>CM077152.1:116210684-116690316 GCA_039583875.1 Platanthera guangdongensis
TAATTCAAAATGTTCATTTCTTCTTCTTGGGATTCTTTGGCTTATCCTCCTTAGCTTTGTCACCTGGCTGAGTAAATTTGATTTCCCTGTTAGGATCAGCTGCCTGAGCTTTTGTCATTGTCATGTCAGCAGTTTCAATGATATTCAGGGAGGTAGCTCTTGACACTACAACTTCAGAATGCAGTTTCATATAATCATCAACATTAAAAAATTTATTAGGTTTAACAAACCTGTTGAGCTCTTCCTTTCTGTATTTGGACATGGTAGTGTATTCAGAAGGATCCTTTCCTTCAGCTCTTGCTTTGTCGATCATGGATAGGCCAACCAATTATTGGAATCTGGCCATCCTAGCAGTTGTAGCTGTCTCAGGATCTTCAAAGGGTACAGGAGGGGAAGCAAGTCTCTTTGGGCTTTCAGCTTTTTGATGTTCAGTGATTTGTTGCTGTTGATGTTGAGGTTGCTGTTGTTGTTGTTGTTGTTGATGTTGCTGTTGCCTGCCTGATGAATACTGCCTCTGCTGGCTGCTTCCTGAAGAAGAGGAGGACCTACCCTGATGCCTCTGATAGGTTTGGTACTGTGTAGTCCTCTGAGATGTAGAACCTGAAGCACCAGCAGCAGGTGGAGGAGGAGGAGGGTCCTTTCTATATCTTGGAGGAGGAGGTGAGTATCTCCTGCTTTTCTTTCTTTCCTTTTGCTGGTTCTTGGACAGCAACATCCATGCTGACATGCCCTTATAAGGTGTGATTTTCTGAAGTATATAGTAAGGGATAATCATTTGTAGGATTGGGTTTTGGAGCAGGAGGTGGATGAGCTTTCCTCTTTTTGGAGACTTTCTTTTTCTTAGGCTCATCATCAGAGTCCTTTTCATCATCATCCTCATCATCAGAGTCTTGAGGAGCATCATACAAACCATCAATAGCTTTTAGTACAGATTTATCAATAGGCTTTTCAGCCTGAGTAGAACCTGGAGAAGGAGCTGGAACTGGAGCAGGAGGACTGTATATATCAGTGCTTTCAGCAACTGATTTGCTCTCTTCTTGTATACCAACCATGATCAGTTCATCTAGATCAAACATTGAGGAATCATCCATGATAAAAGTTGGAGCAGAGAACTTTTGGAGGGGATGAAAGAATGGGGGAAGCAGCTTTTGGTGGAGATGGAATAGCTGGAACCTCTATTACAACAAAACTGGCCTTTAGTTGCTTGACAACCTTGGGGCTTATTGGGGAGGTGTATGAGACTATAGCCAAAGATGAATTAATGCTGTACTCTGGAAGGTTATTAAAATAAGCTGTATCAAAACTGCTCAACAAATTTAAAAGATCAACTGTGAGATTTATAATAAAATCACCAGCAGTGGTTATTTTCTCTGGAACCTGCTCATCCAGATCCATATCAGACTCAATAAAATTAAGTAAATCAAACAAATCTTTATCAGCATCTGCATCTGCTTCTGCTGCTGCATTATTTGTTGTTACTGCTGTTGTTTCTGCTGCTATTGCTGCTGTTGCTGTTGCTTCTACTGCTACTGCTGTTGTTTCTGCTGCTTCTTCATGGAGTATCTCCTCCTGCCTGGTTTCAGTGGTAACTGTAGCCAGCCCCCTAACTGAAGGAGTAGTAGAGAGGGCAGAGATTTTGTCAGCAAGAGTGGATATGAAAGAAGCAAGAGGTGTAATAGCCTCTGTTATGATGGTTTTGAGGAGGGGAGTAAGAAGTGCAATGAGAGGTGTAACAATGGAGGGGTCCAATGGCAGAAATGCAGAGGGTTGTGCAGAAGGTGTTTCAGTGGAAACATAAGTAGGAATGGAGGAGGATGGTGGAGGTGGAGGTAGAGAATCTTGCATGTGTTCATCCTGAGGAGGAGTATGGAGGGGGGATGTAAGCAGATTGAATGTTGGGAGGGAGGACAGATTGGATAGGGGAATGTCAGCTAAGTGAGGTGGAAGAGGAGATGAGGGTGGTGATGTAGTTGGTGTACCATGGGGAGATGGAGTATGAGTGTGAGATGGAATTTGTATATCATGTTGGGAGGAAGGGGAGGTATGCAAGGGAACATGAGTTGGAGATGTATGGATTGAGGAGGATGGAGGTGTAGGAGTATGGACTGTAGTGTGAGCTGTGGAGGGGAGTTGGTGTACCACTTGAGAATGAGGTTGGATGGCTGGAGGTGATGGAGGTGGAGGAGGGAGATCTTCGGTAGGGTGGGGAGTGGCTAAACCAGCCCTGGTACTCTCAGAAGGCCTGGTGGAGGAGGAAGAAGCCTTGGAGGGCTTGGTGATGGTCCTCTCCCACCTGCCAAAGAGGGCACAGGTGAGCCTCTTGGAGGCATTGATGAATATGGTCGGGGAGACCAGAGATTCAGCAGCCTTTTCTTTAAGGAAGATTCCCAAAATTCTTCCAAAACAAACATCCTTTTTATTGTTCTTCTTCTTAATCAGCTCAAACAGAATTTGAGCGCAGTTCACCTGCTTCTTGTTCACCACTGCACACATTACCAGGAGTTGGTGTCTGGTTATGTAATCATGAGCAGTGTGCTTGCCCAGCAATACTTTCCGCACAATATCTGCTAGAAATTTGTATTCAATAGAGATGCGTTTCTTCAGCAGTTTGTTAGAGTTTCTCCAGAATAATCCATCATACTCGGCATCTCATCAAACTCTTCATTTTCAATCTCTAATTCTTCTGTGCCATTGTTTAATCCAAAAATTTCGGTTAACACTGCAGGGGTAAGAGCGGCATTACCCGATATAGTTCCGGTCGTGGTATTCTCATTGGTGGTGGAAGAAGTTTAGACCCACTCTCTGATCTTTGTGCTGGCGAGTTTGATTCTGGGGGACATCAGAGTCTTCAACTGCTGATCTTCAAGTAGTTGCAATATATTCAGGAAGATGGGGTCAGAGTGTTGGAAGGAATTAAAATCAACATCAAATCCAGTGTCGAATTTCATCGCCGCGAGACTGCCTGCTGGAATCGCCATTTGTTCACCTGCAAGAGAAAAACGAAGATCAAGTGCAAGGGAATTGAAAGCGCGGGACGGAGGTCGAAGAAAACCTAGATATAAGATTTTCCAGAATATGAATCGACAAACTCCGTTCCATGTAAAATAAAAGAATTTTTCGATCTGAGGTCGATGAAATAATTTATAGTTAAATAATTCGTCGAGCTCAGTCTGAAGATTTGAAAACATTTCGTCAAGCTCCGTTCGACGAAAGTTTTCTGAAGCAACTTCGTCGATCTCCGTTCGACAAAAATGACTTCACTCTCAGAGAGTTCGTCGATCTCCGTTCGCCGAATATCTCAAGTTCGACGAACTTTGGAAAATTCGTCGAGTGCAGACAGAGATTAAATTAAAGCTTCTCCATTGATCATTCCAAGCTGATTTATAAAGAACAAGTGATTTCTTTCATCCAAGGGTTTGGTGAAAATATCAGATGTTTGTAAATCAGTGTAGATATAGAAAAGATTAACTTTATTTTTGTCTACACACTCTTTAATAAAATGATGCTTAATGTCTATATGCTTAGTCCTACTGTGATGGACTTGATTTTGTGCTATGGATATAACACTTGTGTTATCACAAAATAGAGTTGAATTATTTAAGTTGAAACCATAGTCTAAAAGTTGATTCTGAATCCACAGTATCTGAGAACAGCAACTGCCAGCTGCAACATATTCTGCTTCAGCAGTTGATGTAGACACAGATGATTGTTTCTTGCAGAACCAAGACACCAGTCTCATACCAAGGAACTGACAAGTTTCTGAGGTACTTTTCCTGTCTACCCTGCATCCAGCAAAGTCAGCATCTGAATATCCAGTTAAATCAAATTCTGACTCAGTAGGATAACAAAGGCTTATACTAGGACAACTTTTTATATATCTCAAAATTCTTTTTAGAAAAATTAGGTGAGATTCTTTAGGGCTCACCTGGAACCTAGCACAAAAACATGTGATAAACATTATGTCAGGTCTACTTGCTGTAAGATATAGTAGAGACCCAACAATGCCCCTATATAACTTCTGGTCAACAGGTTTTCCATGTGGATCATAATCTATTACAGCATTAGTGGCCATAGGTGTTTTCTTTGCTGAGGCATCCGCCATCCCAAACTTTTTAATAAGCTCTGTAACATATTTAGCTTGGGAGATAAAGATGTCATCAGACAGCTGCTTCACTTGGAGACCAAGGAAGTAGGAGAGCTCACCCATGCTACTCATTTCAAATTTTGAATGCATGAGGTCTGAGAACCTTTTGCATAGTTTGGAATCTTTAGAACCAAATATAATGTCATCTACATATATTTGTACTAATAATGTTTGATTCTTATGGTGCCTAGTGAACAATGTTTTATCTACAATGGCTTTAGTGAATTTATGCTCTATCAAAAAGCTAGCTAATGTCTCATACCAAACTCTTGGAGCTTGCTTTAGACCATAGAGGGCTTTATGCAATCTAAATACATAAGAAGAATGAGTTGGAGAGATAAAACCTGGAGGTTGTTCAACATAAACCTCTTCTTTTAGTACTCCATTTATAAAGACACTTTTCACATCCATCTTGTAGACTTTAAACTTCTTATAGACAACATAAACAAGGAATATTCTGATTGCTTCTAACCTTGCAACTGGTGTAAAGGTCTGATCATAGTCTATTCCTTCTTCTTGCTTATAACCTTGAGCAACAAGGCTAGCCTTATTTCTCACAATTACACCATGAGCATCTAGTTTGTTTCTATATACCCATTTGGTTCCAATGACTGGATAGTGTTTGAGTCTTGAAACCAAATCCCAAACTCTGCATCTCTCAAATTGGTTGAGTTTCTCTTGCATTGCAGTGATCCAGTGAGGATCTTGCTCAGCATCTTTTATGGATTGTGGCTCAACTTGAGAGAGGAAACGGACATGCATCACATCTTGGTTGAGTTGATAACTTGTCTGTACAGCTACTGATATGTCTCCAATCACTTGAGATCTAGTATGATCCCTTAGTGTGACAAGATCAGTGGGTGAAGTTAGTTCAGCAAAAACATTTGAAATTAATTCCTCTTGTGGAATTATGTTTGCTGTTGGATGAGGTTCAGTCACTTCAGTACTTTCTTTTCACTTCCTTCTTCAACTTGTGGAGAAGGATGTGTTGGAACCTCTTGAGTGAGGCTTAATTCATCCAAATTCTCACACAAGTGAGATACCTGCAAGTTGTTTTTGATAGAAATCTCTTTCTCCTTGTAAGACATGTTAGTTTTATCAAAAGTTACATGTATAGATTCCTCAATTTTTAAGGATGATTTATTAAACACCCTATAAGCTTTGCTTACTTGAGAATATCCTAAAAAAATTCCCTCTTCAGCCTTAGTTTCAAAATTTCTAATATATTTCTTGTTATTATTATGTATGTAGCATATGCAACCAAATACTTTAAAATAAGTGATTTTAGGTTTCTTCCCTTTAAGTAATTCATAGGGAGTCCTATTCTTAAGTTTATGTATCAAACTTCTGTTCAGTACATAGGTTGCTGTGCTTACAGCCTCTGCCCAAAAAGAGAGGCATGTAAGCATCTGCAAGTAATGTGCCTGCAGCTTCAATTAGGGTTCTGTTCTTCCTTTCAGCTACCCTATTTTGTTGAGGAGTTCTAGGAGCTGAGAAGCAATGCCTGATACCTTCCTTCTCACAGAACTCATGCATAAGAAGAGACTCAAACTCTGTACCATGATCACTTCTGATAAATGCAATATGAGTAGAGTACTCAATCTGTATGGTACTGAGAAAATCTGTAAGAACTTTAAAAGTATCTGACTTAGATCTCAGAAAGAACACCCAAGTGAATCTTGAGAAGTCATCTACAATGACTAGAGTATAGGATTTCCCTCCTACGCTTTGTACAACAATAGGTACAAATAGGTCCATGTGTAGCAAATACAAAATCCTAGTTGAATCAATTTTATTTACTGATTTAAAAATAGATTTAGTTTGCTTGCCTAGTTGACAAGCCCTGCAGAGACCTTCCTTCTTGTAGGGACCGGAAGACAAAACTCTCACAAGGTTGTCTTTAGATAGCCTAACAATATTTTTCATGTTAACATGTCCTAGCCTTTTATGCCATAATTCATTTTGATTGCTAACTATGTTAAGGAAACAGATGTCTGAAGGTGCAGAAAGAAAATCAATTAAATATATGTTTTCTTGTCTATTTCCAATTAAAACATTTTATTTTTCTTTATTAGAAATAATGCAGAATGTTGAGTTAAAGTGTACCTGATAACCTTCATCACATAATTGACTTATAGAGATGAGGTTGTGCTTGTGTCCACTTACATATGTCACTTTCTTGAAAGTGACTGATACAATCTTTACTTCTCCAAATCCTTCTGACTTGCCCCAATTTGAATCACCAAAGATAACTTTTGGTCCCAGCTTGGACTTGTAGTGCTTAAGTTGTCCTTGCTGCCAGTCATGTGTTTGGAGCATCCACTGTCCAGATACCATAGTTGATTAACAACTGGACAGCTCTTCACCTGCAGAGAAAATAATTAATTGTTCTTGACCCAGGTTACCTTGGATTATTTGTTTTGCTGATAGGAAAAACTTGAAATCACAGAAAATTCAGGTTGTGATTTATATCCTAATGAGTGATATCTTATAGGTGGAATTATCCAATCAACAAGTGGGTTAAATGGTTTCCTAGATTTATTAGAGTTGCTGTTATAGTTATGACTTTTATTAAGTTTTCTGGGTTCGACGAAATGTTGTGAGTTCGTCGAGCAGAGTTCGACGAAATGGGATGAGATCGTCGATTTCTGCTCAGAGAATGAACATAGTCATTTTCTGTGCCCCAAGTTCGTCGACCTCTGCTCGACGAACCATACACAGTTCGTCGATCGCAGTAAGACGATAATTATTATATAGATCTGCGTTCAGAGTTCGTCGACTTGAGTTCGACGAACTGGCCATATTTCGTCGATCTGAGTTCGACGAAATCTGCTGAACTTTATTTTTATCTAAGATTTTCTGATTTTTGTTTTTGTGATTCTTAAGATTAGGTGATTCTTCTGTAATTTGTTTGTTGTTTATTACTTCTTTCTGCTTAGCAGAAACAAATTTGATGAGTGTTGTTAATATATTCTTCTTGAAAATGGGGGGTAAACTTGATGAAGCACCCAAGCCCAGTTTGCCATTAAATCTGGCATTGACCGTGCTTGTGATGTCCATCAGTTTAAGGCTTCTCCCATTGAGTGATTACTCAAGTTGTTTGGCCTCGCATAATTTAGTTTTTAAAGCAATAATTTATTCATTAGCTAGTGTAAGTTCTTCTTTTAACTTGGTGTTTTCAGCAATCAAAGTTTTTTGATTAGCTAATTTTTCCCTAAGTGTTTTGATTTCCTTTTCAGAGTTTATTAAATCAATACACATGATTTCAATTCAAATTTGAAAGCATCATAATTATAGTCAAAAGATAAAAGTACCTGATCAGCTTCTGTTTCTGAAGCTTCGTCATTGTCATAATCTTTTTCTTCTGATTGGCTTCCGGAGGCATCAATGGCCATGAGACAGACTTCCTTGGCCCTTGCCTCTTCTTCTTCTTCACTGGAGCTGTAAGATGTGGATTCATCTTCAGTTTCACTCCAGGATTCAGCTATAAAGCCTTTCTCCTTCTTTTTATATTTGCTGAAGGAAGACCTACTGTTTTGCTGTTTTCTTGAATTATTCTCTCTTCTTCTTTCTTTCTTTTGATTTTCTGGACACTCAGAGATGAAGTGTTCCAGGTTTCCTGCAACCAAAGCAAAGCACTTCTTTAGTGGGGGTTTTGTCATACCTTGGCTTATCATCCCGTCTGGATGATTTCTTCCTGAAATCTTTCCTTGCCATTTTATAAAATCTTTTGGCAAGAAGACTCATTAACTCTTCATTTATTGCTGAAGTTTCTGTCTCTTCAGCAGCCTTGAATGCCAGGTTGTGTTCCTTTCTTGCTGTTGGAGGTGTCCTTTGCTCTGCTGCTTCTCTGGATTTAATGAGCTGCTTATAGGACTTGAGCTTTCGCAAAAGAGATTCAGTGAAAATCTCATTTAAACTTCTGGTCTCCTTGATTGGCCAAATCCTTGAATCCCATGAGCTTGAGAAGCACATAAGGATTTTGTCATTCACCTCAATGAGGGTGATGTCCTTATCCATGGTCTTCAGCTCATTGATGATTGAGCTCAGCCTGTTGTACATATCTGCAACAGATTCTGCTTCCTCCTTCTTGAAGTCCTCATATTGGGATATGAGATTAGATCTTCTATCTTTCCTTTCATCAGCTGATCCAGCTATCATTTGATTGAGAGAGTCCCAAATGGCCTTAGCTGATGTGCATTCTGTCATTTTTGAAAAATATCATCAGACATTGTTTGGGCCAGAATATTCATGGCTTTGGCATCAACAACCTTTGCTTTCTTCTGGGCTTCAGTCCACTCAGGTGGTGGTACTGCATGAGTCCTTGATGTTGCTGTAGATGTAGAGGCAGTTGCTTGAGGAGGACCTGTCAAAATGGAGTTGTAGATGTCTTCATCAATAGAATTCATATATAACTTTATTTTTGTCTTCCAGATGACAAACCTATTTAGGTTGCACACTGAAGGTCTGGTGCTTCAGGATCTTTTGGTTCTAGGGTTAGCTTATACAACCAAAGGAACCTTGCTCTGATACCAATTGAAAGTACGAGTTACATCTGAAATACTCTAGAGGGGGGGGGGGGTGAATAGAGTATCTTGAAAACTTAAAAACTTTTTGCTGTGAATAAAAACAGACCTAAGATAAATTAATCTAGCACTATCACAAGCACAACAAAGCCTAACTATCACAGCCACAGCAAGAACAAAAGAAAAAGTGCAACTAGACAACACATGAATTTTATAGTGTTTCCCCAACCTGGGTACATCCACTCTTCTACCACCCTGTTAGGAATTCACTAGCAGGTTTTTGATCAGGTGACTGCCACCAATGAGCTTTTGATCAGGTGCTCAAAAACCAAACCCCAAGTCTTTTGGTCAGGTGACTTGCAACCAAGAATAACTTTTGAAGGGAGTTAAAAAACTTTTTTTACAGTGGGGGATGAGAGAGTGATGTGGTCTTCTCTTTCTCAAATACAACTGAGAAGACTTTAGTGGATATATGATGTTAGCAAAAGCTCCCCCTGAGATATTGAACTCAGGAAAATTTGAGCCTTGCTGCAGGGTGAGCAGGTCTTCAATATGTCAGCCTTGACCAGCAGGTATACAGGAGCTTTTTGACAGATAGAGTGTTTGTTGTTTTTTGAAGAATCCTGAAGTGAAGAGGAAGAAGAAGACTCTTGATTTTTGATTGATGTTCTTCTTCTTCTTCAGGTTGCTGTTCTTTCTCTGGTCTAGGGCTAAGGCTTCTTGTATCTTTACTGTGTTATTGCCCTGTCTATGTTGTTCTCTGTATTCAGACGAGAAGGGAGAAGAAGATCCCTATGCTCTGTTCACTGTATTGTATCTCCTGTTGAAGGAGGAAAAATCCTTTTTATATTTTCCATGAAATCTTTTTTCTGAATTTTGAATTTCTTCCTTCATTCAATGCCGACGGACTGGAGAATATTTTCATTGATTGATTTCCCCAACTGTCCTATTGAAAAACGACAAGCAATAATCCTGATGAAGTCCATAATCAATACTGCGTCTAACGGTAATATTCAGAGAATATTTATCATTGATTATACATGAATTACTGCAATAAAATAAGGACCGAGGGAGGATAATATCCAAGTCTGGAACTGCACAGAAATCGTTGAGCAGAGAACAGAATTCGTCGACCTTGGTTCAGAGTTCGTCGAGCTGAGAAATTATGTTCGTCGACCAGATAATCTTTGTTCGTCGAGCTAAGATCCAAGATTGTCGACCTGAGGACAGACAACTGCTTTCTCTCGGAACCTTGCTAATTCTGTGCATCAAGATCGTCGAGCTGAGAATTTAAGTTCGTCGACTAGTGTTCAGAGTAATGGTTCTTGGACTTTAGAATATTGAAGTGAAGTATCCAGAAATCGTCGACCTGAGAACTAGGTTCGTCGACCTGAGAACTAGTTTCGTCGAGCTGAGAACTTCTAACTCCTACTTGATAAAGCTTGCCAAGAATGTGGTCTAAGTTCGTCGAGCTGAGAAGATGAATTCGTCGACTGGAGTATGATTCTGGACTTAGAACATTTTAGTTGTTTCTGGAATAAAATGTTGAAATAGAATACCCAGAGATCGTAAACCTAGGATCCAAGTTCGTCGACTGGAGTTCAGAGAAAGGAATTTTGGACTTGGAATGTTGAAATATAGTGTCCATAAATCGTCGATCTGAGTACCAAGTTCGTCGAGCTCAGCTCAGAGAATTTTCTCTGAGTTCGTCGAGCTGAGCACGACTTTCGTTGAGCTGAGTTCGACGAACGTCGAACTCATTTTCTGAGTCTTTGATATTTCTCTAAGTCTTGAGTCTTTTTGCAGTCTGTTGATGGCTGGTCCATGCAGTGTTGATTCAAAGGACATGACCTAAACTCTAGGACTCATACATGACCCTAGCTATACATGTTGGGTCAACCATCCTAATTTAGTGAGTCTAACCCAAATCCAACTAGGGATCCAACACTATGCCTCTGATCACTTGCTCCGGGTTTCGAGGTTGAGCCAGATCCAGTGCATACACTTGCTCCCTCTCCTGCCCGCGGTCTCCGCCCTGGTACGTCCTCCACGTCCTCGGCCACGTCCTCGGCCTCCAAACTACTGAGCAGGCGGGGCCGCCGGTAGTGCTGGTAGTGGTGCCACCTTCATGAGGCAGTTCCTCCGGATATGCCCCACCTGATGACAGTAGTAGCACTCGGGCGGGGGATATGCCATACCCCCGGGTCTCTGCAGCTCCCGCATCTGGAGAGGTTGAAGAGCCATTACCACCGGCTCTCTCAGCTCCTGTCTCACCTCCTGACGAGGCTGGTCCTCTGCCCTTCTCCCATCTCTCCCATCAGCAATGCGGCCTCGTCGCTGATCATTTCTGGCTCCCCGGCCCTGATCCTCAGTTGGCCGCTTCCGGCCTCGAGTAGTGTGCCAATCTGCCTCAATCCTCTTCACCATCTCCAATATTTGAGGAATAGACCCGTCAGATATGAACAACAGAGCCTCTCTCAGATCCTCTCGTAAGCACTTGTAAAACCTCTTGGTGTATCCTGCCTCATCCAGCTGATAGGAGTCTGCGAACCGGGCTAGATGATTGAACTCCCGGTGGTACTCCACCACTATCTTGTTGCCCTGCCTCAACTGTAGAAATCTGTCTTCCAGCTCATCTCTGGCCGACTGCGGAACAAAATGCTCCAACAGTGCGGCCCTGAACTCCTCCCAAGCAATCTCTGCAACCTCTCTATCAGCAAACGTCGTGTCCAACGATGTCTTCCACCATCTCTTGACATGGAACTCCAAGCAAGAGACCACCAAAGGCACCCTCTCCTCCCATGGACACCCTATCCCGGTCAGCATCTCATACATGATGTCCAGCCACTCCTCCGTCTGAACGGCCGACTCTGTCCCCAAGTAGGATGGGGGTGAAAGTCCTCGGAAAATTCTCAACCAATTGGCCCCCGGTATTGGCTGCGGAGCCGGAACCTGCTGGGCCCTGAAAGCCTCCAGTATGGCTGTCAGAGTCTGCCCCATCTCCGACTGTAGGAACAGAGTGGGAACCGGGGGAGGTGGTGCAACATTCGGAGTCTGCTGAACACCGCCCTGTGGTGTAGGCTGTGTCAGAGGCTGCGTAACAAAAACCATTTGTAAATAATCGGCTCGAATCTAAATAAAAGTGGACAATTTACATGTGATCCCCCATATGGGCACACCACTGCTTCCGCTGCTTAGTTTGTCCCCAAACTAAACTCGCGCGGGGGTGATCCAGCGTTTGTGGACTGCTACTTTTCGATCGAGGTCTGCCTCTGATACCACTTGTAAGACCCCCACTTTTTTTACAGGTCCCAGGATCGAAATCTGGCTCTGATACCACTTGTAAGACCCCCCCTTTTTTTCTTTTTAGAACCACAGGGTCTTAGGCCCAGAACCGCAGCTTTGTGGTGACACCTTCACGCACGGGAAGGTCATCAGTACAAAACGCCGATCCTGCCGGCCAAATCGATCACAAAAAAGATAGTAAATAAACATGTCCACAAAAATCACATATATAGTAAATAATCTCCACGAAGGGAGAGTCCACAGAAATAATAATAAAGGTACTGAAAATAGAGCTCATGCCCGGTACATCAATATCCTCACTACATATCACTTAGCGCGGAAGCAAAAAAACTAAACATTTACTAACAATCGGGACTCACAGTCCCAGCTGTCTGAACTCCAGTACTAGACTGTCCCATCTCCAAGTGTGCCGACCTCCGGGGCTGCTCCTCCATGCTGGGCTCTACGGTCCCATAAAATGATGTGGTTCGAAAACCGTTAGTATAAAAGACTAAGTTCTATCATCCCCCACCCCTTCCCCCATGACTCCTAGGCACCGAGCGGGGAGGAGGAAAGGAGAGGTAGTGAGGATGGAGAATGAACAAGAAGCAGGTGACGACGGAACTAATCTAACAGTTCTATAAGTATATATGACAGTAATAAAGGTATGAAAAACTGAATAAGAAATAAGTAACCTTAACTTATATGAAAACACATAAGCTAAGAGATCTTTTGCAAGGCTCCTATCGTATAAAGAGTCCCATACCGATTTATACGATAGGATGTCGGTTTTCTAGCAAGCAGCATATATCTACAGAATAAAAACCTTAACTTATAAACACACTCACGCGAGCTTATAAATCAAGGGGTCGTTTTGCAGCGCCTATTATATAAAAAGTCTCATACCAATTTATATAATATGTGTCAAGTGTTAAATGCAATGGTTATGCTATGACATGCAAATATGCTATGATGTGAATCATGCAAGTGTAACACACCCACTCGACTCTGTGCATACAGACCTTTAGTTCCCCCTTTTCTGGAGCCTAACTTCGCAGGATACCTCCGTAGTGACAAACGGAAGCGGTGGGTTGGGCATCGCCCACCTCTAAACCGGTAATAACACTACCAGTCAGACCTATCGTACTCCTCGACGCTGGTGCACTAAGCGGAGCTCCTGCGTACTCTTTGCCGGCAAGTCCACCGGACTTAACTTGGCGAAGTGCAAAACCACACTTGTCGAGTCAACGTATTGACGTCGTTGCATAACCCTCCAATAGCAAAGACCCACCACCTTATACTTTATGCACAAACAACCTTATGTATCAGCTACCGAGCCAAAACTTCCCGAAGCATCCCGTCCGTAACAAACAACAACCGAGCAAAAGCTCGCCGGGCCAATCTGCCCATCACCAAATCCACCGAGCCTACTGCCCGAGTGACCCAACCTAACATCCCGAGACATCGAGGTGAGTGAAAGTGAATTTCTAGTTATACTAGTTACTCTTGCAGTTTATTTTGCCTACAGTTTAGGTTAGCCCAGTACTGCCCCCGGTATTCCCCGTGAAGGGCTCTCAAAGGGCACTAGGAACTATGATGGTAGCTGAAGCCCATCGTTCCCTTTCGCAAGGCACTTATTATTATTGGTTAATACCTGATTCCCGATCCCTTTAGTATTATACTGGTTCTAACTCTAATGTGTTTTGACCCTCTCTCTCCCTCTCCCTACGTAGAAAAGACGATTTTTCGTCGATCCCGAGCATCACCTAGTCTTAGACAACTCTACAACCTACTCATCCCAGCTTCCAATGGTATACTCCAATCCACTTCACTAAAATCAGTAAACCACAATCCCACCTCCTTACGACCATTTCCCATGTTAACACGATTTCCGCAGTTTTACTAAATGCAGACCAACCCATGCTATATGATGTACATGAGAGGAGATACTTCAAATTTTCATCCAAATGCCCTAAGATATTTATTGAGGTTATACCTTTATATATTCAGTCTAAATCCCGAAATTTATAATTTTCCAATTAAATTTGATATTTAATTAATTTTTTCGAAAATTAATCCATGGGTGATTTGAACATGAAGCACTAGATTTACTTAGGGTATGACCATACAAAAATTATGAACATTGTAGAATAACAAGATATCAGTGAATACTAAATATCATAAACTTTCACAAATCATTTAACCTCTAATTATTTAATCCAAAATAATTCATATAAATAGGTGTATTGAAGGAAGTACCAAAAATACTAGTACACAAATTCCTCAAAAATTAATAGAGTTACATTATGATCATAAAACTTCACTGACTAAGTTTCATGAAATTCTCAAGTCAGCAAATCAGGTAAAAGATTATCATAAGAAAAACCATCATAAGATACTTTATGAAGACACACCATTGTAATCTCAATTAAACAACATTTAACAATTTTTCCATGCTTCTATATGCCCTAAAATGTTCTCTGGCTAAGTATCACAATATTCCAGCAAGCCATTGCATTTATTTCCTATTTATCAAGGTAAGATGCACTAATTTTTTTACAAATGAAGTACTACAAAGAAAGCTTCAACCACCACAAATAAATTACTAGTGCAACTACATGAGATCTTATTAGCTTTTCCATAGTTTCAAACCATTCTAAGACACAAATCATAAATACATCATTATCATCAAAAAGGGCATTATAGAAGCTATAACTTACAAGGGTGAGCTACTAATATCTAAACAATCTAAGATAAATCTCAGAGGCTAATAATACTATGAAATTGACCTTACCAAAGTACCATCAAGATTCAAGGTCATATGACACATTAAATAATTTCTAGGGTTTAAGAACCTAAATACTTACTAAGGGGTTTAAGTGGAGTGCATGTGTCCAATTACCACCATATCTCTCCCTAGGGCATTTCACCACCCTAGGATCACATGGACTAAATCCCAAGTCCATCCAAGGACATAGCACCCTATTTCCCTCACAAGCCCCCAAAGTTCAACCTTAAGGTTTGAACTTGGGTCCTAGGGCAAATCCACCCTAATCCACCCCATAATCCATGTGAGAGAGCTTACTGACATAACAAATCAGTGGCCCAATTTTCAACCTCTGTTGATGTGATTTGGACACTTAAACCCACAAGGGACACTTTCACCTAAATACCCCTTTTTGGTCCAACATAGGGTTTACTTATTTCCAACTAAATCATCTTCAAATGGGATGAAAATTTATACAATGACCTATATTGACCCCAATAATAACCTTTCACCAAAATTTGAGAGAATTTGGAAGTCATTAGGCCCCCTAATTAAATTATTCTAGGATTATTAAATAATTACAAAAACTATAGAAAAAGTATCTCCAAAAATTCCCATTTTTGGATATGTTCTATGTATAGGTAAGAGTGACCCCCATACAAAATTTCAAGTCATTTGGATGGCTGGATTGATGGGGGCACTCAAAACAATGTCTGATCTATCCTAGGTGTAGACCTCATCAAAATGAGTGTTGTGGTCAAACCACTTACCCAAATTGGTTGAAATTAATTTTAAATTAAAGTACACTTCAAGAGCTACAATTTTCATGTTGGTTACTTTTTCTGTAGGGGAACCTAGGTATTTTTAATATTTAATTTAAAACGACACAGTAAACAAGACAAAAATTGATAAACAGAAATTAAATAAATCCAGATCAGCACGAATCTTAATGCATATCCAGTGGCTCCTGGTCATCTTCTTCCTCCAGCCAAGGGCCATGATTGGCCGAACCTGGAGCTTATTCCAAGCCCATATCCCGGCCAACCAACCACCTCCCTGGCCGGCCACCACCGCCACCA
Organism: Platanthera guangdongensis; assembly: GCA_039583875.1. NCBI lineage: Eukaryota > Viridiplantae > Streptophyta > Magnoliopsida > Asparagales > Orchidaceae > Platanthera > Platanthera guangdongensis. Next base: position 116,226,486 of record CM077152.1, read on the forward strand.
CCTTTGTTGAGGTGGGGGCTATCGCCGAGCGGCGGCACGACCGCCGGAGGGGCGGTTTCCGGCGATCCCGCAATGTTGAAAATCCATGGAAAAATCTGAAATTTCTCTCACCCGATCGGGCTCAATTGAGCCCGATTTCTCTCCTAAAAGATTTAAAGATCTAATCCACGAAGAGAGGAGTAGAGGAGGACCTTTAAGCGAGCTTGCCGACGAGTGTGGTGGTTGTGCGCCATGGCCGTTGGTGGAGCTTTTCGGTGCTCTGCAACTACACAGCCAACTTGCTCGTTTTCTTCAGGTAAAGGGTGAAAACGTCTCCTCTAATCATGGGGAATCTTTTAAAAGAACCAAAAGGGGGAGGGGAAGGGTCTAGCATGCAATGGCCATTAATGGCCACTAAACTCTCATTTTGGCCAAGGTGGTTCTCTGAATTCAGCCACCTAAAGGTCGAGAAAAACCTTTGGTCTCCTCTAAATAATGAGGGGAAGATGAATCAAGACTTTGGAATCAATTGAAGAGGGACTCTTGCTCTCCCATGACCATTAATGGCTTCTCTCTCTCCTCTTTCTCTCTTTTCCTTATGGAAGAAATTAAATTCAGCCACTTTGGTGGCTGGTTATGGTTATTCAACTCCTCAAAACTGATGAGTGAGAATGTATCCACCAATTGGAGAGGCCCTTGATCTCCCTTGGCCATGAATGTCCCTTTTTTCTCACTTTCTCTCTCCTCCATTAAAGGGAAAAATAGAGCTCTCTCTCTCCTACTCACCATGGCCGAATTTTGATCTCTCCTCCAGCCTATTGGCACCCTACTGACCTATATGAATAATAAAAATGAGGTTATCCCAAGTGGGGGAAAAAGTTTGAGCTTGGGTTAGCCCATTTGAGCTAATTTGACATAAACCTAGACTAGGGTTGACCTTGGTCAATTTGACCTTTTGAGTCACCATCAATGTGTCCTTGATGACCTATTGACCTCCTCTAAAGTATATAGAGGCTTGGGTACGGTTGGTTGGGCATCTTGGGGGTCACTGGTGTTAGGACACTTTGACCAAGTTAGGGCTAGAGTTGACTTTGGTCAACATGATCATTTGGGTTGACCCCAAGGGGTCCTTAGTGACCCCATGGCTTCCCCTAAGTTCTAGTAAGAGTTGTGTAGGGTTAACTTTGCACTCTGAAGGTCACTTGTGAAAGAAATTGTACCTAATCACCTAGAGGGGGGAGGGGGGGGGGGGTGAATAGGTGACTTAATCTTTTTAAACTTTTAGGCAGATTATATCACAGATTTCACAGAACTATAAACAGCATACACAGCATCAATCACATACACAGAGTACACACAGTTTTATAGTGGTTCCCCAAGGTTTGGGTACATCCACTTTCCCCCTTCGCCTATCTAGTAGTGTACTAGATTCGGCCAAACTCTTCTACTATTTCTCAGATCCTCAGATCTTACACTCAGAACCCCAACCAGGTTGCTACAGCTCAGAGTGATCCCACTCCTACAACTCAGGCTCAACAGCCCTACCACTCAGTCTTCACAAAGACGTACACTCAGGCACAAGGCCTACACTCAGAGATATGAATCTCCTACACTCAGGCACTCAGGCCCTACCACTCAGCCTTTATAATTTCAGGCTTACAACTCAGATTCTTAAGGATTCTATAAGAAATTAAAAATACAATGTGTATAACCTCAACTCAGAATAAGAGAGAAGAGTTGACAGGTTTCTTGATGAGTTCTTGGAAGAACTCTGCTGAGATCAACCTCACTTGACTTTCTTCAAAGCTTCTTGAATGTAGAACACAATAGGGTTGAGTTTCTCTGCAGCTGATCTTCAATCACTGCTAACTTAAGTTTTAGATCTCAATCTGAAACCTTATTCACAGCCTGGTTCCAACAGCTGTCTTCTTGGAAGGAGCTCTCTCTCTCTAACTACTTAGATCTTCACTTGAATTGATTCTTCAATGAAGTGCTTGATCTTCTTATCTGATTGTTGTTAATTATCTTCTTCTGTTGACAGAATATGCCTTTATATAGGCTTTCTTCATGGTGACCGGCTGATCCGGTTTCTAACAGCTTTCTGACAGCTCTGACAGTTACAGTAGACTGGCTGGAATGACAGCTGTCAAGTCATCAAGTCACTTTTGAATTTTCTGTAACTGTCTGAAAGTGTCGAGACAGTCTGTCTTTAAGTGTCGACACTTATAGACTAAGTGTCGACACAAGTTGACTAAGTGTCGACACTAGCCTTCATGGTGTCGACACAACTCCTTGTGTTGTAGAATTTACTTCTCGACACTGCTTCTTCAACATGTGTCGACACTGATATTGTGTGTCGACACAAGTCATTATTTAGTACTTAGTTGAATTCTTGTAAGTGTCGACACAACTCCTTTGTGTCGACACATCTTCTTGTGTTGAACTTGTTCAGTGTCGACACATCTTCTTGGTGTTGACACATGCCTTCTGTGTTGATACTTGCTGAGTGTCGACACCACTCCTTGTGTCTACACATTCTTCTTGTGTTGAGACTTTGGCTGAGTGTCGACACATTCTTCATTATGTCGACACTTGTACTTAGAATTTGATGAACTTTGCTGAGTGTCGACACAGCCTCCAAGTGTCGACACTTTCTTCATGTGTTGAGTCTTCTGCTGAGTGTCGACACATTCTTTATTATGTCGACACTTATACTTAGACTCTGTTGAAATTTGCTGAGTGTCGACACAGCCTCCAAGTGTCGACACTTTCTGATTTCGACGAAGTTCCTCTGAGTGTCGACACTGCTTCTAAGTGTCAACACTGCTTCTCTGGACATTTCTTCATTGAGTGTCGACACAGCCTTTATGTGTCGACACTTTCCTTCTGCTGTCGACTCTGCATCTATGGTGTCGACACAATTACTCCAAATGTCGACACTGCTTCTCTGGGTGTCGACACAAGTCTTATTAAGTGTCGACACTTTTCTTTTGGGTGTCGACACATGGACTTAGAAACTTTTCAGCTTTCCTTGCAAATACTTAACCTGCACAACTAAACTCAAAACACATCAAATATATTTTGATGTATATCATTGAGTAGGGTGAGACTTCTTCAAATCAGGTACATTTATTCCAATGTACCCAACAATCTCCCCCTATTTGGAGAAGTCATAACCCTTAGTCAATGATATACACCATACATAACAAAATTACAGTATGATGTAAAACAGGATTATATAACAGGGTAAGTTCATAAGCATGTATTAAACAAAACATGTATATACCATTATCTCAGAACAATAATATAATAAATTTATCACATTTCACATTGTTATAAGAACTTCAATGTTTTCCTTATTCAAAAGTTTACAGAAAGTTTTAATACAAGTGATTACACATAGTAAACTTAAGCAAAAATTCTATCTTATTGCTGCTCAGTCTCCTTGATCACAATGCCCTTTACTGATTGTATTTTTGCTTGGACTGGGGCTTCAGCATCTTCAGCAGCATCAGACTTCTTTCCTTTTAGATCCTTCTTTTTCTGCTCTTCAGCGTTGATCTTTTATCTTTCAAAATAATGATAAGGCTTTGGAAAGTACTTGTTAGGCTCCTGGGCAGTAGCAGGTAGCTTTCCCATCTTAGCCTTTCTTCTATATTGCACAATTGCCTCTTGCCTGGTCTCATGCTTCCTCCACTGCAGTTCAGAATACCACTTGTTTATATCTTGGATATTGTCCTTTGCAGCCTTCCATGCAGTCAAGATAATATTCCTGGAGGTGGGGCTCCATTATTCAAAGTCAGGACTAAGTTCAGCTTGCTCTCTGAATCTCTTTTTAGACAATTGAGTCTCTTGTTCCTTCAACAAAGCTTCTTGTTCTTTCAGTATAGACTCTGACACTGGCTGAACCACTTTCTCTATGATGACCTTCTTAATTCCCTCAGGAGGGCTATACATTGATTATATGTCTTGATGTACCATATCAAAGTCTGGTGGAGGGTATATTACTTGAGCCACTTCAGCTTGCTCCCCTCCAAGATAAGCATGATTAATTCCAGACTCTGTAACATTATCATCATCACATAATGGAGGATATCCAAGGGTGGCTCTGATGGAATTTGAAATCCATTTTGCATGATCAGAGCCTGCTTTGACTAACACCCTCTCCCCCTTTATGACTTCTCTTTCAATGTGATCACTCAGATCATCTTTCTGAAATCTTATCTGTGCATTCAGATAATTTACTCCATCTTTATAGAAAGGTTTAAACCTTTGGAACTTGTCAGTTATAGCTTTTTGAGAGGCTTCTATAGCAGCTTTAACATCAGTGATGTGCTCTTGGAACTTCTTATCAAACTCTTCCTTGGCAGTAGTCCTTGCTGTAGTTTGAGCAGTAGCCAGATTCTGCATCTCAGTGACTATCACATTGTGTGATTCAGTCAAATTATCATTCATTCTAATCTGGTTTTCCAGGACATAGCCTTGTTTTACTGCCAGGTCTTCAATTTGTTTCTTGATGTTTTCTTGATGAGTAGCTAGATAGACTACTGCATTTCCTCCCTTATGAAAGCAGTCAGTCATCTCTTTCTTGTTTCAGATTCATTTCAAATCTGATTGACTTGATGTCTTGTGCAAGATCAAACTGCAGAGACTTATGTTCTTCATCCACATATTTTTCTAGAGCTTGCATTTGCTCATCAAGCTTAATCTGCATAGCCACCATCAAAGAACTGTAATCTGTAGATGGGGCTGACTGTGGTGTAGGCTGTTGTGCTATTGTTTGTAAAACTTTCTTATATGTCTTGCTGCTTCTTTTGAAAACTTGAAATTTTCTCTTCTTGGCTCTTGCAGCCTCTTCATCTTCAGAAGCAGATGTGCTATCAATAGTCACTCTGTCCTTAGGACTTAGAGGTAACTCCTTCTCAGTCCTTTGGAGTGCTTCAACAGTTTTGGGCACCTCAGTCTCTTTGCCTGCAGTTTCTTCTATATTCTCCACTTGCTCCCCCTCAATGATTACTTTCTCCCCCTCAGCAGCAGCACTTTCTTTCTCAAAGTCAGTTTGGAGAAGGTTCAGAGAATAGTTCTTCTAAGGTAAACTCTTGTTGAGAAGGGGCTGGAGAATCCCTGATCTCATCAACCACTTGATCAGATACCACTTGAAAAGCAACTGATGTGTCTTCCATGACAACATCTTGGGGTTGACTAGGAATCTGAGGTTGCTGATTAACATCAGACAATCTGTCAGTCATATCTTCATTTTCAATATAGAAATCTAATTGGTTGATGTCAATTATTATCTCAAGTATGGTTTGGGTAGCCTGTTCACTCTCTAGTGGAGTTGACTCATCCACTAGTAGAGGCTCCCCCTGGATGGAATCCTGGTGAATTGGGCTTGCTTGAGCTAGCTCCCCCTGCCTTGGTGCATCTTCTTGTCTTGCTGGAGATTGTCCAGCATTTCTAGTTGCTTCCTCATCAGGAGTAAAGACAACTTGCTCCTCAGAGCTGCTAGAGGATTCTTGAGCCACTGGGGCTGTCTTCTTCTTCTTCTTTTTGGGTGTTACCTTCTCAGGAGTTGACATTTCCTTAGTCAAGACTCTATCCCATCTAGAGAAGATTCTCATGTCCATCTTCCTCATGTGATTGATCTTAGATCCAGCTGCTTGACTCATCACCTCTGGTATACTACCAGCTAGGTATAGACTTAGAATTCTACCCATATTGGGTTTCTTCATACTCTCTTTAATCTTATCAAACAATACTGCAGACCAATCTGTATTTAGTTGGAAGATTAACCTTGTCATTAGACTGAACATATAAGCTGAAATCCTGTCATGTCCTCCAGACTTGCACAGGATAACCTTGCCAACAATTTCAGACAAGAATTTGCCTTGCAAATTCATTCCTTTCCTGTTGAAAACAGAACCTATTTTCAGGTTGGAGTCCAGTCCACACCATGTTAGTGCTTCTCTAGTCGTTGAAGCAGAAACATCTTCTTCTTCCTTAGTCCTAGGTAGTTGTAGTACCTTTCTCAGACTCTTAGAAGAAACTTTCACCTTAGCCCCATGAACCTTGACTTAATCTTTAGTCCAGATTCATCTATTGTTGCTCCATTTAGAAATTCCAGGACCTCCTTCTTCCAAATCTTGATCGGCTCTGAAACCAGAAACTCTAACCCAGTCTCGGCGATTAGGGTTATCACGCCTTTGATATCTGGTTCCGCGTCATCAAAAGCATGCCGCACAAGTTCATATCCTTCATTCACATTCTCTTCAAGCTTGGGCGCCATTAGGGTTTGAAGAAATTTGAATTGAGAGAATAGAGGTGTCGACACACAAGTTTGGTCTCGAAACTATGGTGAGCGTGTCGACAGACAATGGCGAAATCCTATTTATACCTTTCTAGGATCGAAGATGAAAGGGCGCGTCAAAATACTCAAATTGTGTCGACACTGTTGATAAGTGTCGACACAGACTTATAATGTCTCGACAACCATGTGTCGACACAAGTATAGTCGACAGAATATATGTGTCGACACTTGTTAATGTGTCGACACCACTTAGCTCGACACTTAGTCGAGACTTTACTTGACTAATTCTTTATAAATCCTAAGTGTCGACACCACCTTGGATGTGTCGACACCTACCCTGCATGTGTCGACACTAATTCTCTGAAGTATCGACACCAACTTCCTAGATGTGTCGACACCTTTTCTCTGAAGTGTCGACACCACTTTTCTGTGTCGACACAGGCAACTCTGTGTGTCGACACCTTTTTACTTAGCCAATTTTGAAAACTTATTCTAAGTTTATCATATCTAATTCAATTTTAAACCTATTGAATTTGGTTTCTTCTAAGGGCTTAGTATACATGTCAGCTAGTTGATTATCTGTATTAACATACTCTAGTGAAATATCTCCTTTTTCCACATGTTGTCTTAGAAAATGATATTTTATTTTTATGTGCTTAGTCCTACTATGAGAAATATGATTGTTTGCAATAGATATAGCACTAGTAGAATCACAAAATAGTGGTGTTCTACTTACTTGAATACCATAATCTTCAAGCTGATGTTGTATCTATAGAAGTTGAGCACAGCAATTTCCTGCAGCCACATACTCTGATTTTGCTGTGCAGATAGCCACACTTGTTTGTTTCTTGCTACTCCATGAAATCAGTCTTCCACCTAGGAATTGACAGGTACCAGTTGTACTTTTCCTATTTTCTTTGCAGCCTGCAAAATCTGCATCTGAATAACATGTCAGCTCAAAGTCTCTATTCATAGAGTACCAAAGGTCTAGATAAGAAGTGCCCTTTAGATATCTCAGAATTCTTTTGACTGCTGTCAAATAAGATTCTTTAGGGCATGCTTGGTACCTAGCACAGACACATGTAGCATACATGATATCTGGTCTACTTGCAGTCAAATACAATAGGGATCCAACTATCCCTCTATACAAAGTCTCATCTACAGGTTTCCCTGCATCATCTTTGCTAAGAGACATACTTGACCCCATAAGAGTTTTCATGGTACTGGATGATTCCATACCATACTTTCCATACCATACTTTCTTATTAAATCTAGGGTAAACTTAGAGTGACATATGAATAAACCATTCTCAGTCAGTCTAACTTGGAGACCCAAGAAGAACTTAAGTTCCCCCATACTGCTCATTTCAAACTGTCCTTGCATAAGTTTTGCAAACTTTCTGCAAAGACTATTTTCTGTAGACCCAAATATGATGTTATCTACATATATTTGGACTAGAATGATCTTGCCTCTGGATTCCCTAAGGAATAGAGTCTTGTCTATTTTCCCCCTTGTGAATTTATTCTCAATGAGTAAACTAGACAGAGTTTCATACCAAGCCCTAGGAGCTTGGTTTAACCCATACAAAGCCTTCCTAAGTCTATAGACATGATTAGGTTTAGTTAAATCAACAAAACCTGATGGCTGTTCCACATAGACTTTTTCCTTCAGATTGCCATTCAAAAAGGCTGACTTAACATCCATTTGGTATACTTTAAACCCTTGATAGGTTGCATAGGCCAAGAACATTCTTATTGCCTCCAGTCTGGCTACTGGAGCAAAGGTTTGATCAAAGTCAATACCTTCTTCCTGCCTATATCCCTTAGCAATCAGTTTGCTTTATTCTTTATAATAACTCCATGTTCATCCATCTTGTTCCTGAAGATGCACTTAGTTCCAATTATGTTGTGGTCTTTTGGTTTAGGAACAAGCTCCCAGACATTGCATCTCTTGAACTGGTTCAGCTCCTCTTGCATTGCCTCAATCCAATGAGGGTCTAGGATGACTTCTTCAAATTTCTTTGGCTCAACCTGGGATAGAAAACTGGAGTAGAGTACTGAACTTAGATTTCTGCTCCTTGTTTGTACCCCTTGACTTAGATCACCAATTATTTGATTGGCTGGATGATCTCTTAGATGCCTAGTAGCTGGAGGCAGCCTAGCTTCATGTTGAACTCCTTCAGCTTCATCAACTTGCTGCACCCCTTGATCTTCTTCTACATCAGGTGCATCTAGTACTCCCCCTGGACAACAGTCACTATCATCTACATGTTTGCTTGCAGTAGATCCTTCTTCAATAGTGAGCTTGTCCATCTTCTTAGTCACACCCGTGGAGCTGCAAATACTTCTAGACAATTTATTGTTAATGAGTCTAGCTTCATCAAATACTACATGTACTGACTCTTCTACAACTTGAGTAGTCAAGTTGTAGACCCTATAAGCCTTACTGTTGTTGCTGTACCCAACAAAGATCCCCTCTTGGGATTTGACAGCAAACTTGGTTAAGTAAGACTTACCATTGTTAAGTATATAACATTTACAACCAAAGATCCTGAAATAGGATATGTTTGGTTTTCTGCCTTTCACAATCTCATAGGGGGTCTTGTTGTGACTTTTGGTGATAGTAGCCCTATTAATTACATGACATGCAGTGTTTACTGCCTCAGCCCAGAAATATTCTGGGAGAGATGTGTCACTTAATAAGGTTCTACCAGCCTCTATCAAGGTTCTATTTTTACTTTCAGCAATGCCATTTTGCTGAGATGTTCTTGGTGAAGAAAATTCCTGAAATATCTCAAATTCTTCACATAGCTTTGTCATACTATCAGATTGGAATTCAGTACCATGGTCACTTCTTATTTTGACCACTGTACTGTCTAACTCATTCTGAATTTGTTTGACAAAACTATAAAAGATACTAGGTGTTTCAGATTTCTGTCTAAGGAAGAACACCCAGGAAAACCTTGAGTAGTCATCTACAACCACAAATGTGTAGACCTTCCTACCTGGGCTGTGAACTGACATAGGACCAAAGAGATTCATATGCAAGAGGTATAAACACCTCACAACATCTTTGTTCTCAATGCTATTAAAGGTGGATCTAGTCTGCTTGCCCTTTTGACAAGCTGAGCATATCCCATCTTTAATACACTTAATCTGAGAACCATTCCTCACTAACTCTTTGCTATAGAGTTGGCCAATTGTCTTGTAGTTAAGATGGGCTAGTCTCTTGTGCCATTTGACACAATGAGAGACTCTCTCATCAGCTACAAGACACACTGGAGAAACATTGTTCTCACACATAATGTCTAGACAATAGACATTTCTCTTTCTGTAACCAGTCAGAATGATCTCTTGATCATTTGATCTCCTGATATGACAACCATCTTTGACTAATAAGGTTATGTTTCAAACCTTTAACATAAGTCACTTGAGTAATTGTTATAAGGTTGCTAGAAATGTTACCAAAATATTTGATGATTCCTTTTTCAGAACCACCAAAGGTGACTTTAGGACCATCCTTGATTGGTGTGTAGTCCTTTAGCAATCCCCTAGTTCCAGTCATGTGCCTGGAACATCCATTGTCCAAGTACCATATTGGGGCATGGTCACTTGGACTCACCTGCAAAACAGATTAGTTAACCTTAGAACCCAAAGAATTCTTGGGTCCTTGGTGCTGGTTAGTTTGCCTCTTAACAAAACTACCTGTAGCTTTTCTAACAGGTAGATTGCTACTCACTTTGACACTAGAATTATGCCAACAGTCCATGACAAAGTGGCCCACCTTGCCACAACACCAGCACTCAAATCTGTTGTACCTTTGCTTAGGTACAACCCTAGCTATTTTATCTATAGCAGGCTTGTTGAGTGCTGGGGCTTTGCCCTTGGACTTGGACTGAACAGTCCTAGCAGGTTTTGTAAACTCTAATCCAGTTTTACCTTTTTGATGTACAAATTCATCTATCAAAGGTAGAACAGACTTTGGTTTAGAAAACCTTGCAACTATGTCTCTCTCCTTCTGAAGACTAATCTCCAGATTTCTGATTTGATCATTCTTAAATGTTATAGTCCCCATCTGAATAACAGTTATGTTCTTCAGCCTGGCTATTTCATTTAGTTTTTGATCAATCAACTTATCAAAATCTGTTGCAGCAACTTTAAGATTAACAATCTCCTTAGCCTGACTCTTGGTCAAGGATTTGCTTTTCTTCAAAGCTTGCAACACTACTCTATATTCATCAATCAATTGATGAATATCTCCTTCAGATTCAGAAGCACTCTCATCACTTGATGATGATGTATCTGAATCTGATCCAGTACTAGAAATTGAACTAACAGAACAATTTTGTACCTGACTAGGTCCAGGCTGCTCCTGGATTTTGTCACCTTCAGATAAGGCCATCAGTCTCTGACACTGATTGTCCTCTTGCTCATATATTGAATTCATTAAATGGATGAACTCCTCTTCCTCTTCTTCAGCAAACAGTCCAATGTAAGCTTCAGCTTCTGAATCAGTTTCTGAAGAAGACATATCTGACAGACTTTTGTCCTTCTTTGCAACAAATGACCTTTCCTTTTTCCCTTTGATTTGAGTCTTCTTCTTCTCAGTAGACTCTTTCTTTTTCTCTGGACAGTCAGCAACAACATGTCCTTGCCTGTTATAACAATAACAGACTATTTTTGAAGATGTAGTTCTACTTGTCTTGGGCTTTCTCATGTCATTCTTTGATGACTTCTGTGAAGTGGATGGCTTAGACCTCCACTGTTTCTTCTTTAGGAACTTCTGAAAATGTCTTGTGAAAGCTGCAAAGTCCTCATCACTCTCACTGCTTTCAGAATTTTTACTGTCTGACTCATCTGTCTCAGTCTCAACAACTTTTGGTGGTGGAGATGAAGACTTACTTTTATATTTCTTGGTGGCCTCTGTCTTGAATGCCACAGCTCTTTTTTTATGCTCTATTCTGGTAGTCTTCTCCTCCTCTTTCCTAATCCAAACCTGTTTGCATTGAGGACTCTGAAGTCAAGCGACTTCGTAACAAAGACATTGGTAGTCTAATCCAAGCCTGTTTGCATTGAGGACTCTGAAGTCAAGCGACTTCGTAACAAAGACATTAGGATGGTCAAAGTTCGAAGGGACAACTGCGGTCGTGAGGAGCTTTCGTGGGAACGAGAGCAGACTATGCTTGAGGAATATCCCAAGTTCTTCTACTCAGGTACCGTTTAAGTTTGAGTACTTTCCTAACCATTAGCTGCATTTCATAGGATAACAGCTTTCCAAACAATGTTGGAGGAGGAATATCTGCTAACTTGGCCATTTCCCTTATGACACAAATCTTGGTGTCCCAGTCATTTGTTAGGGACCTCAATAACTTATCATTCAGCTCATAATTGCTGAATTCTCTTCCATAGGACATTAACTCATTAACTATCCTATAGAATTTCTTGTAACACTCAGTTATGCTATCAGTCCTGCCTTGTCTGAAGCTCTCATATTCTTGGTTTAACAAAGACTTTCTGTCCTGTCTAACTTCTTCTGAACCCTCGATGTACACTATCAGAGTATCATACATCTCCTTTGATGTTTTACAGTGTATCAAGTTCTGAAATGTAGCATCATCTATTGCACTTACTATAATATTCTGGGCTCTTTTGTTCATGGTGGCCAGAATAATCTCATCCTTGGTCATTTCAGAAGAGTCTTTTGGAGTTCTCTGATTTGCATCCAACACAGATACCTTCATTGACACATATGACCCTTCTTTAACTGTGATATAAATTCTAGGGTCAGAGGCTTCCATAAATAGTCTAACCTTTTCTTTCCAGATGCCAAAGATCTCTTTTCTGCAAATTGGCAACTTCATGGATCCAAGTTCTTTATGATTCTCTGTTGAACCCATTTTCTTGATTTTCTTGATTCTGCACTTGATTAAACTGAATCTGCCAACAGGATCTACTCAGACAGTTATGTCCTTTTTGTGTAAACTCCCTCTGATACCACTTGAAAGAAATTGTACCTAATCACCTATAGGGGGGGAAGGTGAATAGGTGACTTAATCTTTTTAAACTTTTAGGCAGATTATATCACAGATTTCACAGAACTATAAACAACATACACAACATCAATCACATACACAGAGTACACACAGTTTTATAGTGGTTCCCCAAGGTTTGGGTACATCCACTTTCCCCTTCGCCTATCTAGTAGTGTACTAGATTCGGCCAAACTCCTCCACTATTCCTCAGATCCTCAGATCTTATACTCAGAACCCCAACCAGGTTCCTACAGCTCAGAGTGATCCCACTCCTACAACTCAGGCTCAACAGCCCTACCACTCAGTCTTCACAAAGACCTACACTCAGCCACAAGACCTACACTCAGAGATATGAATCTCCTACACTCAGGCACTCAGACCCTACTACTCAGCCTTTATAATTTCAGGCTTACAACTCAGATCCTTAAGGATCCTACAAGAAATTAAAAATACAATGTGTATAACCTCAACTCAGAATAAGAGAGAAGAGTTGACAGGTTTCTTGATGAGTTCTTGGAAGAACTCTGCTGAGATCAACCTCACTTGGCTTTTTTCAAAGCTTCTTGAATGTAGAACACAATAGGGTTGAGTTTCTCTGCAGCTGATCTTCAATCACTGCTAACTTAAGTTTCAGATCTCAATCTGAAACCTTCTTCACAGCCTGGTTCCAACAGCTGTCTTCTTGGAAGGAGCTCTCTCTCTCCAACTACTTAGATCTTCACTTGAATTGATTCTTCAATGAAGTGCTTGATCTTCTTCTCTGATTGTTGTTAATCATCTTCTTCTGTTGACAGAATATGCCTTTATATAGACTTTCTTCATGGTGACCGGCTGATCCGGTTTCTAACAGCTTTCTGACAGCTCTGACAGTTGCAGTAGACTGGCTGGAATGACAACTGTCAAGTCATCCAATCACTTCTTCAATTTTCTGTAACTGTCTGAAAGTGTCGAGACAGTCTGTCTTTAAGTGTCGACACTTATAGACTAAGTGTCGACACAAGTTGACTAAGCGTCGACACTAGCCTTCATGGTGTCGACACAACTCCTTGTGTTGTAGAATTTACTTCTCGACACTGCTTCTTCAACATGTGTCGACACTGATATTGTGTGTCGACACAAGTCCTTGTTATTTAGTACTTAGTTGAATTCTTGTAAGTGTCGACACAACTCCTTTGTGTCGACACATCTTCTTGTGTTGAACTTGTTCAGTGTCGACACATCTTCTTGGTGTCGACACATGCCTTCTGTGTTGATACTTGCTGAGTGTCGACACCACTCCTTGTGTCGACACATTCTTCTTGTGTTGAGACTTTGGCTGAGTGTCGACACATTCTTCATTATGTCGACACTTGTACTTAGAATTTGATGAACTTTGCTGAGTGTCGACACAGCCTCCAAGTGTCGACACTTTCTTCATGTGTTGAGTCTTCTGCTGAGTGTCGACACATTCTTCATTATGTCGACACTTATACTTAGACTCTGTTGAAATTTTCTGAGTGTCGACACAGCCTCCAAGTGTCGACACTTTCTGATTTCGACGAAGTTCCTCTGGGTGTCGACACTGCTTCTAAGTGTCGACACTGCTTCTCTGGACATTTCTTCATTGAGTGTCGACACAGCCTTTATGTGTCGACACTTTCCTTCTGGTGTCGACTCTGCAACCCTGGTGTCGACACAATTACTCCAAGTGTCGACACTGCTTCTCTGGGTGTCGACACAAGTCTTCTTAAGTGTCGACACTTTTCTTCTGGGTGTCGACACATGGACTTAGAAACTTTTCAGCTTTCCCTGCAAATACTTAACCTGCACAACTAAACTCAAAACACATCAAATACATTTTGATGTATATCATTGAGTAGGGTGAGACTTCTTCAAATCAGGTACATTTATTCCAATGTACCCAACAACTTGCCCCTTAGTTAGAGCACTTTGACCACTTTAGGGTTAGGGTTGACTTGGGTCAGGATCTTTGGTGACCCATTGACCCCACTTTAGGTCTAGGAAGACCCTGGTAGGGTTGGTTGGGCTTATTAGGGGCACATTGCGCTTAGTTAGGGCACCTTGCCCAATTTAGGCCTAGGATGGTCCTAGGTCAACTTGGCCACCCTGGGTTGACTCCAATGGATCCTTAAGGCCTTTCAATAGATTGGTGAGGTCATGGTGGGGTCTTGGAGTCATGGTGAAGCCCCACGATCATCCTAAACTAGGGTTTAAGAATCTACTATTTGCAGACCATAGTGATCTCACCTACATTCCTAGGTCCACTTGGTCTTCTTGGGCTTCCTAGGGTTTTGTCATGACCTAGTCATGACAAAACACTCCTAAGGGGTCTAGTTGTATGAAGGATGTTACATCGTTACCCTAGAGGTTCGCTTCGACCCCATGGAGGAGAAACTAGCCGGATGAAAAGCAACGCAACGGACTCGCCTCCGCGGATCTAGACTCGGCTCGCAATTTGGAGCTACGAAGCTTCAACAATGGAGGGATTCCTCCTCCATTTGCTCTCCCCTCTCTCTACCTCTTAGAAAGAGAATGGGCCAAAGGAAATGAGGTTTAAACCCTTATTTCCCGACCTTATCTCATCAAGAAAGACTCTGGACCGTTGGATCCCACCTAAATAAAACGAAAGACCTTGATTTGACCTTAGAATTGTCTCCATGGGTCCGTACACGGTTTGTGACATGACCGTGTTTCGCAATCACAATAAAATGGCCAAATACAGAGCACGATACGGCCCTGGACACACCCGTGTCACAGGCCGTGTTCCTCGACATGGCTCTGGACACACCCGTGTCACAGACCGTGTTCCTCAATCACAATAAAACGGCCAAATACAGAGCACGACACGGACCTGGACACACCCGTGTCATAACCCGTGTGAAACTATAAGAGCTCCAAAAGTCCTTCAAAACACTTCCAATTCATCCCCAATTTTCATAGGGCTTCACTAAGGGTATTATAAACATATTGAACAATTCGTATTCCGGTTTTGGGGCGTTACAGTTCTCTTCCCCTTAAATGAATTTTGTCCTGAAATTATAGAATGGAAAGGTACACAAAATTAAATGGTACCTGAGTTGAATAGCTCGGGATACTTCTCAAGCATGATCTGCTCTTGCTCCCACGAAAGCTCCTCACGACCGCAATTGTCCCATCGAACTTTGACCATCCTGATGATTTTATTACGAAGTTGCTTAACTTCCACATCCTCAATGCGAATGGGCTTGACCTTCGTTGTCAACCCACTGTCGACCGACACTTGATTCGCAGCAACCACTTGAGTAGACTCTTGAATAGCCTTCCACAGCAATGAGATGTGAAATACATCATGCAAATTGCTCAACTCCACCGAAAGAGCCAAACGATAGGCGACTTCACCAACCCGCTCCAAGATCTCAAAAAGCCCAACATATCTCAGACTAAGCTTCTTTAAGCGTCGAATCCTTGATACGCCTTTAAACGGCTTTATCTTGAGGTATACCCAATCGCCCGCCGCAAACTCCACGTTCTGATGCTTGACATTGTAGTACTTGGTCTGCCTATCTTGTGCAATAAGTAGCCGTTCTCGAATCAACCGTATCGTTGAAGTAACATCTTCAACGTCTCTTCGCTTGTATAGCTTCGATTTTCCCGTTTCTACCCAAGATAACGGCGTACGACACCTCCTCCCGTACAGAGCCTCAAAAGGCGTCATCTAAATGCTTGCTTGGTAGCTATTATTATAAGCAAACTCAATCATAAAAAAGATGATACTCCCATCTTTTCCCAAAATCCAATGCACACATACAAAACATATCTTCCATTGTCATATTCACTCTTTCAGTTTGCCCATCTGTCTGTGGGTGAAAAACCGTGCTGAAATGCATCTTGGTTCCCAACAACTGATGAATGAGCCTCCAGTCATTAGACGTGAACCGACCATCTCGGTCACTTACTATGCTCCGGGGCACGCCGTGCAATCGGACTATGCTGTCCACATAAAGCTTCGCCAGCTTCTCCACTGAATCATCCTTCCTATTGGGTATAAAATGTGACACCTTCGTTAAACGATCAACGACCACCCAAATAATGTTGTTCCCCTTGTGCGATCTCGGCAAATCCTGTACGAAATCCATGGAGATGTCATCAAATTTCCACTCTGGTATGGGCAAATACTTCAGGAATCCGCCAGGCTTCTGACATTCAGCCTTCACCAATGCACAAGTTTGGTATTTCGCCACATACAACGCTATGTCTTTCTTCAGACCCGGACACCAAAACGATTTCTTCATGTCCTTGAACATCTTGGTGCTCTCGGGGTGAATCGAGTACTTTGTAAAGTGCGCTTCGTACATCAATTCTTCTCGTAACTTCCCCACATTAGGAACACACAATCAACTACCTTTCCACAAAAGGCCATTGTCGATAAAGAACAAGCCGTTAGACCCATCAATGGCTTCCTCCCGGTGACGTTTCAAGTTCACGTCCAACTCCAAAGCCTGCCGAATCCTGTCCGGGTCGTATTGAATCTCCGTCCAACTCAAACATGCGTTTTTACTAGATCCCTTATCAACACAAGCGATCTACAAGGCCTCCAAGTCCTGAATAAGCCGCTCGTCGTGCATCTGTAACCATTTGGCCCGTGCAGGAGTCCTATGACTCTGAGCATCTGCCACGACGTTCCCCTTCCCGTGAATATAATGAATCTTATAGTTGTAGTCCCCAAGGAACTGCATCCACATGCGCTGTCGCATGTTCAGGTCCTTTTGATCTATCAGATACTTCAGGCTCTTGTGATCTGAATATATATCGACCTTTACCCCGTACAGATAATGCCTCCAAAGCTTGAGAACGAATACCACGGCTGTCAACTCCAAATCATGGACCGGGTAGTTCCTCTCATGTACCTTTAACTGACGTGATCCGCTGAAGGAGGGGTTGCAGGCACGTCATTGGGTGCATTACTTTCCTCAGAAGGCGGGCGTTCGGACTGCCCTGCGCCACTCGTGGTCACCTATAGTCATACAACACACCATTAAGTGACCAAACAGAATTGCAAAAAACAATCATAGGAACACGCATGTTCCTCAAACATATATATTTTCATTCCTAAGTGGACATTCATGAGTTCTTTGCATGTTATAATGATGACGCACATACATGTGCTCACCACCCCTTAAAAGAATTCGTCCACGAATTCAAATAAGCAAGACTGAAACCGTAGTCTGATACCAAATTGTAACACCCCCATCCGTCATATGAAATATAACAGAAGGTCCGGCCGGGGCCCCACGCCATATGCCACAGGCAGTTAACTGAGTTACGTATTAATACCAAAATACCATCGTAGGAATTCAAATCCTAACTCAGAGCATTCTAGCGGAAGTTTTTTTTTAAACAGTTATATGAACCCATGAACAACACATGAATGTCCACTACAGCCATAATAGGAATGAAAGAACATACACAAAAGACTTGGCCTTAAGGCTTTACAACTGTTCGCATAAATAGCAAGTGTTTTACATACTTCGACACGCATGCCGGCCACACATAACAATAGTAAAAGAAAACACTTCGCTTTGGCCTTCAAGGTCCAGCACAACATCAAGGGCTTCAGCCCGCTACTTAGCACTTGACTCACCTGTTCCTGCACAATAATCCACCGAATGGTGGTAAACAAGGCAACGGTCAGCTAAAGCTGACCAAATTATAACGACCTCACCCCTTGCTCAGGGCGGCGATGCTCCTTCCCTGCATTTCTTTAGTATAACCAACCATAGTATAAAAAGTATAATTAAAGTACACTTCACCACAGGCATAGGCACGCACGACCACACGCCCCGTGCTCTCAGGACACATTATCGGTGAACCCGGTCCATTCCGAGGCTTCACCACCGCCCCCGGGACGGCAACCATCGTGAGCATTTAAGTCTTTCCGGCCTAAGCCTAAGACTCACCATCCATGCCCCGGTAAGTGCCACGTATATTAGGTCTCTTTAACCGAACCACATAGAGCGGGTACGGTTCAGCTCAACCCGTTGCTCACATCGTCATGCCAATTTAAGTCATCGGCGCGGGTCAGCCTCCCCGATTCTCGAAGAATCGATCATACAATAATAAATAACCCGCTTATGCACAAGGTCAGCACTCAGGCCACCAAGCTGGGCTCCCAGAGCTCTCAGCCCCACAACCTGGCCCCCAGGTCTTCGCGAGACAGGCCTCACAAAAGCTCTCACAGAGCTACCGCCAGCGGTAAAACTGCCGCAGCACGGTACCTGACAGAAATGTGTTTCTACCCAGTTTTCCGGGTGCTCCTCGGGGTTAGTCCCCAAAGTTCCCTGCTGCAATCTATCACGTAGAAACCCGAAAACATACAACACAGAGTCTTCTTCGGCAATTCATGCATAATGAAAACATCACCAATCCAGACCAATATGTCCGGATGGGCTTCACACACTATGCCTATGTTCGTACTTCGATTCCGAACTCTATATGCAAAACTACGAGGATAATCCATATTTACTCGAAGGAATACCCCACGCTCACCGCATACTCGCGGGAGAGGGTTCCCTATGCAAAAGGAAGAGGACTTCACATGTCCAAGTAGATAATCGTTACCCTAGAGGTTCGCTTCGGCCCCATGGAGGAGAAACTAGCCGGATGAAAACCACTGCAACGGACTCGCCTCCGCGGATCTAGACTCGGCTCGCAATTTGGAGCTCCGAAGCTCCAACAATGACGAGATTCCTCCTTCTTCTCCCTTTGTTCTCCCCTCTCTCTACCTCTTAGAAAGAGAATGGGCCAAAGGAAATGAGGTTTAAACTCTCATTTCTCGACCTTATCTCATCAGGAAAGTCTCTGGACCGTTGGATCCCACCTAAATAAAACGAAAGGCCTTGATTTGACCTTAGAATGGTCTCCCTGGGTCCCTACACGGCTTGTGACATGGTCGTGTCACAGGCCGTGTCCCACAATCACAATAAAAGGCCAAATACAGAGCACGACACGGCCCTGGACACACCCGTGTCACAGGCCGTGTTCCTCGACATGGCTCTGGACACACCCGTGTCACAGGCCGTGTTCCTCAATCACAATAAAACGATCAAATACAGAGCACGACACGGCCCTGGACACACCCGTGTCACAACCCGTGTGAAACTATAAGGGCTCCAAAAGTCCTTCAAAACACTTCCAATTCATCCCCAATTTTCATAGGGCTTCACTAAGGGTATTATAAACATATTGACCAATTCTTATTCGGGTTTTGGGGCGTTACAATTCACTTCCGATAGGAACACATTTTATGAGATATTTTTTGGAAGATCTTATGGGGAAGACTTGACTCCAAACTCTAGTTTAATAGTGTGTATCATGCTCAGACAGATGAACATACTAAGGCCCTGTTTGGGAGTGATTTTTAGAAAGGAAAAGAAGTGGTGACAAAGAGAAAGTAAGAAAATTAACTTTTGAAAAATATATATTGGTAATGAATATTTGTTTGAGTAAACTCATTTTATAGAGATTTTCAGAAAGCAGAATCAGTTTATAAACCGTTTGACAAATCTCCGTTGCGGTGACTTTTTTTATTAAAAATGCGCGTCCGATAGAAAATGAGTGTCCAGGCGGAAAATGCGCGTCCATGCGGAAAATGCGCGTCCCGGTGGAAAATGCGTGTCCGGGCGGAAAATGCGCACCCGACAAAAAATGCGCACCCAGGGGAAGGCGCGATAATTTCGCCCGGGCGCAATAATTTCGCCCGGGCGCCAATTTTTCGTTCGGGCGCCAATTTTTCGTTCGGCCGCCAATTTTTCGGCCAGACGCAAATTTTTCGGCCGGACGCTATATTTCGCCCGACAGCCAATTTTTGCCCGGGCGTGAATTTTTTGGCCGGGTGCGAATTTTTTCGGCCGGGCGCCCATTTTTCGCTCGGGCGCGAATTTTTTGCACTAACGCAAATATTTTCTCACGGATGCGATATTTTCTCCCAAAAGCGAAAAAATGCATTCGAGCGAAAAAATTAGCTTCTGGGCGAAAAAAATACGCGTCTGTGCAAAAAAACATGAACAAGCGAAAAAATCGCGCCGAGGCGAAAAATTCGGGTCCGGGTGAAAAGTTCGCCCTCGAAAAGTTAAACGTTTGGATTGTGCAATCAAATTTTTTTAAGAGAAATGTTTTGGGATGAGGAGTGCTTTTCGAAAAGGTTGAAAAATAGATGACAAGTGACTTTTCAAAAATAGGAGAAAATAGAGTTTTCCGCGTTAGTTTTCCCACCAGTAGACAATCCAAACGGTTTCTTAGGCGTGTTAGCGTTTTCCAGAAAACGAAAATGAGCTAAAAAACCCTCCCAAACAGACCCTAAGACCGATAATTTTAGTTTGTGAGATTTTCTAGGCATTTCATCGAGGAAAATTTGAAAGAATAGGCTCTTATAATTCCACGAGCTAAATTTGCATATAACTGTTTTTAAAATAGATCCATTGAAAATCTTCCTTTGAAATTTTAGATGGATATAATGTACCACTTTTACTTGACTGCCACTCTTTACCCTCCTACGAACGCACCTCCTTCAATGCTAAGTCATATGTTGATTATCTTAAAAAATTGCATAAAAATATTACTATCAATTTGAGAGCAACTTCTAAAAAATGTAATTATTTTTCAGAAGACGATTGAATGTTTATTTATTTTAGGAAGGAAAGATTTGGCCTAGGTCCATATCATAAGTTTTAGTAGAAATATTTCTTTTTAGGGTCAAAAGAGGCTATGTGAGAACACCTACTTTTTATATTTTTCAATTTGGTACTTTTTCGATATTCAATGTGGCCTATCTAACCCTATATTACGAGGAACCTCTGACAGTCTGTCCCATTCCAACCCAGAATCGCCGCTCTCCATCATTCCCGCGCAGTTCCTCCGGATTCCGCCCAGTTTCCGCCGCCTTCTTCATCAAATCTGCCCCCTACCGGCCACTACCCGCCAGATCTGCCCTTTCAACACACCAATCGGTCAACATCATCTCCAGTCTACCTCCTTGGCAACATGGTCGCCGCCCAATCGGCCACGCCCGGGCCGTTGTTCTTGTCGTCGCTGACCACCAACCCTTGGCTAGATTTTGCTGCCCTAGCTGCACAAATCCAGGCCACATACGCCTCCCTCCACGCCAAAGTCGATCGTCTTCTCGTATACCCCAGACGGGCATCTGCAACCCCCCACGAGGTCCTCTGCCCTAAGTTGTCTCCACCACGGCTACCTCTTGCACCATGCGAGAGTTATCCTGCCATGCCGCCCCCAACATTCCTCTACGACACCAACCGGCCCCTACCCTCCGCAGTTGATCCTCCCATCGAGAGCAAACTGGTCGCTGATGTACCACATCTCTCCACGGTGGTTGTACCTCCACCGCTTATGCCACCTCCTCGATCACCCACTTGGCCACCTCCTTCGGCCATCTCACCGCCTCCTCTCCTTCGTCCATCTCCACCGCTTCCCCCGGCCACCTCACCGGCTCTTCTGCTGTCTCGTGCCCTGTTGTCCCCGACGGATCCGTTCTTGTTGACCGCCGTTGCGTCTCCGACATCCTTATGGCTGCTGCCCACTGCTCACCACCGCTCCACCGACCTTGCAGAAGCCATTACTTTCGTCGCCCGTCTTTCTAATGGCGCCGCCGCGACTCGCCAACACCGTCGACGCTGCTACAAGCTACCTGTCCTTGTACTGGCGAGAGGTAAAGGTACCAGATGATCCGACCACCCGCTTGGTACACGAACTTGAGGGCAAACTCGTTTTCAAGGACGGATGTAGTGTTACGAGTCCACGTGTCGTGAGCACATTCATTCATGTGGACCCCCTTCGTCATAAATATTTATGGAGCGCGCATATAGAAGTCGTCGTGGTCGTGGGAGCATTCACTCAAGTGGACCCCCTCATCATAATTTATGAAGCGCGCATATGGAAGCCGCCATGATCGACCTTCTTAAAATTAATTTGTATTAATTAATTAATTCATACTAATTAATAACAATCAATTAACTTAATTATTTTGTATTTTCTTGTTGAGTTGCTTTTTGTATTTCCTTGTTTGAGTGCCTTTTGTATTTCCTTGTTCAGTTGCCCTCCCTCATCTATATAAGAGGGAGGGTTTTTGTGTGAAATCATCTTGGAATGTATGACTCTATTTTTAGGGTTGCTCCATAATTTTGTCTTTTTTCTTCCTCCTTCTCGCTCACCCCCCCGACCCTTTCCCTTGTCGGATTACTCCTGGAATTTATTCGTGATCTTATCCCAATAACTCAAAATATTGTTGTTGAAAGGGGGCCTACCGACCATAGAAAGGTAAGGCTAACCAGATAATGGTCAAGACCTGGGCACACAACCCGACTGCAGTCGGTGCACTCCAACCCGCTCTCCTCCTTGGATATATACCGTGCAGCTCAGTTAGGTATGAGCGGAGAAGTTAAAATCCTCTTATAAAGTAGGCCCTGGGATCGATTCCCAGCCTCAACAACCCGCCGCACGGTTTATATCCAGGGCAGAGAGCGGGTTGGGGTGCACCGATTGCAGTCAGGCTGTGAGCCTAGGTCTTGACCTTTATATGCTCAACCTTGACCTTTCTATGGTTGGTGGGCCCACTTTCAACAATTGTATATGTATTTGATTTGGAAATCCACGTGACAGCTTAGAATCCCTAACTAACTATTTTAATGTTTATTCATATAATTTGTTATTCAGAATCATTTGTGGAAATATTGGAACCTCATCGGGATTAGCCTGGCGAATACTTGAGAATTGTTTATCCTGAATTTGAAGTACAAAATAATGTCTGAAATTGTTGTGTGCGTATACCTTCAGTTGGTTACAAGTACGCAATAATAAATTTTAGATCCGGGGTTACATTAGTTGAGTAGGCTCGAGGAAATGTATTTCTTAATGCAAGATACATTTCGTTTCATTCGAGGTATATTTTTCCTGGAAAGGTTAATAATGTTACTTCCCAATGCAAGTGGAACTTTGTGTTGGAACATAAGATATGTTGACTTGATGCCTTTTCACTCTTCAGCCTTTCTAATCTTCAGATATTGCAAAGTAACTCAGGGACCAATGAAAAGACTGACTTCCGTTGTGTAGCATTATTGATCAATGGATGTGATCCATGATGTTCCGCCTGCTTATGATTGTATCTAATCCTTTTAGGCGTGATTGTGTCTTTAATGGATCCTTTGTTTGATTTGTGTGGAGTAACCTGCACTAAATACCAGTAGAGACGAAGTAGTTCTTCAACTATCTTTCCACCAATTCCTAAGTTTGTCCTCCAACTGAATTGCAGGATTGAAATTCGATTTAATGCAAGACAGTTGAAATCATATAATATTCTTTATTGTGGATTTATGTTTTTCAGTCAAGTTAGGAATTTAGTTTGTGCTAGTATTGATTTTTCCTGTAGACATTATGGGGTTTTATGTACTAATTATATACAATAATTAGGTTCCCAGCAAAATGATTGCTCTCCTTCCTTTCACCCTTTATGGTTCTTGGTTTGGAAAGAGAAAAAATTTCATGTTTTGGTTGCTGAAGAGTTAAAGGATAGAAATAGAGCAACGCCTAACTTAGGGGTTTATTTAGGCTGGCCTCTACTAAGGAAAGACGAGGTAGGTTTAGGATTAAGTAAAACCTACTTTGATTGAATTGTTAAAATCTATTATAATACTTAGGGGTGGAACTCGGACGGATCGGTTCCACTCGAATTGGTTTTTTTTCCGACCTTTTGGAACCAGAACCGACCCATGAAAGTTCGGTTCTGTTCTGCTTTGCTTCTCGGTTCTACGCATATTTTAAAAAAATCAAAAATGTTACCCATTCTATATAAATCGTAGGAGTTGTATAAGAGATGGACAGTTTATATGAAAGATTTTTATACATAAACTATTTTGTACATCATACAATAGATATGATATTCCTCCAATTTGAATGTGTTTTTTTCATGAAAATTGTATCGTTTGAATTTGTTTTTTTTTCATGAAAACGATATGAAAACTGCATCATATCGTTTTCATGAAAAATGTTAGAACTTTTGTATGTATAACAATATTTTTGAACATCTATTATGTCATATGCGACATTTTATTTATTTATAATAGAACTTATCTGTAAACATGAACCACATGATAAAATATCCAAATTTCGCATGACTTGCCATCTACCTAAAAGCGTAATGCTATAAGTTCGGGTCGGTTCTCGAGTGCCCAACTATAGGAATTGAGAACTGAACTCCCCAGTTTTATAATTTTTTTGATCCAGAACCGAATCATGGCCATCGAGAATCAACCCGAGCTGCTCGGTTCAGATTGGTTTTGGTCTGTTTTTTTTAAATATTACTTGAAAGAAAGAAATGCCAGTTCTCACATGTTTGGCTGCAGAACGACCCGCTACAAGTGAAAGTAAACAAGCTGTCATCCACAAAAACACAGCTTCCATATTCCTATTATTCGCTTCCCTACTGCAAACCAAAAGCTATAGTTGATAGCGCCGAAAATCTCGGGGAAGTTCTTCGTGGAGATCGAATCGAAAACTCCCCATATGGGGTATGTTCAACACTCTTACTAGCTAATGGATAAATGTTTCTATCGAGCATTTACTAAGCACAGTTTACCTTTCAGTTCTCCATGAGGGAGCCGCAAATGTGTAAAATCGTCTGCAAGTTAACTCCTGATGCAAAAGTAGCAAAGGATTTCAAGGAGAAGATCGAGGATGAGTATAGGGTCAACATGTAAGCGCTTTATGCAAGTGCCTGTTTACTTTATAGGAGTCTTGGAACAACTCGGATTTTGATTTATGTTTGCTCACCCTTTAATTCAGGATCCTCGATAATCTCCCGCTAGTCGTACCTATCAGAAGGCTCGATCAGGATTCTTCAACAGTTTATCAGCAGGGCTTCCATGTCGGCGTCAAAGGCCAATATACCGGGGTAATTAATCACGACATCCGAACCCCGAAGCACCGTGACTTTGAGAACTCAAGAATGGTTATTTTATTTTATTTTCCAACCCACTACTTTTGCAGAGCAAGGATGAGAAATATTTTATCCACAATCATTTGTCATTTCTTGTAAAATACCACAGAGATGAGCAAACTGACTTTGCAAGGATAGTAGGTTTTGAGGTTAAACCCTTCAGGTTTTATTCTTACCCTTCTACACTTTCTATCTTATAGTTCTCCTACTGAAATTTTTTTTTGGCTCAGTGTCAGGCACGATTACGAAGGAGAATGGAATGGCGACAAAACTCGCCTGACCACCTGTGACCCTCATGCGAAACGCACGGTGGCCAACTCCGATAATCCCCAAGAGGTGGACGAGAGGAAAGATATTGTATTCACATATGATGTTGAATTCCAGGTTTGCTCCAGCATGCTTTGGAATAGTCGAGCAATTTTTTATAGAGCGCCATCATTTTGAAGCGATATTGATGCATTATTACTCGTTTTTTGCTTGCTAGGAGAGCGAAGTCAAGTGGGCCTCTCGATGGGATACATACCTTCTCATGACGGATGACCAAATTCACTGGTTTTCTATAGTCAATTCTCTGATGATTGTCCTCTTCCTCTCTGGCATGGTGGCTATGATTATGCTTCGAACCCTCTACAGAGATATCTCGAAGTACAACCAGCTCGAAACTCAAGAGGAGGCTCAAGAGGAGACAGGGTGGAAGCTCATCCATGGAGATGTATTCAGGCCTCCCAATAACTCAGATTTGCTCTGCGTTTATGTTGGAACCGGAGTCCAATTTTTTGAGATGCTTCTTGTAACCATGATTTTTGCCGTGTTCGGCTTCCTCTCGCCCTCGAATCGGGGAGGCTTGATGAGCGTGATGCTCCTACTTTGGGTATTCATGGGCATCTTTGCCGGATATTCCTCGGCGCGGTTGTATAAGATGTTCAAGGGTTCCGAATGGAAAAAGACGGCTCTTTGGACGGCGTGTATGTTCCCCGGGATCATGTTCGCCATATTTTTCGTGCTGAATGCCCTCATCTGGGGGGAGAAATCGTCCGGGGCAGTGCCCTTCACCACCATGTTTGCCCTTGTTCTCCTATGGTTCGGCATCTCAGTGCCCCTTGTCTTCGTTGGCGCTTATCTAGGATCTAAGAAGCCGGCAATCGAGCATCCCGTGAAAACCAACAAGATTCCGAGGCAGATCCCCGAGCAGGCGTGGTATATGAACCCGCTCTTCTCGATAATGATCGGCGGAATTCTTCCATTCGGAGCAGTGTTCATCGAGCTCTTCTTCATTCTGACATCAATCTGGCTTCAACAGTTTTACTACTTGTTCGGCTTTCTCTTCCTCGTCTTCATCATCCTAATTGTCACCTGCGCTGAGATCACTATCGTGCTCTGCTATTTCCAGCTATGCAGCGAAGATTACTCCTGGTGGTGGAGATCTTACCTCACCTCGGGCTCTTCCGCGCTCTACCTGTTTCTATATGCAGCTTTCTACTTCTTCACCAAGCTCGAGATCACGAAAATGGTGTCCGGTATTCTCTACTTTGGTTACATGCTCATTGCATCCTATGCCTTCTTCGTGCTGACCGGGACCATCGGTTTCTACGCCTGCTTTTGGTTCACGAGGCTCATATATTCTTCGGTTAAAATCGATTAATCAACCTTGGGTTTCCGCACACGAGCTGTTCTTTCTTTTGAATCTTGGCGTTTGACATAGAGGGAAGTTTTGAACTTCTGTTGTTGAATGTGATTTCTTTACTGTAATCAATTTACCTGCAGCGAGGGCTTGTAGGAGATGGATTGCTCTTATTCATTCCATGTCTTCGTTGGCAAAATTTATTATTTGTTTTGTTATCAGGGACAGGGCTACAATGTCTGATTTTAGAGTAGTGATTTTGTTGACTGCATGATATTCTTTGATTTTTTTTCTATTTTTAATATATGTAAGCCTTTTCATTATATATTATTCATTTATATGATATGTTTCTTAGTATTTGTTGTAAACTATTAAGTAGCTTATTAAAATGTATATATATATCATATGTTTCTTAATTTGTATATATAGTTCATTCAACTTTTTTCAAAGTGAATTTGAATTGGAATTTAAAAATATGTTTAATTACTCTTACAATATATATGGCAGCAGCAGCCCGCGGGTTTTAACCATCACAGCATAATAAATTTTCTATTAGATTGCGTTGGCCTGGTTTTTTCAAAAAACATTTTTGACGTAAATATAGAAAAATATCATAATTTAGAGTTGTTTTATCATAAATTGTTTTTAATAGTTTAATATTTTGAAAGGCAAATGAAAAGTTTGTTATATTGGTTGATTTGGTGAGGATCCTAGTTGTAGAAAATAGAGTTGATAGGGTTTGTATACAGTTAATATTCTTTCTGACAAAAATTAATATATGCAGGATTGGCTGTGCAGAATTCTATATTAGTTGTTCTACTGTAGGTTGAAATTCAATTATTAGATGTAATTGATCGAAAATGTTGTTTGGGTGTGTAAGACCCCCTTTGGGAATCTAGGCATAATCAGAGGATTTTATCGTGCATCACCACCAAATGACAACAAGATGGAAATAAGGGAAGAGTAAAGGTATGAATGTCTTCGCTTTTCCATCATTCTCTTCTAAAATTATGAACCGACAATGATGCTAAGAGAACAATCATCGCATCCTAACCAGGATATGCTATCAACAGTAGCAGATGAAGTACTAGCGGAAGACTAGTAGCCACCCAGTAGATCACATAAATATATGTGTAAATGAAGACAAGACAAAAATAGCAACAACAACGGTATGCTGACCTCATAGTCCAAATACAATAGTCTATAAAATTCTGAGGATCACAAATAACATTCCAAGTCCTCTCACAAATAACATTCCAAGTTCTATGAAAGCTATTATATAAAGTGATGTAAATATGTAAATCTAATGAACTAACTACATATATGACTGATGATGTTGTTGAGGGTAGCAACAATCATCATCTTGTCTTTCTATCTCCATGTCAAGTGCACTTCAAGTACACATCGAGTCCACATTGAGTCTACGTCATAGCTCTGGAAACACCTACGTCTTGGTTGGGTCTCCATCGGTAGAGTCTCTGCCTAAAAATGGTTCAACGAAAAGCGTAAGTTATACAGACCGAAAGATTCTTCCCGCTTCCCCATGCCCTAACGCTCAAGAGAGGGAAATATTACGCTGCAGCAAGTGACAGACGGTATAATATATTAATACATAAGTATAACAAACAAATATAAACATGATAATAAAATAAGTATAACTAACAAGTTATCATATGTGAGTAAATATACTACACAATGTGTAAAACCTACTCTTTCGAACCTAGTGGCGTCCAAATATAAACATAGCAATATTAGGGCATTTATATTGGCAGCCCAGCTTTGACTATTGGCAGCCCGACAAAGTAATAAAGAACACACATAATATGACCACTAATAGCAGCCCAAAAATGCGAAAAACGCGGTTTTTGAAAAAAAGGTCTACTGTATGACATTTTTAGAAAAAGTGTTCAATATGAAAATTGTAGACCTCGTTGAGATCTACAACTTTTATGTTGAACACGTTTTCTAAAAATGACATATAGTTGACCTATTTTCAAAAGGCTCGGAATCTGGGCGGAATTATGCGAGTTCCACCCGGATTCCGCGCCTTTTGAAAATAGTCATGTTATGACATTTTTTAGAAAAAGTGTTCAAAATAAAAGCTGTAGATCTCGTTGAGATCTACAATTTTCATGTTGAACACTTTTCAAAATGTCTTTTAAAAGCTTAATTTTTGGGCTGCCAATATCCATCGGGTTGCCTATAGCCATTTTTTGGGCTGCTATTATCTTTGTGCTGTCAATAGTCATATAAGGGCTGCCAATATAAACGCCCTAAAATAAGTATGACTAACAAGTTATCATATTTGAGCAAATAGACTAATCAGTGTATAAAACTTACTGTTAGAACCTAGCGGTGTCCACACTCACGCACCTAACGATGCTAAGTTAGTACAATTAAGAAATGCTATCAAATAAAGAGACATCGCTGGTTATTAGTAAATGCTCAACCAAAATATTCCACAGTATCATCACAAATCCACTTGATTTTTTATGTCAACATAGACTTAACAAACACATAGTGTTGAGACGCAAGCACTCGATCAAAATCAAGTTCAAACTAACAGCTGTAGCACTTATTCATGAGGTAGCTAAGCCCACAGGAACCACCGTCGTGGACAAATGGTGGCAGCGACATGTCCTGACCACCTCTAAGGTATTTAAGCACAATCATACATAGGCCTTACGTACATCTATCCGAGCGCGTTCTCAGTCTTTGCCCATACCAGTAGAATAAATAAAAGAATTGAGCCATAACTCATGTCTAAATCCATGTGATTAACACCTACACAAACAACATACTAGGCCATGACGCACTATGCCAATATC
The DNA here is from genome assembly GCA_039583875.1 of Platanthera guangdongensis. Classification (NCBI taxonomy): domain Eukaryota; kingdom Viridiplantae; phylum Streptophyta; class Magnoliopsida; order Asparagales; family Orchidaceae; genus Platanthera; species Platanthera guangdongensis. The sequence continues at coordinate 116,256,237 of CM077152.1, forward strand.
CTTAAGTCGTTGTCCCAACCCTCTAGAGTGTGCCACCGACTGGTCTAGCAACTTGTTGGTTTCTTTTTATATTTTAGTAGTTACAAGAAATAAAGCATAACCAATCATTCACATCACACAACACACACCAATTTATAGTTATTTCTTAGGATATGGGTACATCCACTGTTGTTGGGTATTGTATCCACAATAACCCTGATTTGAAGAAGTGTCCATTTGTAATATCCCTCAAAGTACTAGACCCATGAGAGTGGTTTTGTCATGACTAGGTCTTGACAAAACCCTAGGAAGCCCAGGAAGGCTAGTTAAACCTAGGAATGAAGGAGAGATCACCTTGGTCTGCAATTAGCCATTCTTTTAACCACCTCTAGGGTTTGATCTTAGGGCTTCAACTTGACTCCAAGACCCCACCACAACCCTCCTAACCCTTTAAGAGGTCCATAGGGTCACTAAGGACCCATTGGGGTCAACCCAAGCAGTCAAGTTGACCAAAGTGAACCCTAACCCTAAATGAGTCAAACTAACCTATATAGGGCTAGTTAACCTTCCCTTAGACAGAATGACCACACCTACACCTTTCGAACCCTTAAAGGAGGTCAATGAGTCACCAAGGACCCATTGGGGTCAACTAAAGAGGTCAAGTTGTCCAAAGTCAACTTTAGCCCCAAAATGGTCAAAGTGCCCTAACTAAGGGTCAAGTGGTCTCCAAGGTGCCCAACCAACCCTTCCTAGACCTTAGGGGAGGCCAATGAGTCACAAAGTACCTAAAGTGGTCAACCCAAAAGGCCAATTTGACCAAAGTCAACTCAACCTAGGCTTAGGTCAAACTAGCTCAAGTTGGCCTAACCTAGCCCAATCCATTTGGGCTAAGCCCAATTGAGGTGGTCCACTAGCCTCATGAAGTTTAGTATTATCCAAAATGCCACTCATTTTCTGGAAGTGCTGACTAGGAGAGATAAAGCTCAATTTTTACCTTTAATGGAGGAGAGAAAGAGAGGGAGAGAGGCCATTCATGGCGTGGAAGGCCAATGGCCTTCTCCCTTCATCCCTATGGCTTGATTCATCTCCCCCATTAGTGTTGAGAAGATCAAGAGGCTTTCCAGTCCCTTTCAGTGGCTGGGTGCAATGAACCACTCTTGGCTGAAAATCACCATTCATGGCTATTAATGGCATTGAAGCCATGCCCTTCCCTCTCTGACAACCCAAAATTCACAATTTAATTAATTTATTTATTTCCCGATGATGAAAAAGGCAGTACGATAATTTTTTTCTCGAGATTTATTGGTTTTGCGCATTTTTCGTTTCAATTGATTTTATTTTGGGGTGCCAATAACAATTCGTTAAGATAATTGTAATTGTAAGTAGGCTGGCCTTGTACTTTTGGGCTTTGTAATGGGCTGAAATGGTGGTGGGCTAGCTGGTATTATGTTGGCTGGAAATGGTGTGCTGGCTGGAAATGGTGTGTTGGCTGGTATGTTGACACTTGTTGTTGAGGTTTGACACTTGGTATGTGTCTTGACACTTGGCTGTTGGCTGGTTTTGTTTTGGGATGCATGTGGTGACACCTAGTTGAGTTAACAAGTCCATTTTTGCCTCTTCATAACCGATATGCCTCTTTAAATACTTGTGGATTTCTCCTTCTCCAACCACTTTCCCTCTTCCCTACTGCCCCAAACTATTGCTGGACTGTTGCCGGAGCTGCTGCTGTCTTCTTCTTCTTCTTACTGCTGTGCCGCCTCTGTTGGTTGGCTGTGCCGACCAGCCTTGCTGTGCTAAACTCATGCACAGTCCCCCTTTGCTCTTCTCTTCTGTTCCACGGTAAGCACTGGCTGATTCTTGCCCTGTTTCGCACTGGTTTAGGTCTTTATTATCATTAATTTAGGACAGTTTTATCACTACTTTATGCCTGTTTTAGGTACTGTTTAGGACATATATTTTTCACTTGTTTTGGGCTGATTTTTCACGGGTTTATACTTTAATTGTGGGACTGTTTTATGCTGATTTTTATGACTGTTTAGGGACAGATATTTTTGTGCTGATTTTTGAGCCACTTTTCATCAAGTTTTTAAGAGGTGATTTACCCATTTTGTTTGGCTTTACTGGACAGCAGTTTAAGAGGACGGGAAGTCCATTTGGGTGCTGGTTTTAGCCAATTTCGAGGCATAATTATGGTTGTCCAACAAAGTATTCGAACTAAAATTATTTTCTACGATCATGTTAAAGTATTTTGAGTTTTCCGGTTTATTATTTGGCTTTCCGACTTTTACCTTATATATTGGGGACATGTGATGGTTTCGAATCCTATGATGTAGAAAAATCTACGGATGGATTCACCACGTAGGGGTGAGCCTATGGAAAGCCCTTAAGTGGGAAGCCCTTAAGTGGGTGGTGGCCAATTCAGATGCATCACTGGAGCATTTCCCATTTTATGTAACTAAAGGGAAAGTTTATGATATTAAGGGTAATCAACTGACTAAGTTTATTATACTGTATGCATATTGGTATTATCCCTCTTTATTTGCATGTATACTGTTTCACGAAATACTGTTCTCACATAGTCATAATTTTTATGACTAACCCAGAGTGGACACTTTTTTTAGACAGCAGGACCAACGCCAAGCGGAACTCACAGGAGCCTAGCAACTGAACTATCAAAGGAAATAATTGAAGCTCGGGATTGGCACAGAGCTCGTTGTACTAGACTTACATGTATTTATTGTAATAAGTCTATATACCATATGTTAATTTATTTTCCTGTAATAATCATGTAACGAATAATGTAAAGAAGGCAATAAAAGCTTGGTGTATGTTCTTTGTATTGTGCATGTGACGTTTTTATTCAAAACTATTGACCGATCCTTAATTTTGAAGAGCCCAGGATTTGGGTCTCTACAAATTGGTATCAAAGCCAGGTTTTTAATAAATTGTGTCACAGATCGTACAGAGACATTACACAAATAAACCACTAAAACTCCTTGTCTTATATAGGAACCTGTTCGTGACGTTATCAAGTTAGTTTTCGAGGACGAAAACTCCGTTAGTAGGGAAGATTTGTGACAACCCAAAATTCACAATTTAATTTATTTATTTTTTTTCTCGATGATGAAAAAGACAGTACAATAATTTTTTTCTCGAGATTTATTGTTTTTGCGCATTTTCCGTTTCAATTGATGTTATTTTGGGGTGCCAATAACAATTCGTTAAGATAATAATAATTGTAAGTAGGCTGGCCTTGTACTTTTGGGCTTTGTAATGGGCTGAAATGGTTGTGGGCTAGCTGGTATTATGTTGGCTGGAAATGGTGTGCTGGCTGGAAATGGTGTGTTGGTTGGTATGTTGACACTTATTGTTGAGGTTTGACACTTGGTATGTGTCTTGACACTTGGCTGGTTTTGTTTTGGGATGCATGTGGGGACACCTAGTTAAGTTAACAAGTCCATTTTGCCTCTTCATCACCCATATACCTCTTTAAATACTTGTGCATTTCTCCTTCTCCAACCACTTTCCCTCTTCCCTGCTGCCCCAAACTATTGCTGGACTGTTGCCGGAGCTGCTGCTGTCTTCTTCTTCTTACTGCTGTGCCGCCTCTGTTGGTTGGCTGTGCCGACCAGCCTTGCTGTGCTAAACTCCTGCACAGTCCCCCTTTGCTCCTCTCTTCTGTTCCACGGTAAGCACTGGCTGATTCTTGCCCTGTTTCGCACTGGTTTAGGGCTTTATTATCATTAATTTAGGACAGTTTTATCACTACTTTATGGATGTTTTAGGTACTGTTTAGGACAGATATTTTCCCCCTGTTTTGTGCTGATTTTTCACGGGTTTATACTTTAATTGTGGGGCTGTTTTATGCTGATTTTTATGACTGTTTAGGGACTATTTTCTTGCTGATTTTGAGCCACTTTTCATCAAGTTTTTAATGGGTGATTTACCCATTTTGTTTGGCTTTACTGGACAGCAGTTTAAGAGGATGGGAAGTCCATTTGGGGGCTAGTTTTAGCCCATTTCGAGTCACAATTTTGTTTGTCCAGCAAAGTATTTGAAATAAAATTATTTTCTACGATCATGTTAAAGTATTTTGAGTTTTCCGGTTTATTATTTGGCTTTCCGGCTTTTCCCTTATATATTGTAAGAGACGCAACCCAATTAAAAATGCATCTTATTACAATGGTTTCCGTAGCCAAGAATTTATCAAAGAAGGATGGCGTCTCAGGATAATGATAAGGGCAAAGCTTCAGTGAGTATTTTATTTCTTGAAATTATGGATATTCAATTATTTGCGATCTCTGATTTATTATCTTTTAAAAGAAACTGCCTGTGCATATGAGTTCCGACTCGATGATATATATATATATATATATATATATATATATATATATATATATATATATATATATATATATATATATATATATATATATATATATCGCTAAGAAATTAATGTGTGCAGGGGAAACTAAAAGTGATACACGTATCTGAGGGGATGTTTCACTTAAAAATACTTTTTGTTTTATTTAAAGCATACGTCAAGAATAGAGTAATAAAATTCGGCATGGGGAAATGTTATGGTTTCGAATCCTATGATGTAGAGAAATCTACGGATGGATTCACCACGTAGAGGTGAGCCTATGGAAAACCCTTAAGTGGGAAGCCCTTAAGTGGGTGGTGGCCAATTTAGATGCATCACCGGAGCATTTCCCATTTTATGTAACTAAAGGGAAAGTTTATGATATTAAGGGTAATCAACTGACTAAGTGTAAGACCCCTCCCGGTCTTATGACCAGAACCGCCATCTTACGGTGACACTAACGCACGGGTTAGTCGACACCGCAACACGCCGATTCTGCCGGCTAGTACGATCATATAACCAGTATGCCAATATGAGAAATAGAAGTAAAACATATCAGAGTACTACACAGCTAGTCCATAGTCACAATACAACTCATATATAAATATGAATGAAAGAGTACACAGTCCACAATTAGAATAAAATATGAAGAGTAATAAGGGCTTATGCCCAGTACATTATATGAATAACTCTCCTCACAAACATCAAAATAGCGGAAGCTAATCAACTAATCTCATCCAACCTGAGGTAGTGCTGTAGTAGTAGTAGGTGGTATCAACTCCTCACGCCCTGTCACCTTGTCCTGCAAGTCGTGCTAGTGCTCCATCTCCTCGAGCTCCTAAAAATAGTTTGGTCACCGACCATTAGTCAAAAAGACTAAGTCGTTTCCTCCACACCTCGCCCCGCAACTCCTAGGCACTATGCTGGAGGACGAAGCGGAGGACAATCAAGGGGTAACAAAAGGAAGCAGGTGACAAGGGAAACTAAGCTATCAAGTAAGAGTGTGAGCAGTAAATCTACACTAGCAGTTCTATGTATATAGCACAAAGGTAAAAGCATGTACAGTACAGGTAAGTAAAGAACTGAAAGTAAGAGCAGAAAAGTAAAGTTATGCTACCACTACACTACCATCACAAAACGTACCTTAACTTATAAAAATGCTCATACAAATTTATAAGTTAAGGTTTCCAGGAAATTTATCTTATCATATAAAAGAGCCCATACTAATTTATATGATAAGGATCTATGAATCGTATGACCTAATATGAATGAATATTTATGATGCAATTTATGCAACAGGTAAGTGTAACTCACAAACAACGACTCTGTGATAACAAACCTTTAGTTCCCACTTTTTGAGAGCTAGCTTCACTCTCGGGTACCACCATTGTGGCTACGGCAGCAGCGGAGCGGGCATCTCCACTGCTAGACAGCTATGCACACTACCAAATCTTAGACCCCTCTCATACGTCTCTGTACACGTCTAAGGTGCACTCTAGAGTCCATGCGTACGTACTTTGCTGACCACACGTAAGTCTTGTTGGGTAGGGTGTGCGTTATCGGGGGTCGTCCTCCAGACCGCAGTGTAAAACAACCCACTGGCCCCTCAAACCCTCACACCCGCCTGGTTCACCGTACTGCCATCGGTGTGACGATCGACCAGTACCGCATGACCCGCCACTAAATTTATGCACATGCAAGTATTTCATCTCGAGCCTTCAGCTCGCGGGACCAACCTGTCCTGATTCCCTCAAACCCTTCACGGGGGAGCCTGCAACATATATCCCTCCAACCCGTAGCTGGTGAGACGCACAATAGTGCCTTTATTCAAAATCCCTCAAACCCATCACGGGCGAGAATGAACCACAATGTCTTAACCTATTAGACTACTCTTGTCTACAGATTATTATACTTAGTGATTTAAGGTTAATCCCAGGACTACCCAGGGTATACCCGGTGAAGGGCTCTCAGGAGCACTAGGAAGTACGATGGGATTACGCCCAAAGTTCCCTTTTGCAAGGATATTTACTTTTTATTGATGTCTACCCTTTATTCGTACTTTGCTCTCATTATTACTCTTGAGTGGTCCTAATGACTTAAGATGTTCTCAGAAGGACGACGGTCTTCCGCCGGCCTCCACTCCAGTTGCTATCCAAGGGCTTGCACTTTACTCTTGTCACTAAGACAACTCTACCCACCAGGATCATATTCCAATTGAAGTCTCTAGCTCATTCGTTGATCTATCCCCCGGTGATCCTTATAGCATGACCTACTTACACTATGCGCAACCCATGACCTAATACCACCTCGAAATGGAACTTCCAATTCCTTGGGCAACCTGCCCCTAATTATTTATCCTAAGATGGTATGGACTAATGAAGTGAGCATATTGATTTTTATAATTTTCTTAAGTAATTAAGGCCTCTAATTAAATCATTTAATTAATCCCCTAGGTCATTTAATACATGAAGTATCACAAATTATAATCCACTGACCTAAGGAATTTTTCCTGAGTTATATCTTGGAAACATATTGCTGTCTACCAAAATTTATAATTTTCCTTGAAATATTTCCATTTATTCCTTAATTAATAGAAATCTCACATAATTATCATTTTCCAAATGAAGTGTAAGGAGTTCATTACTAAAACTTCCAAGAATATTACAGCATACATATATTGGTAAAATAATGCTAAAGACATAATTTCATAAACTTCCATGATACAAGGGCTACAAAATTTCATTTCTAATTATATTACCAAAATGCCACTATGAGGTTTTAAAAATTACTGAGTCATCCAAAAATGTTGAGATAATTATACAAGGTTATGCATACTTAGATATATCACCAAGAAAGTTTACAAAATTTTTTACAGAGTATTTTCATCAATTTCCTAATTAAGTATAATGAGCGTAAAAAGATAATTTCCACATAACTCCTATCAAATTTCTTCAAACAGAGACATAAAAATTTTCAGGAGTTAATCGTAACATTATATTGACCTTGAAAAAAATTGGGGATTTTATCTCGATGATGAACCTATTTTTACATTTATTTTTCAAAAGTCTTATTATTTAAAAAATTCCAAATAATGAGATTTTTGCTTCCAAAAATCTCATTATTACAATGTGGGGTATAATTATCCCTAATGAGCCTATGAAATCAATACCATGATTTTTGGATGTTCCAAATAGGTCTAATACACAACATTTCAAATTTGGCTATTTGCACCCCAAGCCAATATATAACCAACACATGCAATTGAGTTTACCCAACATGCATTAGTCCAAATGTGCTGAAATTATTACCATACACATGTATAGTACCCAAGGACATGCCACCAAAATATGGGGCCATTTGGAGCCATAACACTCCAATTATTTCATTTATTTACTTTTTGATATTTAAGCAAAACTATAGAACATGTATTCCCAAAAATTCTCAATTTTTGGAAGGTGCTAAATATGCACTAATCATGCATGCACCCAAAATTTGGGGTCATTTTGATTATTGGTTTGGCTTGGGCATCAATTTGAAATTCTGTCCTTGCCTAGGACCAGTCATAGGAAAACTTACCTACAGCCCAATATACTCTACCAAATTTGATGTTTAAGGTGCCAAATTAAAGTTAAGACATTAAGCTACAAATTTCATTTAGGGTTCATGTCCTGGAAATGCATCTAAGATTCCTAAACATAGCTTGTAACAAGGCTGAATATGTGTGACAAATTTATACAAATACTATAGTTTTATTTTATTTAATTTAAAATGGGTTGCACGAATCTTGACGAGCAATGGACGGGATCTGGTCGTCTTCTACCTCCAACCAATAACTGGGATCGATTCTGGCTGGGCCACCTTTGCTGGCTGTTTCCGGCCAGCTGAGCCACCACCACCGTCGGCGGATGTCGCCACCACCTTCACTGAGGTGGTGGCTAGCGATTCTCGGCGATAAGGCCGCCGGAATTGGCTCCTCCGGCGAACCCGAGCAAGAAGCAAAGCTCGGAAAAATCTCCATTTCCTCACATGGTATCGGGCTCAATTGAGCCTGATGTCTCTCCTAGAGGATCTAGAAAGCTAGCACGGATAGAGAGGCGGCGAAACAGACCTGAATCAAGCCTTGGAGGCGAGTGTGGCGGTGGTTGGCCATGGTTGTAACGCCCCCGGTTTTTCGATGATTTTATTTGTTTGGGAACGTCAGATTTATGACGTCGTGGCGTTACTTTTAACGTCGATTTGACGGCGCAATGTCTTTAAGGCAATTTCGCGTCCGTGCGGTCGAGTAGGCCGAATTATTGTTGTAATGGGAAGATTTTGCATTTTGAATTTAAGTTCAGTAATTTTGGACTTGCTTGTCAAGTTTCATCGCAATCCGAGCATTTTTGGAGTCTCGGCACGCGATTGAAGTTTTGGATTGTTTACGTTCGTCGTATACTTCGAAGATTAATATCTGGGGAATGGCTCGTCGAATTCTGGTTTTGACTTCGCCGTTGAGTTCGTAGTGTCAGTGTTTGCCTACGGTGTGAGTTTCGTTTAATTCGGCGCTCGTTCGGGCTTCCGTGTTGAGTCGTCTCGAGAAGCTATGGTTCTACTCGATTAGCCAGTTTTAGATTTATTTTTACTCGGGCGCCTTTTTGGGGGTCAAAACGGAGTTGTATCAAAATATGGTCAACATGCAATTTATTCGTCTCGATGATATCTACAACTTTCATGTTGACCACTTTTCGATTTGAGGTCGTTTTAAACCCCTAATTCCGTTTGTTCTGCAATAACTTGAGTGGTGGGCTGCTACTCGAGTATATGCTGCTTCTACTCGAGTAAGTCACGTTTTTACACGAGTAATGAGCCCCTACTCGAGTATATTGTGTTACTACTCGAGTAGGTATGTTATTACTCGAGTAGGTATGTTACTACTCGAGTAGGTATGCTGTTACTCGAGTAGGTATGCTGCCACTCGAGTAGGCTGTTTTCTGTCTGTGTTTAGAGGCCATTTTGAGGGTCAAAACGGCGTTGTATCAAACAATGGTCAATATGAATTTTGTTCGTCTCGACGAGATCTACAACTTTTATGTTGACCACGTTTCGATTTGAGGTCGTTTTAAACCCCTAATTCCGTTTTTTCCGCTATAACTCGAGTAGTGAGCTGCTACTCGAGTATATGCTGCTTCTACTCGAGTAAGTCATGTTTTTACACGAGTAATGAGCCCCTACTCGAGTATATTGTGTTACTACTCGAGTAGGTATGTTACTACTCGAGTAGGTATGCTGTTACTCGAGTAGGTATGCTGCTACTCGAGTAGGTATGCTGCCACTCGAGTAGGCTGTTTCTGTCTGAGTTCAGAGGCAGTTTTGAGGGTCAAAACGGCATCGTATCAAAACATGGTCAACATGAAATTTGTTCGTCTTGACGAGATCTACAATTTTCATGTTGACAATTGTTTGATTTGAAGTCATGCTAGACCTCTATTTTGGGTTCCCGTAAAACTACTCGAAATAAACCGTTTTTGACAAAACTTTTTATAAACATATATATATATATATATATATATATATATATATATATATATATATATATATATATATATATATATATATATATATATATTTGGACTTAGGTTTTAGAACCAAAATTCATCTTCTCCGTTATTTTTCTCCCGAACCAGAGCAGCGAGCAAGAGAGAGAGTTTCTTTTTCGTGAATCTTCCGGTGGCCGCCGACGGTTCTCCGGTGCTCGAAATCTTCAACCGAACTTAGATCCGGAAAGCTCTCGCCGAGAGCTACGCTATCGTGGTAATTTCTTCCCCATTCCTTGAGTTTTTTTCATTAGGGTTTTTCGGCCCTAACCCTTTTCCACCATTTTTGTCTAGATCTCAACCTCTCCCGCATCCTTTTGCCCCGATCTATGACGTGGAGTGATTTCGGTGGACTTTTCCGGTAAAACCAAGGCAAGTGGTGGTTTCTCCTCGTTTCTCCTTGTCCGATTCGATGGTAACGGCTATGTTTTTCATGTCCCCTAACATTTTCTATAATTATTCTTCCAAATTATTGCTATTATTAACCGCTCTGTTGATCACATGTCGTTATGATGTTTTGCCGTGCTAAACTCGATCTTGTCTATTTATGTTTAATCGTTCTTGAAGTGTTTTAGCGATGGTTAAAATACCTTAGCTCTCGTTATCAAATGTTTTAGAGTTTAATTAAGGTTGTAAATCGTTCCTAAGGGTTGATCAACCGCGTCTCGAGTCTAGAAATGCCAAGTAGAATCTGTCGAGCCAAATCCTGAGATATTTTGTGTTGTGGTTTCTTTGGGTTCTTAAATGCGAGAGTTGGTGGACGATTCCACCTCTGTAGTGTTTGCCACCTTCATTAGTGCCCTGTGGAAGTCTACCTGGTTTTTGAATGTTTACAGTGTATGGTGGAGAGTATGAGACTCCCTCGCAGTTAGACGGATTATATATCCGCTTCGTGCCTTTTTGGGGGGTGTGTCCAAGAGCGACCACTTCGCCCGTGTTTTTGGGTGGTGCGTCCAAGAGTGACCACTTCGCCCGTGCCTTGGGGGGGGGGGGGTGTCCAAGAGCGACCACTTCGCCTGTGTTTTTGGGTGGTGCCTCCAAGAGTGACCACTTCGCCCGTGTGTTCGGGTAGAGTCGACCACAGGTGCCTAATAAGGTTTTTTTTTGTATTTTTCTTTCTGGTGAAATAATCATGTAGCCACCTTATAGCCCTGTGCATCTGGTGCACCCTTGTGGACGTGAAAAATCACGAAGGAGTTCTTTTCCTATTGATGCCCTGTTTTCTTTTGTACTTTACTTCAGTGCTTTTGGTCTTGGGTTGGTACCCCTGTTGACCTTTGTTTATTTTGGCTTATTACTTTTCCTGCCACTATTTGTACCTTCTTGCTGAGGTATTCTGTTTTTGTAATGCCTAAGGTTCAGAGCTGTAGCAGTTAGCAGTGCCGGTGTTGGATTTCTGGCGGCAGTGTTGGCCGTGGTTGTTGCCTCGTCTTAGCGAGGTAGTAGTTTGTTGGCTTCTTAGTTTTACTAGTTCAGACATACTTTTGTTCGTGGGTTCGTGTCAGATTGTTGGCGCCCACTGATTTTTGTTAATTGTTGATACTTGCTAGCTGCTCATTTATTTAAAAGTGGATGTGTTTTGCTTACTCTCTGGGAGGATTTATGCTAGGAATGCATGTTAGGTATTTTCAACTATAAAATCTACTACTATTACTTCATACATTACATGATTTGAATCTCTAACCCGTTACTTTTAGCGACCGTAAAAGCTATCTTTCCTACTATAATAAATTTAGAGTTCTGCATGACATGAGTTGTCCTTTGGGGACGTTTATTCTCATGTAGGATGTTTGAGTTAATCTAATCAAGTATTTTTCCGCAGCGTATCTTATATTTTGATTCGTGGACTAGATGAGCCAATAAGTCGAGGGATACAGCTAACTTCTACTCGTGACTGATTTTTTCCTTAAAACAACTTAAAAAGGAACCTTTCTTCATTGTCAGTTGGTGTCTGCCTGAGCGCCCACAGTTATCCCCTGCTGGCGTGGCATCACGACGCGCATTTTCCCTTACTCTGATAAACTTTATTTGCGGTGAAAATGCGGGTTGTGACAGTTGGTATCAGAGGGAGGTTGCTTGACAATTTGTCTGGCAACCTTTCCTTGTTGGTATTAGGTGTTTAGCATCATATCATACACACACCGATATGTCATCAGCACGTCTTGGCCGAAGCACGAACACTACACTCATAGCATAACATGAAGTATACGAGGCATATTATGTAGTATGGGATGCATAATATGTGTTTGTATATGGATCCACCATAGGGGCAACATGTGAGGGTTATGTAGTATGGGATGCATAACCTCACCACATGAATGCGACTAGCACGTTTCTTTTTCGTTGCATGAGAATGTCATGTAGTATGGGATGCATAACATTTTCATGCATACGCCGCTCATAACATGCATTAGGGCCTTTTTAGAATGCATAGCACAATCATGCATAGCATAACACTGCATAAGCACAACGTGCCAAGCTAAAGATTTGCGGGATGACATATGTACACACATGGTTTTAAATCAAAATAATAATAATAATAAAGAATACATGCATTCATGTCATAGGCACAAGAGTCAATAGGATGAGAGGATATCATCCTAAGTAGGACATAGCATTATTATAAAATCCCAGAGCAAGTTGCAGCGTAAGCAAGTGTCTTTTAAGTATGGTCTGAACTAAGTGGTGTAGTCCTAGTTTAAGCTAGAGTTTTAATGAGGTGTTACGTGTTTTTTTTAGAATGTCGCATGAGCGTGTTACGACCAGGTCGACTCCCCAGTCTGAGGGCGAGTCATCAGGTACGCAGCGTGAGGCGATGATTGTTGAACTACGCCAGAGCATGGAGACCATGACAGGTCAGATCGTGGCAATGCAAGCGCAGTTGCAGGCATTGTTGTCTACCACCTTAGGACAGCATCCTGGCGAGCAAACCCCCGTAGTGATTGGGTATGAGAGTGAGATTAGTAAATTTAATAAGTTTGCTTCTGAGTTGAGAGCTGCTGAGGAGCGCAGGGTTAAAGGTTTCTTGGGCGGTCTCCAAAATGACATTCAGTAGTTCGCCAATACTTACCAGTCTGAGACTAATGCGATGACAGTAGAAGTTGCTCTTGAAGTTGAGACCATTGGATATGCTAAGGATCGTGATATGATATCGAGGAAAGAGAAGAGGAAGGGTGTCGAGCATGGAAGCTCTAGGGCATCTGTCCCTTTTTCAAAAAAAGAAAAGTGGAGAAATATGTAGCTTCTGTGGTCGACCTGGCCACCTTTTCGAAAGGTGTTTCAAGAGAAGTGCCACTCAAAAGAAGCAGCGGGTGCTCGCCATCCAAGGAGTACCCAAGGGAGATCTGGTGTGCACGTTCTGCTCAAAGAAGGGACATGACGTGAGTCATTGCTGGTTGAAGGAAAAGACTTGCTTCCATTACGGGCAGAAGGGACATCTGAAGACTTCGTGTCCCCAGGCTCAGTCCCCACTGCAGCCGGCCCCGCCTCGGGCTCTACCGCTGCCACAAAATCAGGACAAAGGAAAAGGTAAACTGATCGCGACGACCGAAGAAGAAACTCAGTCTTCAACACAAGTGATTTCAGGTTAGGTTCTATCTGGTTTTGTTATTGATTGAGTAAGTATGTATACGATTTTATAAGTAAATTAAGGTAAAGAACCGTTGGACGCGTGTTCCTTTTGATTGTGTCGCTACCCACCCGTTCGTGGCTAGGCCCTTTGTAGAGCATCATGGTTTGAACCTCGATCAGGTTGGTGACGTGTTTTGTGTCAAGTTTCCTTCTGGTGCTTCTGTGGTATCAGACGAAGATATTCAGGGTTGTCCGATTCAGTTATTTGTTTTTCTAGTGGTTGCTGATTTAAAGGTGATAGACCTGGAAGGTTTTGTGTAGTCTTAGGCCTGTACTGGTTGTCTAGGCATGACTCTGTTACCCAGTGTAAGGTTAAGCGCTTGGACTTCAAGATGGACGACGGTCAACCCAGGAGTGGTTATGGTTATCCGCGTCAGGCTTCTCCATTTATTTCTGCGGTATGTGCTCGGAGGCTTTTAGCTTCTGGGTGTTTTCTTATTTGGTTCCAGTTCTGGAAACCAAGGTAGGTTTACCGTGTCTAGAGGATGATGTCTTGGTGTATTCCCGCAATGCTGAGGATCATACTCAGCATTTGCCTTTGATTTTGTCGACCCTGAGGGAGCATAAACTATATGCGAAGTTGAGCAAGTGTGAGTTTTGGCTACCCTAGGTGTCCTTCTTGGTCATGTTGTAAGCAAGGGTGGTATTTCGGTAGATCCGACCAAGATTTCTGTCGTGATGGAATGGGAGAGACCTTCCACACCCAAGAAGATTATGAGTTTATTAGGCCTAGCTGGCTATTATAGAAGATTCATGGAGGGGTTTTCGGTGTTGTCTGCTCCTCTAACTAGACTTACTCAGAAGAATACTGCTTTTATTTGAAGCGATAAGTGCGAAGAGGCTTTCCAAGAGTTGAAGAAGATATTATATACTGCTCCGATTTTAACCTTACCTACGGAAGGAGTTGAGTATGCTGTGTATGTTGACGCGTCACATATCGGACTTGGTTGTGTTCTAATGCAAGATGGTAAGGTGATCGCGTATGCACCAAGACAACTAAAGATCCACGAGAGAAACTATCCTACGCATGATTTGGAAGTTTACTGCCGTAATTTATGCGCTGAAGCTTTGGAGACACTTATTACATGGTGCATTGTGCAAGATCTATACTGACCATAAGAGTTTGAAGTACGTCTTCACTCAGAAGGAGCTAAATCTGCGCCAGCGTCGGTGGTTAGAATATGTAGCAGATTATGAAGTGGAAATTCTTTATCATCCAGGAAAGGCTAATGTAGTAGCCGATGCCTTGAGTAGAAAGACCGTTAAGATTTTTAATCTGTCGGTGCAGTACTTGATAGAAGAATTTTTGTTGAGCGATATTGAGGTTGGGAGTAGTACTGTGCCTGCTAGTCTAGAAGCAGAAGAACCCTCTTGGATTTCCCTTACTCGAGCACATCAGAAGGATGATCCGGACTTGTTACATCTCCGGAATAGAACGGTGAAGGGAGAGCTACCCTATTTATCTGTGGACGAGTTGGACACCATGAAGTATCGGGGTAGATTTTGTGTCCCCGCCTTTGACGATATTCGAGCTAAGATCTGTGCTGAAGCTCATGGTTCCAGTGTAGCCTACCACCCTGGCTCCACAAAGATGTATAAAGATCTGAAGCAAATTGTTTGGTGGTCAGGGATGAAGAACGACATCACAAAGTTTGTATCAGAATGTTTTACATGTCAGTGTGTTAAGGCTGATCATAGAAGGCCTGGTGGTAAGTTGGCACCGCTTGATATTCCAAGTTGGAAGTGGGAAAGTATTTCAATGGATTTTATCACCGGTCTGCCAAAGTCTCCCCGTGGGCATAACTCCGTTTGGTTGATAGTCGACAGATTGACAAAGTGTGCTCACTTTGTTCCATTTAAGATTGGGTACTTAATGAAGAAGATAGCTGAGTTATATCTTGAGGTCATCAGGTTACATGGTGTGCCTGTTAGCATCGTATCAGATCGGGACTCTAGATTTACGTCTCGCTTTTGGAAGAGTTTACAGGAGGGGTTGGGTACCGATTTAAGGTATTCCACCGCCTATCATCCTCAGACTAATGGTCAGACGGAAAGAGTAAATCAAATCGTAGAAGATATGATCAGGTGTTATATTTTGGATCATGGTGGTGCTTGGCATGAGCGTCTCAGACTCATGGAGTTTGCTTACAATAACAATTATCAAGAGAGTCTGCAGATGGCTCCGTTTGAGGCCTTTTATGGGACGTGTTGTAGAACCCCACTATTTTGGGCTGAAGTTGGTGAGAGGTCGTTGTTAGGTTCGGAAGCCTTTGAAGAGATGAATTGTGCTGTGACTCATATTCAAGAAAAGCTTCGTGTGGCTCAAGAACGCTATGAGAAATATGCTAATCTTCGAAGGGTTGATCTGGAGTTTGTGGTTGGAGACTTGGTGTTTCTGAAGGTTTCTCCAATGTCCGGTGTTAAAAGATTTGGTAGGAACCACAAGTTAGACCCCCGGTATGTGGGACCTTTCCAGATTCTTGAGCGTATCAGAGTGTCGGCTTATAGGTTGGAATTGCCTGCGACCTTCCCTGGTGTCCATGATGAGTTCCATGTGAGCCAGTTGCGGAAATGTGTTCGTAATGATCGTCAAGTCCGCGACTCGATACCCCAGATTCAGCCCAACCTTACTTATGTGGAAGAACCTGTTCGTGTTCTGGATTTTCAAGAGCGGGTGTTGCAGAGAAAGACCATCCCTATGGTCAAGATTCTTTGGAGAAATCAAGACGTCGAGAGCGCGACGTGGGAATTAGAATCGGTGATGAGGGGATCTCACCCGCACCTCTTCTCTTAGTTTCAGGTATGTCGTTATGTTTTCAGTTATGTTTGATTTTATCGTTTTGATTGGTTTTGGAGTTGTGTTAAGTTTCGGGACGAAACTTATTTTTAGCGGGAGTGACTGTAACGCCCCCGGTTCTTCGATGATTTTATTTGTTTGGGAACGTCAGATTTATGACGTCGTGGCGTTACTTTTAACGTCGATTTGACGGCGCAATGTCGTTAAGGCAATTTCGCGTCCGTGCGGTCGAGTAGGCTGAATTATTGTTGTAATGGGAAGATTTTGCATTTTGAATTTAAGTTAAGTAATTTTGGACTTGCTCGTCAAGTTTCATCGCAATCCGAGCATTTTTGGAGTCTCGGCGCGCGATTGAAGTTTTGGATTGTTTATGTTCGTCGTATACTTCGAAGATTAATATCTCGGGAATGGCTCGTCGGATTCTGGTTTTGACTTCGCCGTTGAGTTCGTAGCGTCAGTGTTTGCCTACGGTGTGAGTTTCATTTAATTCGGCGCTCGTTCAGGCTTCCGTGCTGAGTCGTCTCGAGAAGCTATGGTTCTACTCGATTAGCCCGTTTTAGATTTTGTTTTTTACTCGGGCGCCTTTTTGGGGGTCAAAACGGAGTTGTATCAAAATATGGTCAACATGAAATTTGTTCGTCTCGACGATATCTACAACTTTCATGTTGACCACCTTTCGATTTGAGGTCGTTTTAAACCCCTAATTCCGTTTGTTCTGCAATAACTCGAGTGGTGGGCTGCTACTCGAGTATATGCTGCTTCTACTCGAGTAAGTCATGTTTTACACGAGTAATGAGCCCCTACTCGAGTATATTATGTTACTACTCGAGTAGGTATGTTATTACTCGAGTAGGTATGTTACTACTCGAGTAGGTATGCTGTTACTCGAGTAGGTATGCTGCTACACGAGTAGGTATGCTGCCACTCGAGTAGGCTGTTTTCTGTCTGCGTCTAGAGGCCGTTTTGAGGGTCAAAACGGCGTTGTATCAAAAAATAGTCAACATGAATTTTGTTCGTCTCGATGAGATCTACAACTTTCATGTTGACCATGTTTCGATTTAAGGTCGTTTTAAACTCCTAATTCCATTGTTTCCGCTATAACTCGAGTAGTGAGCTGCTACTCGAGTATATGCTGCTTCTACTCGAGTAAGTAATGTTTTTACACGAGTAATGAGCCCCTACTCGAGTATATTGTGTTACTACTCGAGTAGGTATGTTATTACTCGAGTAGGTATGTTACTACTCGAGTAGGTATGCTGTTACTCGAGTAGGTATGCTGCTACTCGAGTAGGTATGCTGCCACTCGAGTAGGCTATTTCTGTCTGAGTTCAGAGGCAGTTTTGAGGGTCAAAAAGGCATCATATCAAAACATGGTCAGCATGAAATTTGTTCGTCTCGGCGAGATCTACAATTTTCATGTTGACAGATTTTTGATTTGAAGTCATCCTAGACCTCTATTTTGGGTTCCCGTAAAACTGTTCGAAATAAACTGTTTTTGACAAAACTTTATATATATATATATATATATATATATATATATATATATATATATATATATATATATATATATATATATATATATGTAACGCCCCGAAACTCAAAGGAGCAAAGGGGACGTTTTGGGCCAGTTTTGGTTTCTGGCTGAAGGCACACGGCCTGGGACACGGGCGTGTCCCAGGGCGTGTCAAGCGTGTGTCGACACTTAGCCGCGAAGTCGTCGAGTTATTCTCGACGATTCGTCGAGAATGGGCACACGGCCTGCGACACGGGCGTGTCGCAGGGCGTGTCGACCCGTGTCGACACTTAGCCGTGAAATCGTCGAGTTATTCTCGACGATTCGTCGAGAATGGGCACACGGCCCGCGACACGGGCGTGTCGTCGGGCGTGTCGACCCGTGTCGACGAGCGTCAAGGTGAAATCGTCGAGATTCACTCGACGGTCGTCGAGACAAGGCACACGGCCTCGGACACGGGCGTGTCCAAGGCCGTGTCAGCGAGTCGTCGTTCTCCCCTCGACGAAATGTCCCGTGTACACGGCCTGGGGGCCCAGGCGTGTCAATGTGACACGGGCAAGGACACGGGCGTGTCCTAGAACCCGTGCAGTGCTCGGGTTGGAAACGGGGGAAAAATCATGGGTACACGGCCGGCTACACGGCCGTGTCAGCTGGAACACGGGCGTGTCAGCTCGAACACGGGCGTGTTCGATACCCGTGTGCGTGTTCAGAAGATTCGATTTTGACGGCGAATGCGGCACACGGCCCTGGACACGGGCGTGTGCCAAGCCGTGTTCGGCCCAGATTGGGCATTTTAGCCCCGAATCAAAGCCGCTCGTTTTCTTAGGTTGAGATCCGACGGCTGGGGATGGTTCCTGGGAGGATATACACGGGTTTGACTTAAGAAAAATCCACTTTTCATTACTTATCCTCTCTCCAAACCCTTGGAGAAAGAAGAGCTAAGGCAAGAGGAAGAGGAGCTAGATCCGCCATTGGAGGAGCTTCGGAGCTCCGAATCGCAAGCCGACTCCGGATCCACGGAGGCAACGCAAGCGCGGTGATTTCTATCCGATTACATTTCGATGGAGCCAAAGAGGAACGCAAGGGTAACGATCCTCACTTGTGAGCATGATAGCTCTCTTTCTTAGCATAGGAAGCCCTCTCCCGCGAGTTTGCGAAGAGTTGGAGGCGTTCCTTCGGGTAGATATGTGAAGTCCCCGTTGTTTAGCGTCCGTATGCGAGAACAGACATAGGCATTTTGGTTGAAGCCTACCCGAACATGTTAGTTCGGATCGGTGATGTTGCATTGCATAAGGCCGGAGAAGACTCCGTGCTATTTGGTGTTTTCGGGTTTTCTACGCGGTAGATTGCAGCAGGGAGCCTTGGGGACTAACCCAAAGGTGCACCCGGAAAACTGGGCGGACACGAGGTCTTGCCAACTTGGTGGCCTGAGTGCCAACATGAACATAACGGGGTTATGTGTCTTGCGGTAGAATGGGAATCGGTGAAAGTTTGACCCGCGCAAATGGCTTAAATTGCCGTTGCGATGTGAGCACGGGTTAGATGGAGCCGTACCCGCTTTATGTCGTTCGGGTTAGAGAGATCTAAAGTTACATGACACTCGCCGTTGGCATAGATGTGAGTCTTCGGTGGTCAATGACTTAAATTGACGTGACCAATACCATGAAGACGAATTGCTCATAGGAATGGCCGTCAAAGTGGCGGTGGTGAATCCGGAATGTTAATGGCTTTAATTGTCGTGACATCGACCGGTTCACCGAGAATGTGCCCTGAGTGCACGGGGCGTGTGGCCGTGCGAGCCAACGCCTGTGATGTAATGGCTATGGTGATATATTGCTCGCTTATGCTAATGAAATGCAGGGAAGGAGCATCGCCGCCCCGAGTTGGGGGCGGGATCGTTATAATTTGGTCAGCATTGCTGACCGTTGCTTTGTTTGCCACCGTGCGGTGGTTTGTTTGCTTGCAGGTGCAGCTGGACCAAGCGGTCAATAGCGGGCTAAAGCCCTTTTTGCGAAGCTGGACCTCGAAGGCCCAAGTGATATGTTTTCTGTTTTACTCATGTATGACCGGCCTGCGTGCCGAGGTTTGTAAATCGTGTTTTATTCAAGAGAAACATTCTGTAAGGCCTTAAGGCCGAATATTTGGGTATTTTGTAATAACATTCCTATTATCATGTTAGTGGACATTCATGCTTGTGCTGGGTTCTTGTTTTGCAACTTTTATAAATTGCTTCCGCTAGAATGCTCTGTGTAGGACGTTGAGATTGGTTGGATGGTTTCCATAAGTAACCACCCGGTCTGTCCGTGGTATATGGCGTCGGGCCCCGGCCGGACCTACTGCTATATGCGATGCGATGGATAGGGGGTGTTACAACTTGGTATCAGACTACTGGTTTTGGTCGGGCTTAAAGTGAATTCGTGGGCGAATTCTTTTTAAGGGGTGGTGAGCACATTGTGTGCGTCATCGTAATAACAGTAAAAAGAACCCATGAATGTCCACTTAGGAATGAAAATACTCGTGTTTGAGGAACCTGCGTGTTCCTATAATTGCTGTTTGCAATGTTATTTGGTCGCTTAACGGTGTTTTGTACCACTATAGGTGACCCGAAGTGATGTTGGGCCGTCAGAACGCCGAGGTTCTGAGGCTAGTAGTGCACCAGAAGTTGCTCCCGCAACACCTTTGTCGGCTGAAAATATAAGATTGGTGGCTGAAGCGGTGCTAGCCGTGATAAATGCGCAGCCTGGGAGGCAAGCGCAGCAGCCAGCTCCTGTGATGGAGCAAGTACCTCTTCAAGAGGCGGAGCCGAGGAGGATGGAGCAAGTGGTTGTAGAACCAATAGTGCCAAGGAGGGCGACTGAGAGGCAGTTGAAGCATGTAATGAGCTTTAACCCTCCGTTATTCTCGGGGTTGGGAACCCCATCGCAGGCTGAAGACTGGCTCTCTAGGGTGAAGAGAGTCATGACAGCGACGGAGACGGAGGAGTGGCAAATGACCACCATCGCTACGTTCCTTCTAGACGGGAAGCGAGGATGTGGTGGGAAGGCTTGGAGCTGCATCATCTGAGAGGAAGACAATTGATAGACGTTCCGATGGAAGAGTTCTCGGAATTGTTCTTAGCAAGATACCTCCCTTCTACTCAGAGGATTTCAATGGAGAATGAGTTCCTGAGGTTGGTGCAGGGTGAGCGAAGCGTGGATGAATATCTCCACGAGTTTACGCGGTTGAGTCGTTATGCGAGCTCTACCATCATGGATGAGGAGCGCAAGACTAATCGCTTCTACGAAGGTCTGAGGGATGAGCTGAGACTATTACTGTCGGGGCCAATGACGCAGGGTTTTCTTAACCTTGGTCAATACTGCCCGGTCCTTGGAGAAGGACATGAAGAGTGTACAAGCAAAGAAAAGCTTGGTGAAAAGAAATCTGAGTTTAAAGTGCCGACTACTTCGAAGTCTGGCTATCGGAGGGCTTTCAAGAAGCATAGGACTTCGGGTCCAGCTCCTTCTGGCGCTTCTGGGGCGACTACAGGTCGGACCCCGGGTGCGTGTTTTACTTGCGGCAAGACGGGGCACTTTGCCCGTGATTGTTGGAGCGGACGTCCTAAGTCCGAAAGGAGGCCAGGAGCTACCTACGAAGAGAAGGGAAAGGCGGTGGAGTCGACCGCATCCCACTATGCTCCGGCCCAACCAAGGGTCTATAATCTTGGCCAACAGGAGGCCATTAAACAAGCTGACGTGGTGACAGGTACGGTTTAATTTATAGCAAGTCAATTCCTTTATATGCTTGTTATGTATATGTTACCTTACCACTGCTTGTTTAGGATTTGTAATGATTTGTGAAAACCCGGCACGAGCACTCTTTGATACGGGAGCTTCACACTCCTTCTTGTCCGAAGGATTTATATCACGCATCGGAGTCCCTTCTTCGATGGCGAAGGACAAGTTGGATGTGTTATTGCCCAATGGGTGTTCGATGCGAGCGGTTAGGATCTGCGAGGTTAAGACTCGTATTGGAGAGCAGGAGTTCGACCTGCGGGCGTCTTTACTTCCGTTAGTGGAGTTTGACGTCATATTTGGCATGGACTGGCTCTCGGAGCAGCAGGCCCATATAGATTGCGGTAGCAAGGAAGTCAAGCTGGGAGCAAGTCGTGAGACGACTTTTACAGGCTTAAAGGGGTCGAGCAAGACGTTGATGTCTGCTCTTCAGGTGGTGAAGGCGGTTCGTGCCGGAGCAAAACTGTTCTTTACACTTGTGGAGGTTGCAAAGCCGAAGCCCGCGATGGATTGTATTTCAGTGGTATCGGAATACCTGATGTGTTCCCCGCAGATCTTCCTGGAGCCCCGCCTCAGCGGGAGATAGATTTTACGATCGAGCTAGTGCCAGGTGCAAAGCCTGTGTCACGATCTCCGTATCGGCTAGCGCCTAAGGAAATGGCGGAGCTGAAAGTTCAACTGCAAGAGTTGTTGGAGCAAGGGTATGTGCGCCCGAGTTCTTCGCCTTGGAGCGCACCGGTCCTCTTTGTTAAGAAGAAGGACGGAAGCTTGAGGTTGTGTATTGATTATCGGGAGCTAAACAAGCTGAC
Organism: Platanthera guangdongensis; assembly: GCA_039583875.1. Taxonomy (NCBI): domain Eukaryota; kingdom Viridiplantae; phylum Streptophyta; class Magnoliopsida; order Asparagales; family Orchidaceae; genus Platanthera; species Platanthera guangdongensis. The sequence goes on from CM077152.1 coordinate 116,278,671, forward strand.
TGAGAAGAACAAGTACCCGATCCCCCGGATTGATGATCTCTTCGATCAGTTAGTCGGGTCGACGGTGTACTCGAAGTTAGATCTCAAGTCTGGGTACTATCAGCTACGGATAAGGGAGAGTGATATCCCGAAGACAGCGTTTAGTACGAGATACGGGCATTATGAGTTTACGGTCATGCCGTTTGGGCTGACAAATGCGCCGTCAGTGTTCATGGATTTGATGAACAGAACGTTCAGGGAGTACCTAGACCATTTCGTGATCGTCTTCATCGACGATATTTTGGTGTACTCGCAAAGTGAGGAAGATCACTTCAAGCATCTTCATTTGGTGCTGGAGACGCTAAGGAGAAACCAGTTGTATGCCAAGTTCTCGAAGTGCGAGTTTTGGCTATCCTCAGTAGCGTTCCTCGGGCATATAGTGAGTGGAGAGGGTATTGCGGTGGATCCGGCGATGATTGTTGCGATACGGGAGTGGCCTGAGCTTGCTACGGTAGCAGAAGTCCGGAGCTTTTTGGGGCTTGCCGGCTATTATAGGCGCTTCGTAGAGAACTTCTCGAGGATAGCGTTACCTCTCACTACTTTGACGAGGAAGGAGCATAAGTTCGTTTGGACGCCGGAATGCGCCCGAGCTTTTGAGGAATTGAAGTGTCGGTTGACCACGGCGCCTGTGTTGAGTTCGCCGGTTGGGACCGAAGGCTATGAGATATATAGCGATGCTTCAGGCAGCGGTTTGGGTTGTGTGCTACTGCAGCACGGAAGCGTGATAGCTTATGGCTCGAGACAGCTAAAAGTGCACGAGAGGAATTATCCGGTCCACGACTTGGAGTTGGCGGCCGTGATTTTTGCCTTGAAGCTGTGGAGACACTATTTGTACGGTGTGAAGATTGACATCTACACCGATCACAAGAGCCTAAAGTATCTAATAGATCAGAAGGATCTGAATATGCGGCAGCGTAGGTGGATGGAGTTCCTGGGGGACTATACTTTCAAGATCCACTACGTGCCTGGCAAAGGGAATGCGGTTGCGGACGCGTTGAGTCGTCGAGCCCCAGCTCAAGCGAATTGGCTATCAGTGCATGATGAGCGGTTGGTGCAGGAGCTGGAGGCGTTGGAGATTGTTTGTGTGGATAGACAATCTAGCGCTGAAGCAGTGCTGAATTGGACTGAAGTCCAATATGACCTGGCTGATCGGATTCGGCAGACTTTGGATATGGATGCTCATATGAAGCAGTTCATGATAGAGGCTCTGGATGGGTCAAATTCCCAATTCATCGTGGAGGACGGATTGCTTTGGAAAGACGGTCGTTTGTGCGTCCCAAGTGTGGGCAATTTACGGGTGGAGTTGTTGTACGAGGCACACCATACCAAGTACTCGATTCACCCGGGGAGCACGAAGATGTACCACGATGTAAAGAAGCTATTTTGGTGGCCGGGTTTGAAAAAGGATGTGGCGCTATACGTAGCGAAGTGCCAAACCTGCGCCTTAGTAAAGCGGAGTGCCAAAAGCCGGGAGGATTTCTTAAGTCCTTGCCTATTCCGGAGTGGAAATTCGACGACATCTCTATGGACTTTGTGCATGGTTTGCCAAGGTCGCAGAAGGGGAACGACGCCATTTGGGTGGTGGTCGATCGATTAACGAAGGTGTCGCACTTTATTCCGCATAGGAAGGATGATCCGGTGGAGAAGTTGGCGAAGCTTTATGTGGATAACATAGTACGGCTTCATGGTGTGCCCCGCAGCATCGTGAGTGACCGAGATGGGCGGTTCACGTCCAATGATTGGAGGCTGGTGCAGCAAATGTTGGGAACAAAGCTGAAGTTTAGCACAGCCTTCCATCCGCAAACGGATGGGCAGACCGAGAGGGTCAATAGAACCATGGAAGACATGCTTCGCATGTGTGTTTTGGACTTCGGAAAGCAATGGGAGGACCACCTTTATTTGGTGGAGTTCGCATACAATAACAGCTACCAAGCAAGTATTCAGATGGCGCCTTTCGAGGCCCTTTATGGTAGAAGATGTCGCACGCCGTTGTCTTGGTTAGAAACGGGCGAGTCAAAGTTGTATAAGCGATCGGAAGTGGAGGATGCTACTTCCTTGGTAAGAACCATTCGGGAGAGGTTGCTTATCGCTCAGGACCGACAAGCAAAGTACTATAATGCCAAGCACAGGAATGTGGAGTTCGCTGTGGGCGATTATGTATACTTGAAGATCAAGCCGTTCAAGGGTGTCTCGCGGGTGCGACGATTGAAAAAGCTGAGCCCGAGGTACCTTGGACCATTTGAGGTTCTGGAGCGAGTTGGTGAAGCGGCCTATAGGTTGAAGCTTTCTGTGGAGCTAAGTGGTTTACACGATGTATTCCACATTTCGGTGCTTCGGAAGGCGGTGCAAGAGCCTACGCAAGTGATCGCGGTAGATCAAGTGCCGGTGGATAGTGGGCTAACGACAAAGGTAAAGCCCGTGCGGATTGAGGACTCGGAGGTCAAGCGGCTACGCAATAAAGAGATCAGGATGGTCAAAGTCCGGTGGGACAATTGCGGTCGTGAGGAGCTCTCCTGGGAGCGAGAGCAGACGATGCTTGACGAATATCCGGAGTTGTTCCGCTCAGGTACAAATTTTGTTTTGTACATGTTTTTCCCTTTATGTAATTTCGTGGGCGAAATTCTTTTAAGAGGGGTAGAGTTGTAACGCCCCGAAACTCAAAGGAGCAAAGGGGGACGTTTTGGGCCAGTTTTGGTTTCTGGCTGAAGGCACACGGCCTGGGACACGGGCGTGTCCCAGGGCGTGTCAAGCGTGTGTCGACACTTAGCCGCGAAGTCGTCGAGTTATTCTCGACGATTCGTCGAGAATGGGCACACGGCCTGCGACACGGGCGTGTCGCAGGGCGTGTCGACCCGTGTCGACACTTAGCCGTGAAATCGTCGAGTTATTCTCGACGATTCGTCGAGAATGGGCACACGGCCCGCGACACGGGCGTGTCGTCGGGCGTGTCGACCCGTGTCGACGAGCGTCAAGGTGAAATCGTCGAGATTCACTCGACGTCGTCGAGACAAGGCACACGGCCTCGGACACGGGCGTGTCCAAGGCCGTGTCAGCGAGTCGTCGTTCTCCCCTCGACGAAATGTCCCGTGTACACGGCCTGGGGGCCCAGGCGTGTCAATGTGACACGGGCAAGGACACGGGCATGTCCTAGAACCCGTGCAGTGCTCGGGTTGGAAACGGGGGAAAAATCATGGGTACACGGCCGGCTACACGGCCGTGTCAGCTGGAACACGGGCGTGTCAGCTCGAACACGGGCGTGTTCGATACCCGTGTGCGTGTTCAGAAGATTCGATTTTGACGGCGAATGCGGCACACGGCCCTGGACACGGGCGTGTGCCAAGCCGTGTTCGGCCCAGATTGGGCATTTCAGCCCCGAATCAAAGCCGCTCGTTTTCTTAGGTTGAGATCCGACGGCTGGGGATGGTTCCTGGGAGGATATACACGGGTTTGACTTAAGAAAAATCCACTTTTCATTACTTATCCTCTCTCCAAACCCTTGGAGAAAGAAGAGCTAAGGCAAGAGGAAGAGGAACTAGATCCGCCATTGGAGGAGCTTCGGAGCTCCGAATCGCAAGCCGACTCCGGATCCACGGAGGCAACGCAAGCGCGGTGATTTCTATCCGATTACATTTCGATGGCGCCAAAGAGGAACGCAAGGGTAACGATCCTCACTTGTGAGCATGATAGCTCTCTTTCTTAGCATAGGAAGCCCTCTCTCGCGAGTTTGCGAAGAGTTGGAGGCGTTCCTTCGGGTAGATATGTGAAGTCCCCGTTGTTTAGCGTCCGTATGCGAGAACGGACATAGGCATTTTGGTTGAAGCCTACCCGAACATGTTAGTTCGGATCGGTGATGTTGCATTGCATAAGGCCGGAGAAGACTCCGTGCTATTTGTTGTTTTCGGGTTTTCTACGCGGTAGATTGCAGCAGGGAGCCTTGGGGACTAACCCAAAGGTGCACCCGGAAAACTGGGCGGACACGAGGTCTTGCCAACTTGGTGGCCTGAGTGCCAACATGAACATAACGGGGTTATGTGTCTTGCGGTAGAATGGGAATCGGTGAAAGTTTGACCCGCGCAAATGGCTTAAATTGCCGTTGCGATGTGAGCACGGGTTAGATGGAGCCGTACCCGCTTTATGTCGTTCGGTTAGAGAGACCTAAAGTTACATGGCACTCGCCGTTGGCATAGATGTGAGTCTTCGGTGGTCAATGGCTTAAATTGACGTGACCAATACCATGAAGACGAATTGCTCATAGGAATGGCCGTCAAAGTGGCGGTGGTGAATCCGGAATGTTAATGGCTTTAATTGTCGTGACATCGACCGGTTCACCGAGAATGTGCCCTGAGTGCACGGGGCGTGTGGCCGTGCGAGCCAACGCCTGTGATGTAATGGCTATGGTGATATATTGCTCGCTTATGCTAATGAAATGCAGGGAAGGAGCATCGCCGCCCCGAGTTGGGGGCGGGATCGTTATAATTTGGTCAGCATTGCTGACCGTTGCTTTGTTTGCCACCGTGCGGTGGTTTGTTTGCTTGCAGGTGCAGCTGGACCAAGCGGTCAATAGCGGGCTAAAGCCCTTTTTGCGAAGCTGGCCCTCGAAGGCCCAAGTGATATGTTTTCTGTTTTACTCATGTATGACCGGCCTGCGTGCCGAGGTTTGTAAATCATGTTTTAGTCAAGAGAAACATTCTGTAAGGCCTTAAGGCCGAATATTTGGGTATTTTGTAATAACATTCCTATTATCATGTTAGTGGACATTCATGCTTGTGCTGGGTTCTTGTTTTGCAACTTTTATAAATTGCTTCCGCTAGAATGCTCTGTGTAGGACGTTGAGATTGGTTGGATGGTTTCCATAAGTAACCACCCGGTCTGTCCGTGGTATATGGCGTCGGGCCCCGGCCGGACCTACTGCTATATGCGATGCGATGGATAGGGGGTGTTACAATATGGACTTAGGTTTTAGAACCAAAATTCATCTTCTCCGTTATTTTTCTCTCGAACCAGAGCAGTGAGCGAGAGAGAGAGTTTCTTTTTCGTGAATCTTCCGGTGGCCGCCGACGGTTCTCCGGTGCTCGAAATCGTCAACCGAACTTAGATCCGGAAAGCTCTCGCCGAGAGCTACGCTATCGTGGTAATTTCTTCCCCATTCCTTGAGTTTTTTTGTTAGGGTTTTTCGGCCCTAACCCCTTTTCCACCATTTTTGTCTAGATCTCAACCTCTCCCGCATCCTTTTGCCCCGATCTATGACGTGGAGTGATTTCGGTGGACTTTTCCGGTAAAACCAAGGCAAGTGGTGGTTTCTCCTCGTTTCTCCTTGTCCGATTCGATGGTAACAGATATGTTTTTCATGTCCCCTAACATTTTCTATAATTATTCTTCCAAATTATTGCTATTATTAACCATTCTGTTGATCACATGTCGTTATGATGTTTTGTCGTGCTAAACTCGATCTTGTCTATTTATGTTTAATCGTTCTTGAAGTGTTTTAGCGATGGTTTAAATACCTTAGCTCTCGTTATCAAACGTTTTAGAGTTTAATTAAGGTTGTAAATCGTTCCTAAGGGTTGATCAACCGCGTCTCGAGTCTAGAAATGCCAAGTAGAATCTGTCGAGCCAAATCCTGAGATATTTTGTGTTGTGGTTTCTTTGGGTTCTTAAATGCGAGAGTTGGTGGACGATTCCACCTCTGCAGTATTTGTCACCTTCATTAGTGCCCTGTGGAAGTCTACCTGGTTTTTGGATGTTTACAGTGTATGGTGGAGAGTATGAGACTCCCTCGCAGTTAGACGGATTATATATCCGTTTCGTGCCTTTTTGGGGGGTGTGTCCAAGAGCGACCACTTCGCCCGTGTTTTTGGGTGGTGCGTCCAAGATTGACCACTTCGCCCGTGCCTTTTTGGGGGGTGTGTCCAAGAGCGACCACTTCGCCTGTGTTTTTGGGTGGTGCGTCCAAGAGTGACCACTTCACCCGTGTGTTCGGGTAGAGTCGACCACAGGTGCCTAATAAGGTTTTTTTGTATTTTTCTTTCTGGTGAAATAATCATGTAGCCACATTATAGCCTTGTGCATTTGGTGCACCCTTGTGGACGTGAAAAATCACGAAGGAGTTCTTTTCCTATTGATGCCCTGTTTTCTTTTGTACTTTACTTCAGTGCTTTTGGTCTTGGGTTGGTACCCCTGTTGACCTTTGTTTATTTTGGCTTATTACTTTTCCTGCCACTACTTGTACCTTCTTGCTAGGTATTCTATTTTTGGAATGCCTAAGGTTCAGAGCTGTAGCAGTTAGCAGTGCCGGTGTTGGATTTCTGGCGGCAGTGTTGGCCGTGGTTGTTGCCTCGTCTTAGCGAGGTAGTAGTTTGTTGGCTTCTTAGTTTTACTAGTTCAGACATACTTTTGTTCGTGGCTTCGTGTCAGATTGTTGGCGCCCACTGATTTTTGTTAATTGTTGATACTTGCTAGCTGCACATTTATTTAAAAGTGGATGTGTTTTGCTTGCTCTCTGGGAGAATTTATGCTAGGAATGCATGTTAGGTATTTTCAATTATAAAATCTACTACTATTACTTCATACATTACATGATTTGAATCTCTAACCCGTTACTTTTAGCGACCGTAAAAGCTATCTTTCCTACTATAATAAATTTAGAGTTCTGCATGACATGAGTTGTCCTTTGGGGACGTTTATTCTCATGTAGGATGTTTGAGTTAATCTAATCAAGTATTTTTCCGCAGCGTATCTTATATTTTGATTCATGGACTAGATGAGCCACTAAGCCGAGGGATACGACTAACTTCTACTCGTGACTGATTTTTTCCTTAAAACAACTTAAAAAGGAACCTTTCTTCATTGTCAGTTGGTGTCTGCCTGAGCGCCCGCAGTTATCCCCTACTGGCGTGGCATCATGACGCGCATTTTCCCTTACTCTGATAAACTTTATTTGCGGTGAAAATGCGGGTTGTGACAATGGTTGAGCTGCTCTGGCGATCTCCTGCTCAAAATCCCATTTCTTCACCAAAAGCTCTGCTCCAGGACTCGTTCTCAACTTGTTTCCAGTCACTGAAGCTGATGGTGTGGTCGGTTTGAGCTGGAAATGACTGTATATGGAGATACAACCAAGGTGAGCTCGGTTTGGGGCTTTGGAGGCTTCACCCATGGTGCCAGGTGTCCACCTTGCTGCCAAAACATGCTGGATTTTCTGAGGAGGCCAGCCAGCAACGTTTTAGGGCAGAAGAAGCCAAGGCCAAGTGGCGTCCTCCTCTTAATCCCTCCTCTCTCCTCTTTTAGGTGAATTCTACAAAATTCCCCCTTGCATGTGACCACACTCTAAAACCAGAGGGGTAGGGGTGGTATTTGACACCTTGGGCTGATAATGGGCCATGTTAGGTGGGCTTTGCCTATTGGGAATGAGCTTAGCTCTTATTTTCTTCTTTAGGTCAATTATGTTGACTAAGTTGACTTTTGAGTTGACCTGGTCAACCATGATGAGTGGGATGACCCCACTTGGTGGTCATGGGTCTAATGGCACCACCCAACTTGGGTTGGGTCAATGTGGTGCCCTACTTGGGCTAATTGGGCCTATAGGTATAGATTTGACCAACTTAGGGCTATGGTTGACTTTGGTCAACTAGGGTCAAAGGGTTGACCTAATGACATGCCCTAGGGTCCACTTAGATTATTTTAGGGTTAGGGCAATGTGGTGGGGTTAGGGTGTGGCTAGAGTTCCTATTTAGGCAAGTTTGACCAAGTTTGACTTTGGCCCCTTTAGTGGGCCCCACATGGCTACAACCCACTACCTAGGGTCAAACCTAGCTAATTTCCCTAACACCCACCCCATGCCCAACCCAATCTAAGTTAAGGGATCTAGAAGTAACATGAGATGTTACAAATCCCAATAAAAAAATAATTTCGTCCCTGAAATTCAAGTTTGGGTCTACGGGGTTTCTGTGCACAAGAATTTCAACATAGTTAAAATACACCTGAGGCGAAAAGCTCCGGGTACCGTTCACGCATCAGATCCATCGGCTCCCAAGTGTGCTTGTCCCGTCCGTGGTTGGACCACAATACCTTTACTAGGTGAACCTTCTTCAACAGAACTCAAATCGTCGTATCATCGCTCTGGACCGGCTCCAAACAAACTGATCTATCTGGTGCTACCAGTCCTGCTGCAGTGGTAATATGTTGTTCTGGTCGAAGTAGAACTCTTCAATATCCGATCCCTACTCAGTTGTATTGATGGCGACGGTGATGGCGACGGTGATGACGACGACCACCGCGATGGTGATGACGACGGCCACTAGGACGGCCAACTTGGGAATGGCTATGTTGAAGATGTGCCGGCAAAGGACGTGCGACGTCGTAGCGGTCATGGTTACAAGCTTCGCCCTCGCAACAAGACTCATATTTGATATTTTAGCTTTGGTGTGCTAATAGCCGTTTCATGATGGCTCTTTTAAAAAAACATTATTTAATTTCTGCATTTTCTTTATGTGGTGTGCCTTTATCCAGTTGTTATTTGCTTTGAGATGTAAGCCTATATAAGGCCTTGAACTTTTCATTTGATGGTAGACTTTAATTGAAATCAGAATTTGAATTTGCCAACCCTAATTTTCCCTCTCTTCTTCTCCTAGCCGCCGCCCCCCTCTTTCTTCCTTCCTCCAAATCGCCGGCCTCTAGGCTCCTTCCTTCTAGAGTTCAGCCATCTCCTCTCTCCCTCTTGCTCTCGGCCGCCCCCTTATCTCTAGTGCTCGGCTACTCTCATCTCCCTCTTGCTCACGGCCACCCGAGATCCTCTCTCTCCAAGGATACTTTGGCCCATGCATGAGAGGTTGTTTGCAAGGAAGAAGATAGGGGTTTCCTCCACAGCGTGAAGTGAAGGAGATTAGCATGTTCATCATCCGTAGCGCGCTTCCCGTGGACTTTCAATGGAGAAGCGATCAAACTTGGTGGATCCACGCATCACGGATCTACAAATCCGAGAGGGGTAACGAAAATTTCTACCAAGAGTTTTTTTTCTCTAGATAGTTCTTGTGGTGGACGATTTTTTGCGTTATTTTCCGATTTGTTTTTCTTCGCGGTTAATCAAATAATAGATCAGTATTTTTCGTTTGGATTTTCGAAAGATTCGTAAGAGGATTGGCGATCCTCGCTTTCTTTTTGTTGGGATAGATCCTACCATCTTTCGAATCATTTTTGTTCTTAGTGGATCTATTTTGGTACAACCCAAAAGCTCGTTCGGGATCAAGATTAACCCATTTAGCCGGAAAGAATTTGGCCTATAGCCAACATTCGATCTATTTGCGGAACGACGATCCGTATTGTTAGTGCGAGCGATAAATAAAATAATTGTTGCGGCTGCGTTTTCGTTAGCGTGTGGAATAGAGAGCGTAGATCGTGTCATAAGCGATATCGTGGCCTCCGTGACGAATCTCTGGGATATACCCTGCATCCATTTGGTATCAGAGCCAGGTTGTGTTGATTTCCCAATCGACACCATCCTTTATTTTTACCAAGGGTTATCCTCGTTCGCTAGGGTGTGCACTTCCACTACGATTCACATCAAATCTGAATTTTTGTTTTTCAAAATAATACATAGTTGGGCTGCAATTAGTAAAACACACACAAAAAATTTTTTGCAGAAAATTACAAAAAACATTCTGAATTTTCTCCTCATTTTTTTTAAGAAAAAAAGTCTGAAAAAGTTTTTCATGTTGCTGACTTGTTTAGTGTCAAAAAAAAAAAATCAAACGCATAATTTAAATCAGGACAAAATCGTTGTTTGTCCCGTTCGTTCATGCGCACTAGGCTGGGCACGGAATATCTTTCCTCCACCTCACACATGGAAAACAACCAAGGTGATGAGCATGCTCCGGCCACGATCGCCGAGCTATGAGGAGAGTTTAACGCTAGGTTTGACGCACTGACACAGTTAATTGAAGGGCTCGCTGTAAACCAAGCGGCGCCCCGAAACAACGACGTTGGAAGAAACCGACCGGGCCCCCAACCCCCGGCCGCCAATCAGCAAGAGGAAAGAAAAAATCATCCACGTGATCAGGACGATGAGTACCCACCTCGAGGTCATTATGAGTTCGACGTAACTAGGGCCGTTAAAATAGACTCACCCTCATATGATGGTATGGGAGAGCCCCAACTATTCCTAGACTGGATCATGGGAATCGAGTGCTATTTTGAATGGCACGACCTGACGGACGTTGAGAAAGTGAAGGTTGCACGGATGAAACTACTAGGAAGGGCCAAGACATACTGGTTGAACGAAGAGAGACAATTAGGTACGGTTAATGGAGCACCCCCAATTGGGTGGGCTGCCATGAAAGCACTTCTACACGACCAATATGTTCCCACTTATTACCGGACCCAAATGTTCGACGACTTAGCCTCCCTTCATCAAGGTAACGCTTCGGTAGCAGAATACATGGGACAACTTAAGGATATGTTGATGCGTTGTGATGTTCGTGAGATGCCCGAAATCACACTCTCCCGATTTCGTAAGGGACTCAACCCGGACATTCAAGGCAAGCTCTTGCTTTATGGTCACACGGACCTTAACACCACGTTCAATGACGCCTTGGATATTGAAAAACACAACGCCTACAAAACCAAAGGACGAAACTTTCAGAAGGGAAAATCCCTCTTAGGACCGCATCCATCTTCCTCCACGCGAGACAAGGGAAAGTACCTATCGACGAATTCGGAGTCCATTATCATTACCGCTAGGAATAACCGGAATCCCACCGGTGAGCGAGTACCAATAGGACAAATCAGCAAGACTAATGCCACGTGTTATTCTTGCGGAATCCAAGGGCACTATTCTAGTGAGTGCCCCATGAAGAGCAAACCGTTAGCCCTATTAGACTCCACGTCTGAGCCTGCCGATATCGTCTATGGAGCGGGAGAAGAATCTGATGTCGAGCCGAGTGACATTGAGGACGATTCTTACATGATGGTGATGAGATGTATTTTGGCCACACCGCGAGCGTTGGATGAGTTTAACCGGACAAATATATTTACCTTAAATTTTAAGTGCGGTGAAAAATGTTGCAAATTAATTATTGATAGCGGTAGTTGCATGAACGTCGTTTCGGAGAACGCCATCGCACGCATGCATTTAGTCACCGAGCCGCACCCACATCCTTATAAAATCGCGTGGGTAAACAAGACGTCAATAGCGGTCTCTAAGCGATGCTTGGTGCCACTAACATTGAAAAATTACGTTGATAAAGTGTGGTGCGACGTCATCCCCATGGACGTGTGTCATGTCTTACTAGGACGACCTTGGCTTTATGATTATGACGTGACCCATTTTGGACGAGCCAATACTTATGAGTTCAAATTCAATGGTAAGACCATTGTATTGAAACCATCGCCGCTCAAGGATCCGTCACCTGCGTCCAAAGATACCATTGTGCCGGTAGAACAGAAAACGATAAGTCTGATAAGTAGGAAAGAGTTAGAGCGTGAGACTTTCATGGATGGTGTTATCTACGCTCTAGTTTGTCTACAAGCTAAGGAGGATGCACCTTCGTTAGCGAGCCTCCCGTTATCCCTTCGAACTCTCTTAGAAGAGTATAAGGATGTATACCCGGTGGAATTACCACCTCAGTTGCCACCTATGCGTGATATCCAGCATGAGATAGATTTTGTCCCGGGTTCTTCGTTGCCGAATCAGCCCCATTACCGCCTCAACCCCTCCTCACATGAGGAGTTGCAAAAATTAATTTCAGATTTGTTAGCGAAAGGATTTATACATCATAGTAAAAGTCCTTGTGTCGTCCCTGCCTTGTTAGTCCCGAAGAAAGATAAAACGTGGCGATTGTGTGTCGATTATCGGGCTATAAATAAAATAACTGTCAAGTATCGGTTCCCCATTCCCCGCTTGGATGATTTACTAGATATGTTATCAGGAGCCACCGTGTTCTCTAAATTGGATCTTAAGAGCGGTTATCATCAAATACGAATACGGGAGGGAGACGAATGGAAGACGACATTTAAGTCTAAGGATGGACTATATGAATGGCTAGTGCTTGGAGAGGGACTTACCAATGGACCTAGTACGTTTTCGCGATTGATGACCCAAGTCTTTAAACCCTACATGGGAAAATTTGTAGTGGTCTATTTCGACGACATTTTGGTGTTTAGCCTCTCTCCGGGGGATCATGAAACTCACCTAAGAACAATCCTTACCACATTGCGCAAAGAGAATTTATTTATTAATCTAAAAAAATGCACATTCGGTGTGTCTTCCGTAGAGTTCTTAGGATACATCGTGAGTTCAGATGGCATTCATGTGGATCCAAAGAAGGTTCAAGCAATTAAAGAGTGGCCAGAACCCAAGAATATCAGGGAAGTTCGAAGTTTCCACGGGTTGGACACGTTTTACCGAAGATTTATTCGGAATTTTAGTAGTATTATGACACCCATCACTGAGTGTATGAAGAAAGGAGAATTTAGTTGGACTAAAGCGGCCACTAGTGCTTTCCAAATGATTAAGGAACGGATGTCTGAAGCCCCCTTACTACGATTACCGGATTTTAGTAAAGTGTTTGAACTATCATGCGACGCATCGGGGATCGGAATCAGAGGAGTGTTAAGTCAAGAGGGACATCTGCTAGGATATTTTAGCGAGAAACTAGCCGGCCCAAAGTTAAACTATTCGAATTATGATCACGAATTCTATGCCGTGATTCGTTGTCTCCAACATTGGCGACATTACCTTATATCAAAAGAATTCGTGATATTATCGGACCATGAGGCCCTCAAATTTGTTAATTCTCAAAATAAGATTAGCCCACGACACGATAAATGGATCTCGTACCTACAGGAGTACACTTTCATTATCAAGCATCTGAAGTGTACATTAAATCGTGTGGCAGACGCATTAAGTAGGGTCACCTTTATTACTAACTACCATGGAAGTGTCAGTCATAGGATTTGAGAGGATTAAAGATGAATATGTCCAATGCCCAGACTTTAAGGTAATTTCTTTCGCCGCTCAGGACAATTCCCCTACCACCATTTCAGCGTACTATATCCGTGACGAATACTTATTTAAACATTTGCAACTATGTATTCCCCGCTCGTCATTACGACATTTTATCATATGAGAATTACATAGCGGAGGGTTAGGCGGACATTTTGGTAGAGACAAAACGATAACACTCGTAGAGGATAAATTCTTTTGGCCGGGCCTCAGACCCATGGTCAACAAAATCGTAGGAAGTTGTCGTATTTGTCAACTAGCAAAGGGAAACAAGACCAATGCGGGTCTTTACACTCCACTTCCGATTCCGTCGGTACCATGGGAAGATGTCAGCATGGATTTTATTTTGGGTTTACCCATGACATTGAGGCGTCACGATTCTATTCTAGTCGTAGTAGACCGTTTCTCCAAAATGGCCTATTTTATCGCTAGTAATAAGACCTACGATGCTTCAAATGTAGCAAAATTGTATTTCAAGAAGGTCGTGGCACATCGGGGTGTTCCCAAGACGATAGTGAGTGATAGTGATGTAAAATTTACAAGTTATTTTTGGAAGACACTCTGGAAACTCATGGGCACTAAACTTATGTTTTCGTCGGCCTATCATCCCCAAACAGATGGGCAAACAGAAGTTGTCAACCGTAGCTTGGGAGGGTTACTTCGTTGTTTAGTGGGCGAACATAAAGGTACGTGGGATCTTATCCTTCCGCATGCTCAACTAGCGTACAATAATTCTAAGAACAGGTCCACTGGGTTGTATCCGAATGAGATAATGCATGGTTATAAGGCGCCAGTGCCTCTTGACTTGGTTCCGTTACCGCCTTCTTTTAAGTCAAGTCAATTTGCATAGGACTTCGCTTCACACGTTCACACTCTCCATGAGCATATTGGCAAGACGTTAGCTAAGCAATATTCTATCTATCAATCGAATGCTAACGTACATAGGCGAGCAGTCTCCTTGAACATTGGCGATTTGGTTATGGTTCGTCTTATCCCTGAACGGATGCTTTCGGGCACCATAAAAAAATTAGCGAACAAGAAAGCCGGTCCTTTTCGAATTTTGAAGAAATTAGGCGAAAATGCTTATTTGTTAGAATTACCCGTTGATTGGGGAATCTCCCCTGTGTTTAACATTTCAGATTTAACGCTTTTTGTTGCTCCACCACCTAAACTGTCTGTCTCTCCGTTTAATAATCCCACTATACAATCTAATGGGGTGGGGGGTGAGCTCAATTCTGGATCGCTTTCTCCTTCGAAATCTACGGGAGGTATGCCGTCTATTGATGATGAAACTTGTTTTTTCTGCTTCACCTAACGTTTTTCTGAGGTTTCCCCGGACGGATTTCTTGCCTGACAGGATTTTGCAGGATGATGTGTTTCCCACTCCCGACGGCGATATTCACAGGTTTTTGGTTCGTTGGCGTGGTCGTCCGGCTTCGGACGACTCTTGGCTCTCTGCTGCACAGGTGGATCTTCTTGACGCGGACCTCGTACGCCGTTATATTTCAGCCCGCTCATCGGAGATGAGTCCTTTTGAGCGGCAGAGGATTGATGGCGACGGTGATGGCGACGGTGATGACGACGGCCACCGCAACGGTGATGACGACGGCCACCAGGACGGCCAACTTGGGAATGACTATGTTGAAGATGTGCCGGAAAAGGACGTGCGACGTCGTAGCGGTCATGGTTACAAGCTTCGCCCTCGCAAAAGACTCATATTTGATATTTTAGCTTTGGTGTGCTAATAGCCGTTTCATGATGGCTCTTTTAAAAAAACATTATTTAATTTCTGCATTTTTTTTATATGGTGTGCCTTTAGCCACTTGTTATTTGCTTTGAGATGTAAGCCTATATAAGGCCTTGAACTTTTCATTTGATGGTAGACTTTAATTGAAATCAGAATTTGAATTTGCCAACCCTAATTTTCCCTCTCTTCTTCTCCTAGCCGCCGCCCCCCTCTTTCTTCCTTCCTCCAAATCGCCGGCCTCAAGGCTCCTTCCTTCTAGAGTTCGGCCATCTCCTCTCTCCCTCTTGCTCTCGGCCGCCCCCTTCTCTCTAGTGCTCGGCTACTCTCATCTCCCTCTTGCTCACGGCCACCCGAGATCCTCTCTATCCAAGGATACTTTGGCCCATGCATGAGAGGTTGTTTGCAAGGAAGAAGATAGGGGTTTCCTCCACGGCATGAAGTGAAGGAGATTAGCACGTTCATCATCCGTAGCGCGCTTCCCGTGGACTTTCAATGGAGGAGCGATCAAACTTGGTGGATCCACGCATCACGGATCTACAAATCCGAGAGGGGTAACGAAAATTTCTACCAAGAGTTTTTTTTCTCTAGATAGTTCTTGTGGTGGACGAATTTTTGCGTTATTTTCCGATTTGTTTTTCTTCGCGGTTAATCAAATAATAGATCAGTATTTTTCGTTTGGATTTCCGAAAGATTCGTAAGAGGATTGGCGATCCTCGCTTTCTTTTTATTGGGATATATCCTACCATCTTTCGAATCATTTTTGTTCTTGGTGGATCTATTTTGGTACAACCCAAAAGCTCGTTCGGGATCAAGATTATCCCATTTAGCCGGAAAGAATTTGACCTATAGCCAACATTCGATCTATTTGCGGAACGACGATCCGTATTGTTAGCGTGAGCGATAAATAAAATAATTGTTGCTGCTGCGTTTTCGTTAGAGTGTGGAATAGAGAGCGTAGATCGTGTCATAAGCGATATCGTGGCCTCCGTGACGAATCTCTGGGATATACCCTGCATCATGTATCTGAGCACTCGTATCCTCTATATATTCCGATCTAAGTGTATTTTCATTATACTTCATGATATTCATAATCAGGATTACATTGGCATATTTCCAAGTCTTTCAATGCATTATCATTAAATAAACCTTAATCATACGTTGGTTCGGTGTCCCTTACGAGCAATGACCACCAAGTACGTGAGAATCAATACTTTTATATGTAGAATTGAGCACACAAATCTCAGATTTTTCTTCCAGAATCGCATCATGCCTCATGGCTTATACTACATCGATTCTTCAAATGCAATGTATCGTGATATTATTTATTACAAAGATCCAACTTATGTTTAGTAATTAAACAACCTCCAAAATTAAGATGTGATGAAGAGGTCATTATTTTGTTTCTTCCAAACTCATGAATTATTACACCTCTGCATAAACGGTAATACATAATTCATAGACTGTTCACCTTTCAAGCGTACATCAAGCGATCATTAATGATATTGATATTGATATAAATGACTCCTAATTGTTTTTCATATATAGTCTAATTCATAAATTTATAAACGTATCTGTCTAATAATGGTGAGATCTGACACAAATCGATTTCATCATAAAGAGAATCTTAATAAAAACTCATTACTTCGCGTGTAATTTCACCGTATATATCTTAGCAAACCAAAATTGATCTCTCCATAGTCACGAATTTCCTAAGGTGATCATGATATTATCAACATAGGTGTCCCAGTTCTCGATGTTATCATAATCAAGGGATCATACCTATGCGTATGTTTCAACTAATCATCCACCCCATTTGAATTTGTTGAGTCGTTACATTTTCAATGTCATGCCATTGGAGATTAATCTTATTTATCATAACGTTACCTTATTTCAATTCTTAAGTTTCAATATAATGACTTTTGCTTAATTTGAATCATTCAAGGTTATAGTTAACCATTATGATCAAGTGACTAACTATATCATGTAAGCATGAATAGTAATGATATTTCATCATTGTGTTTAATTCTCCAAATCCCAGCCCCTTTTAAGATCAAATAAGGTAGTACTAAATCATACCTAACCATAGTAACCTAACCATTATATTTTAAACGCAAGACGTTATCTTATCAAGATTTCTAATTATAACTTAAACTATCTCCCAAAGTATAAGGGTAAGTAAACCATTTAAATTTGAAAAGAATTGATTCTTTGAGAGAACACACCATCTGTAAATCATCATCGAACACTTTTGTTTTGGTTCTTGTGATCATCAGAGTCACATCCAAAGGATCATACCTATAATATACATCTTTCAAATTTTGATTTTTCACTTGACTTTAAGTTTTCTGGGATCGTTATACCCCCAGTGTTATCGACATAATTACTCCAATATTTGAATCCTTACTTGATGGGATCCAATCACATCATAGTTAAGACCCGTAATCACTCCTTCACATTACCATGATGTTACTATATCTCGATCTGTATGTTTCTAACATTATGACCTGAGCATGGCATGTAGGCGCGGATTACTGTGATCCATCATCATTTCCACTTCCCCTAATTCTGTACATTTAATATGTGAAAGTCATAGTCACTTTCCTAAGAGCCACAGCTATGAAGAATTTCCAACTATCATTCCGACTTATACTGAATTCCCAATTCACATTGGTTTTCTCTTGCAATATATCTGAGTTCATTAATCAAATCCTTAACCGATGATATAATTATTAATCGCGTGTCACATCAATTGGGTTAAGGTGTTAGGGCATCTAGGAACATACTTTGCTGAGGTAACACATTCCTTTAATTTATACATAAAACCTTTGTGTCGTCGTTACTGCTTGATTTTAGTTTATCGAAAGGCCATTTGTTCGAATTCTTGTGGATTATACACAACTTTTTTCGATCTTTGGGATATAGCATGCCATTATGTATTGATGAAATTACAATCTCTCTTAAAGTTGTGTCAAGTAATGATCTGATTCACAAGCTCGCGAAAGTTTCTAACTTCTCATGGAAACTTTCCTTGTTCTAGGGTTGTAATATATTCAAGCGGGCAACCTTCTACGTATATCTCAAACTTCTAGGGAGGGTTGATTATCTTGCCGATTATGCGAATACAAAACCTCATCTTTACTTGAGTAACATTTGAATTAATCAAGTCTTCTAGATCACTATGTTTGTGACACATGTTTTATAAACCGGGTCTAGAGAAATTCAAGTCATTACCAATTTAGCCCAATAAACAAAAGGATTAGCCCCCATACCTTTCAGGCTAAATTCCCTTAATATTTATAGTGCATTCCTCTTATATGTGCACTCAATCCTTAGGTCTAACAATCTTAGACCTGGAGTTCCACCTTGCGACTAATTGATATGCTATATACCTTTGGCCTTTAAGATTACTTATACGACAATCTTCTCGAGGCCAACATGTGACCCAACCAAAATGGGTTTCTTCTGAGACTTGAATTCTTATTCTACCTTTGGTATTTTCCACTGTGGTTGTCTCAACGTAATCAAGTCATCAGTATGAGGGTTAAGTTTACGAGTACCCTACTATTCCACTAATAGATTATATGCACCAATTCTCCTTAAGGCGGTCCTATCAGCTTGGGTAAGAAGTGATAATATCACTCGATAGGTGGAGTATGAACATCAGAATTTAAGCCTTAAGAGTGACTCTTGCGTCAAATTCTTCCCTTGGTGAATTTGGGTATCCTTGTACCTTAACCAATCTATCTCCGAGGTCGATTTTAGACTCGGACACACTACGAAATCCTCTTGGTAAGTCAAACTAAGGTGCTGTCCTAATTGGATTGGCCTAACTCATTGTTTAAATGAACTATTTCTGTGACTTTTTACACATGGGCACACCATTGTTTCCGCTGCTTAGTTTGTCCGCAAACAAATGCTCGCGCGGGGTGGTCCAGTGTTGTGGACTTCTTTCTCATATGATCGTTCGGTCAAGTGATACCATTTTGTAAGTCCCCTCCCGGTCTTATGCCTAGAACCGCTGTCTTACGGTGGCACTAACACACGGGTTAGTCGACACCGCAACACGCCGATTCTGCCAGCTAGTATGATCATATAACCTGTAGGACAATATGAGAAATAGAAGTAAAACATATCAGAGTACTACAGAGCTAGTCCACAGTCACAGTACAACTCATATATAAATATGAATGAAAGAGTACACAGTCCACAATGAGAATAAAATATGAAGAGTAATAAGGGCTTATGCCCAGTACATCATATGAATAACTCTCCTCACAAACATCAAAATAGCGGAAGCTAATCAACTAATCTCATCCCACCTGAGGTAGCGCTGTAGTAGTAGTAGGTGGTATCAACTCTTCATGCCCTGTCACCTCGTCCTGCCGGTCGTGCTGGTGCTCTATCTCCTCGAGCTCCTAAAAATAGTTTGGTCACTGACCATTAGTCAAAAAGACTAAGTCGTTTCCTCCGCACCTCGCCCCGCAACTCCTAGACACCGTGCGGGAGGACGAAGCAGAGGACAATCAAGGGGTAACAAAAGGAAGCAGGTGACAAGGGAAACTAAGCTATCAAGTAAGAGTGTGAGCAGTAAATCTACACTAGCAGTTCTATGTATATAGCACAAAAGTAAAAGTATGTACAGTACAGGTAAGTAAAGAACTGAAAGTAAGAGCAGAAAAGTAAAGCTATGCTACCACTACACTACCATCACAAAACATACCTTAACTTAAAAAAATGCCCATACAAATTTATAAGTTAAGGTTTCCAGGAAATTTAACTTATCATATAAAAGAGCCCATACTAATTTATATGATAAAGATCTATGAAGCGTATGACCTAATATGAATGAATGTTTATGATGCAATTTATGCAACATGCAAGTGCAACTCACACACAACGACTCTGTGATCACAGATCTTTAGTTTCCACTCTTTGAGAGCTAGCTTCACTCTCGTGTACCACCGTTATGGCTATGGCAGCAGCAGAGCGAGCATCTCCACTTCTAGGCGGGTATGCACACTACCAAACCTTAGAACCCTCTCATACGCCTCTGTACACATCCAAGGTGCAAACTAGAGTCCATGCGTACGTACTTTGCTGACCACCCGTCAGTCTTGTTGGGTCGGGTGTGCGTTATCGGGGGTCGTCCTCTAGACCGTAGTGTAAAACAACCCACTGGCCACTCAAACCCTCACACCCGCCTGGTTCACCGTACTGCCATCGGTGTGACGATCGGCCAGTACTGCATGACCCTCCACTAAATTTATGCACATGCAAGTATTTCATCTCGAGCCTTCAGCTCACGGGACCAACCTGTCCTGATTCCCTCAAACCCTTCACGGGAGAGCCTGCAACATATATCCCTCCAACCCATAGCGGGTGAGAACGCACAATAGTGCATTTATTCAAAATCCCTCAAACCCATCATGGGCGAGAATGAACCACAATGTCTTAACCTATTAGACTACTCTTGTCTACAGATTATTATACTTAGTGATTTAAGGTTAATCCCAGGACTGCCCGTGTATACCCGGTGAAGGGCTCTCGGGGGAACTAGGAACTACGATGGGATTACACCCAAAGTTTCCTTTCGCAAGGATATTTACTTTTTATTGATGTCTACCCTTTATCCGTACTTTGCTCTCATTATTACTCTTGAGTGATCCTAATGACTTAAGATGTTCTCAGAAGCGCGACGGTCTTCCGTCGGCCTCCACTCCAGTTGCTATTCATGGGCTTGCACTTTACTCTCATCACTAAGAAAACTCTACCCACCAGGGTCATATTCCAATTGAAGTCTCTAGCTCATTCATTGATCTATCCCCTTATGGTCCTTATAGCATGACCTACTTATACTATGCGCAACCCATGACCTAATACCACCTCGAAATGGAACTTCCAATTCCTTGGGACACATGTCCCTAATTATTTATCCTAGGATGGTATGGACTAATGAAGTGAGCATATTGATTTTCATAATTTTCTTAAGTAATTAAGGCCTCTAATTAAATCATTTAATTAACCCCCTCGGTCATTTAATACATGAAGTATCACAAATTATAATCCACTGACCTAAGGAATTTTTCTTGACTTATATCTTGGTAAAATATTGCTGTCTACCAAAATTCATAATTTGCCTTGAAATATTTCCATTTATTCCTTAATTAATAGGTATCTCACATAATTGTCATTTTCCAAATGAAGTGTAAGGAGTTCGTTAATAAAAATTCCAAGAAAATTACAGCATACATATATTGGTAAAATAATGCTAAAGACAGAATTTCATGAAATTCCATTGTACAAGGGATACAAAATTTCGTTTCTAATTATATTACCAAAATGCCACTATGAGGTTTTAAAAATTACTGAATCATCCAAAAATGTTGAGATAATTATACAAGGTTACGAATACTCAGACATATCACCAAGAAATTTTCCAAAAGTTTCTAGTGAGTAGTTTCATCAATTTCCAAATTAAGTATAATGAGGGTAAAAAGGTAATTTCCACATAACTCCTATCAAATTTCTTCAAACAGAGACATAAAAATTTTCAGGAGTTAATCTTAACATTATATTGACCATGACAAAAATTGGGGATTTTATCTCAATGATGAGCCTATTTTTACATTTATTTTTCAAAAGTCCTATTATTTCAAAAATTCCAAATAATGCGATTTTTGCTTCCAAAAATCCTATTATTACAATATGGGGTATAATTCACCCTAATGAGCCTCTGAAATCAATACCATGATTTTTGGATGTTCCAAATAGGTCTAATACACAACATTTCAAATTTGGCTATTTGCACCCGAAGCCTATACATAACCAACACATGCAAGTGAGTTTACCCAACATGCAGTAGTTCAAATGTGCTGATATTTTTACCATACACATGTATAGTACCCAAGTACATGCCACCAAAATATGGGGCCATTTGGAGCCATAACACGCCAATTATTTCATTTATTTACTTTGTGATATTTAAGCAAAAACTATAGAACATTTATTCCCAAAAATTTTCAATTTTTGGCAGGGGCTAAATATGCCCTAATCATGCACACACCCAAAATTTGGGGTCATTTTGATTAATGTTTTTGCTTGCGAATCAATTTGAAATTCTGCCCTTGCCTAGGACAAGTCCTAGGAAAACAGACCTACAACCCACTATACTCTACCAAATTTGATGTTTAAGGTGCCAAATTAAAGTTAAGACATTAAGATACAAAGTTCATAGGATTCATGTCCTGGAAATGCCTCTAAGAGGCCTAACAATAGCTTGTAACAAGGCTGAATATGTGTGACAAATTTATACAGATATTCTAGTTTTATTTTATTTAATTTGAAATCGGTTGCATGAATCTTGACGCGCAATGGACAGGATCTGGTGGTCTTCTACCTCCAGCCGACGGCTGAGATTGATTCTGACTGGGCCACCTTTGCTGGCTGTTTCCGGCCAGCTGAGCCACCACCACCGCCGGCGGATGTCGCCACCACCTTCACTGAGGTGGTGGCTAGCGATTCCTAACGATAAGGCCGCCGAAATTGGCTCCTCTGGCAAACCCGAGAAAGAAGCAAAGCTCAGAAAAATCTCCATTTCCTCATATGGTATCGGGCTCAATTGAGCCCGATGTCTCTCCTAGAGGATCTAGAAAGCTAGCACGGGTAGAGAGGCGGCGAAACGTACCTGAATCAAGCCTTGGCAGCAAGTGCGGTGACGGTTGGCCATGGTTGAGCTGCTCCGGCGATCTCCTGCTCAAAATCCCGTTTCTTCACCAAAAGCTCTGCTCCAGGACTCGTTTTCCACTCGTTTCCAGTCACTGAAGCTGATGGTGTGGTCGGTTTGAGCTGGAAATGGCTGTATATGGAGATACAACAAAGGTGAGCTCGGTTTGGGGCTTTGGAGGCTTCACCCATGGTGCCAGGTGTCCACCATGCTGCCAAAACCTGCTGGATTTTCTGAGGAGGCCAGCCAGAAATGTTTTGGGGCAGAAGAAGCTAAGGCCAAGTAGCCTCCTCCTCTTAATCCCACCTTCTCTCTCCTCTTTTAGGTGAATTCTCCAAAATGCCCCCTTGCATGTGATCACACTCCAAAACCAGAGGGGTATGGGTGGTCTTTGACATCTTGGGCTGATAATGGGCCATGTTGGGTGGGCTTTGCCTATTGGGAATGGGCTTAGCCCTCATTTTCTTCTTTAGGTCAATTATGTTGACTAAATTGACTTTTTACTTGGTCAACCATGATGAGTGGGCTGACCCCACTTGGTGGTCATGAGTATAATGGCACCACCCAACATGGGTTGGGTCAATGTGGTGCCCTACTTGGGCTAATTGGGCCTATAAGTATATATTTGACCAACTTAGGGCTATGGTTGACTTTGGTCAACTAGGATCAAAGGGTTGACCTAATGACATGCCCTAGGGCCCACTTAAATTATTTTAGGGTTAGGGCAATATGGTGGAGTCAGGGTGTGGCTAGGGTTCCTATTTAGGCAAGTTTGACCTATTTTGACTTTGGCCCCTTTAGTGAGCCCCACATGGCTACAACCCACTACCTAGGGTCAAACCTAGCTAATTTCCCTAAAACCCACCCCATGCCCAACCCAATCTAAGTTAAGGGGTCTAGAAGTAACTTGAGATGTTACAAATCCCAATAAACAAAAAAATAATTTCATCCCCGAAATTCAAGTTTGGGTCTACGGGGTTTCTGTGCACAAGAATTTCAACATAGTTAAAATACACTTGAGGCAAAAAGCTCTGGGTACCATTCACGCATCAGATCCATCGGCTCCCAAGTGTGCTCGTCCTGTCCATGGTTGGACCACAATACCTTCACTAGGTGAACCTTCTTCAGCAGAACTCGAATCGTCGTATCATCGCTCCGGACCGGCTCCAAACAAACTGATCTATCTGGTGCTACCAGTCTTGCTGCAGTGGTAATATGTTGTTCTGGTCGAAGTAGAGCACTTCAATATCCGATCCCTACTCAGTTGTATCTGAGCACTCGTATCCTCTATATATTCCGATCCAAGTGTATTTTCATTATACTTCATGATATTCATAATCAGGATTACATTGGCATATTTTCAAGTCTTTCAACACATTATCATTAAATAAACCTTAATCATACGTTGGTTCGGTGTCCCTTACGAGCAATGACCACCAAGTACGTGAGAATCAATACTTTTATATGTAGAATTGAGCACACAAATCTCAGATTTCTCTTCCAGAATCGCATCATGCATCATGGCTTATACTACATCGTGTAACACCCCCTATCCATTGCATATCATATAACAGTAGGTCCGGCTGGGGCCCGACGCCATATACCACAGACAGACAGGGTGGTTACTCAATGGAAACCATCCAACCAATCACAACGTCCTACACAGAGCATTCTAGTGGAAGCAGTTTTATAACTTGCAATTAAAAGAACCCAGCAATAAGCATGAATGTCCACTAACAAGCCAAATAAGAATGAAGTACATATACAAGTACTGACCTTAAGGCCTTACAAATGGTTTACTCTTATTACATGTTTTTCATACCACGACACACAGGCCGATCATACATGAACAAAAGCAAGTAAACACTCCAATAAGGCCTTCGAGGACCGGCTTCGCAATTTGGGCTTTAGCCCGCTATTGACCGCTTGGTCCAGCAACACCCGCAAACAACAAACCACCACACGGTGGAAAACAAAAGATACGGTCAGCAATGCTGACCAAATTATAACAATCCCGCCCCCAATACCGGGCGGCGATACTCCTTCCCTGCACTTATTAACATAATCAAGCAGTATATAAATATACATTGCATCACAGGCGTTGGCACGCACGACCACACGCCCCGTGCACTCAGGGCACATTCTCGGTGAACCGGCCAATGTCACGTCAATTTAAGCCATCGACATTCCGATCTCACCACCGCCACTTTGACGGCCAAACTATGAGCAATTTGTCTTCCTGGCATGGGTCACGTCAATTTAAGCCATAGACCGTCGAAGACCCTCATCTATGCCAACGACTCTAACCGAATGACATAAAGCGGGTACGGTTCCATCTAACCCGTGCTCACATCGCAACGACAATTTAAGCCATATGCACGGGTCAAACTTCTCCCGAGTCCCGTTTCCATCATATAGTTCACATAACCCGGTTATGTTCAAGTTGGCTCCCAGGCCACCAAGTTGGCAATATCTCGCATCCGCCCAGTTTTTCGGGTGCACCTTAGGGTTAATCCCCAAGGCTCCATGTTCCAATCTACCACGTAGAAAACCCAAAAACAAACATTTGCATGGAGTCTTCTCCGGCATTTATGCAATGCAACATCACCGATCCAGACCAACATGTCCGGATAGGCTTCACACATCATGCCTATGTCCGTTCTCGTTTACGGACTCTACACAACGGGGACTATTCATGTCTACCCGAAGGAACGCCTCCAACTCACCGCAAACTCGCGAGAGCGGGCTTCCTATGCAAAATAAGGAGAGCTTCACATGCTCAAGTAGAGAATCGTTACCCTAGCGTTCTTCCTTGGCGCCATGGAAAAGTACGCGGATGAAAAGCACCGCACTCTCTTTGCCTTCGTAGATCCGAAGTCGGCTCGCGATTTGGAGCTCTAAAATCCTCCAATGACTGGATCTAAGCCCCTTCTTCCTCCTTTGCTCTCCCTTCTCTCTAGGATTTAGACAGAGAACACGACAGAAAACATAAAGGTTTTGACACCCTTCACTCTGGTATAATCCTTCTAGGATAACCACAGCCGTTGGATCCACAGAAAAGGGATGCACGGGCACGATCCAGGTCTGACCTGGACGAATGGGGATAAACACCGCATGGTACACCTACAGGAGCAGGACACGTCCGCGTCATTGTCGGAACAATTAGTTAACTCCCGCTAATCCCGTGTGTTGACATTCCGTGTCGACAGAGTCAGACACGCCATAAAACAGCCCCGTGCTCGACGATCGTCGAACCAGAATCGTCGACCGCTACCCAATCGTCGAACACAATACTCTAGCCAAATCGTCGAACGCGCCAAAATCGTCGAACCCAGAAAATTGCCTGTTCGACGAACACGCGGCCCGATCGTCGACCGCAGCATTTTGACCAGAGCGTCGAGCGCTGCTCGATGATCGTCGAACCCAAAATGCTAACCCGATCGTCGAACGCAGAAGGTTGGCCCGATCGTCGAACGTTGTGACCAAATCGTCGACCGCTGCTCGACGATCGTCGAACCCAGATTTTTGCCTTAGCGTTTTGCCATCTCTTAGAACTACCCCGACACGCCCGTGTCCCAGGCCGTGTACCCCTGCCAAATTCCAAATTTGGTACAGACTCGTCACCCGTCGCTCTTTTGAGTTTCGGGGTGTTACAGCTCTCCCCCTCTTAAAAGAATTTCGTCCACGAAATTACATAAAGGAAAGATAAGTACAAAACCAAAATTTCTACCTGAGCGGAACAACCCCAGATACTTGTCAAGCATAGTCTGCTCTCGTTCCCAAGAGAGCTCTTCGCGACGACAATTGTCCCAACGGACCTTGACCATCCTGATCTCTTTATTGCGTAGCCGCTTCACTTCCGAGTCTTCAATCCGCACGGGCTTGACCTTAGTCGTCAACCCACTATCCACCGGCACTTGATCAACCGTAATCACATGTGAAGGCTCTTCACCGCCTTCCGTAGCACCGAAATATGGAATACATCATGTAGACCACTAAGCTCCACCGAAAGCTTCAACCGATAGGCTGCTTCACCAACCCGCTCCAGAACCTCAAACGGCCCAAGGTACCTCGGGCTTAGCTTTTTCAAGCGCCGCACCCGCGAGACACCCTTGAACGGCTTGATCTTTAAGTACACCCAGTCGCCCATAGCGAACTCCACGTTCCTGTGCTTGGCATTATAGTACTTCACTGACGGTCCTGGGCGATTAGCAACCTATCCCGAATGGTTCGCACCAACGAATTAGCATCCTCCACTTCTAATCGCTTATACAACTTTGATTCACCCATCTCAAACCAAGACAACGACGTGCGACATCTTCTACCATAAAGGGCCTCAAAGGCGCCATTTGAATACTCACCTGGTAGCTATTGTTGTACGCAAATTCCACCAAATAAAGATGGTCTTCCCATTGCTTTCCAAAGTCCAAGACACACATGCGGAGCATGTCTTCTATAGTCCTATTGACCCTCTCGGTCTACCTATCTGTTTGCAGATGGAAGGCTATGCTAAAACTCAGCTTTGTTCCCAACATTTGATGCACAAGCCTCCAATCATTGGACGTGAACCGCCCATCTCGGTCACTCACGATGCTGCGGGGAACACCGTGGAGCCGTACTATATTATCCACATATAACTTTGCCAACTTCTCCACCGGATCATCATTCCTATGCGGAATGAAATGCGACACCTTCGTTAGCCGATCTACGACAACCCAGATGACGTTGTTCCCCTTTTGCGACCTTGGCAACCCGTGCACAAAGTCCATAGTGATGTCGTCGAATTTCCACTCCAAAATAGGCAAGGACTTCAGAAATCCTCCCGGCTTTTGGCACTCAGCCTTCACCAAGGCGCAAGTTTGGCACTTTGCCACGTAGAACGCCACATCCTTCTTCAAACCCGGCCACCAAAACAGTTTCTTAACGTCACGGTACATCTTAGTGCTTCCCGGGTGAATCGAGTACTTGGTATGGTGTGCCTCATACAACAAATCCACCCGTAAATTGCCCACGCTTGGGCCGCACAGACGACCGTCTTTCCAATGCAATCCGTCCTCCACAACGAATTGGGAATTTGACCCATCCAGAGCCTCTACCATGAACTGCTTCATGTGGTCATCCAAATCCAATGCCTGCCGAATCCGATCAGTCAGGTCATATTGAACTTCAGTCCAATTCAAGAGTGCTTCAACACTTGACTGCTTATCTACACAAACAATCTCCAATGCCTCCAACTCCCAAACCAACCACTCGTTATAGATCGACAACCAATTGGCTTGAGTTGGGGCTCGGCGACTCAATGCGTCCGCAACCGCATTGCCATTACCAGGCACGTAGTGGATCTTGAATATATAGTCCCCCAGGAACTCCATCCATCTACGTTGCCGCATATTTTGATCTTTCTGATCAATCAAATACTTCAGGCTCTTATGATCGGTGTAGATATCAATCTTCACACAGTACAAATAATGCCTCCACAGCTTCAAGGCAAAAATCACGACCGCTAACTCCAAGTCATGGACCGGATAATTCCTCTCGTGCACTTTCAGCTGTCTCGAGCCATAAGCTATCACACTTCCGTGTTGCAGTAGCACGCAACCCAAATCGCTGCCCGAAGCATCACTATAAATCTCATAACCTTCGGTCCCACTCGGCGAACTCAGCACAGGCGCCGTGGTCAGCCGACATTTCAACTCCTCAAAAGCTCGCGCGCACTCCGGCGTCCAAACAAACTTCTGCTCCTTCCTCGTCAAAGTAGTGAGAGGTAACGCTATCCGCGAAAAGTTCTCTACGAAGCGCCTATAATAGCTGGCAAGCCCCAGAAAGATCTGGACTTCCGCTATCGTAGAAAGCTCAGGCCACTCCCGTATTGCAACAATCTTCGCCGGATCCACTGCAATATCTTCCCCACTCACTATATGACTGAGGAACACCACTGAAGACAACCAAAACTCGCACTTCGAGAACTTGGCGTACAGTTGATTCCTCCTTAGCGTCTCCAAAGCCAGATGAAGCTGCCTGAAGTGATCTTCCTCACTCTGCGAGTACACCAAAATATCTTCGATGAAGACGATCACAAAATGACCCAAGTACTCCCTGAAGGTCCTGTTCATCAAATCCATGAACACTGACGGTGCATTAGTCAGCCCAAATGGCATGACCGTAAACTCGTAATGCCCGTATCTCGTACTGAACGCTGTCTTCGGGATATCACTCTCCCTTATTCGTAGTAGATAGTACCCAGACTTGAGATCCAACTTTGAGTACACCGTCGACCCGACCAACTGATCAAAAAGATCATCGATCCGGGGGATCGGGTACTTGTTCTTTTCCGTCAACTTGTTGAGCTCCCGATAATCAATACATAGCCTCAAGCTTCCATCCTTCTTCTTAACAAAGAGGACCGGCGTACTCCAAGGCGAAGAGCTTGGACGCACATACCCTTGCTCCAACAACTCTTGTAGTTGAACCTTCAACTCCGCCATTTCCTTAGGCGCTAGTCGATATGGAGATCGTGACACAGGCTTTGCACCTGACACTAGCTCAATCGTGAAATCTATCTCCCGTCGAGGCGGGGCTCCAGGAAGATCTCTAGGGAACACATCAGGGTACTCCGATACCACTGAAATACCTGTCCAACGCGGGCTTAGGCTTTGCAACCTCCACTAGTGTAAAGAACAGTTCTGCACCAGCACGAACCGCCTTCACCACCTGAAGAGCAGACATCAACGTCTTGCTCGACCCCTTTAAGCCCGTGAAAGTCGTCTCACGACTTGCTCCCAGCTTGACTTCCTTGCTACCGCAATCAATATAGGCTCGCTGCTCCGAGAGCCAGTCCATGCCGAATATAACGTCGAATTCCACTAGCGGCAATAACGACGCTTGCAAATGGAACTCTTGATTCCCAATTCGAATCTTCACGCCACAGATTCTATCCGCGCGCATCTAACACCCATTGGGCAACAACACATCCAACTTGTCCTTCGCCATCGAAGAAGGTACTCCGATGTGCGGTATAAATGCTTCGGACAAAAATGAGTGTGAAGCTCCCGTATCGAAGAGTGCCCTTGCCGGATTTTCACAAATCAAAACAAATCCTAAACAAGCAGTGGTAAGGTAACATGTGCATAACAAGTTTTTAAAGAAATTAACTTGGTATAAATTAAACCGTACCTGTCACCACATCCGCCTGTTTGATGGCCTACTGTTGGCCAAGATTATACACCCTCGGTTGGGCCGGAGCATAATGGAACGCGGTTGACTCTACCGCCTTGCCCTTCTCTTCGTAAGTTGCTCCCACCTTTCTCTCGGACTTGGGACGTCTGCTCCAACAATCACGGGCAAAGTGCCCCGACTTTCCACAAGTAAAGCAAGCACCCGGGGTCTGACCCGTAGTCGCCCCAGAAGCACCAAAAGAAGGAGCTGGACCCGAAGTCCTAGCCTTCTTAAAGAATTTACGGTACCTGGACTTTGAGGTAGCCGCACCTTGAACTCAGATTTCTTGTCACCCAAACTTTTCTTTGCCTGAACATTCTTCATGTCCTTCTCCAAGGACCGGGCCGTGTTGACCAAGGTCAAGAAACCCTGCGTCATCGGCCCCGAGAGTAGTAGCCTCAAATCATCTCTCAACCCTTCGTAGAATCGATTTGTCTTGCGCTCCTCATCTGCTATGGTGGAGCTAGCATATCGACTCAATCGAGTAAACTCGTGGAGATATTCATCCACGCTACTTTCACCCTGAACCAACTTCAGGAACTCATTCTCTAATGCTATCCTCTACAACGAATGGAGGTACCTAGCCAAGAATAGTCTCGAGAACTCCTCCATCGAGATGTATGTCAGTTGCCTACCTCTCAATAGGTGCAACTCCAAACCTTCCCACCACAATCTCGCTTCACCGTCTAGAAGGAACGTAGCAATGGTGGTCTTTTGCCACTCCTCCGTCTCCGTTGCTGTCAAGACTCTCTTCACCCTGGTGAGCCAGTCTTCAGCTTGAGATGGGGTTCCCAACCCTGAGAATACCGGAGGATTAAAGCTCATGAAATGGTTGAGCTGTCTCTCGGTTGCCCTCCTTGGCACCAACGGCTCCACTACTACCTGCTCCACTCTCCTCGGCTCAACCTCTAGAAGAGGTTCCTGCTCCATCGCAGGAGCGGGCTGCTGCATTTGCCTTGCAGGCTACGCATTGATCATGGCAAGCACTGCTTCGGCCACCAATCGTATGGTCTCAGCCGATGGGGGTGTTGCAGGAGCAATATTTGGTGCACTGCTAGCCTCAAAAACTCGACATTCCGACGGCCCAGCACCGCTTCTGGTCACCTATAGTGGTATAAAACACCGTTAAGCGACCAAATAAAATTGCAAACAGCAATTATAGGAACACGCAGGTTCCCCAAAAACGTGTATTTTCATTCCTAAGTGGACATTCATAGGTTCTTTTGTTGTTATAATGATGACGCACACACATGTGCTCACCACCCCTTAAAAAGAATTCGTCCACGAATTCAGTTAAGCCTGACCGAAACCAGTAGTCTGATACCAAATTGTAACACCCCATATTCGTCGCATAGCATATAGCAGTAGGTCCAGCCAGGGCCTGACGTCATATACCACAGACAGACATGGTGGTTACTCAATGGAAACCATCCAACCAATCACAACATCCTACACAGAGCATTCTAGCGGAAGCAGTTTTATAAGATGCAATTAAAAGAACCCAGCAATAAACATGAATGTCCACTAACAAGCCAAATAGGAATGAAGTACATACACAAGTACTGGACTTAAGGCCTTACAAATGGTTTACTCATATTACATGTTTTCCATACCACGACACGCATGCCAGTCATACATGAACAAAAGCAAGTAAACACTCCAATAAGGCCTTCGAGGCCCGGTTTCACAATTTGGGCTTTAGCCCGCTATTGACCGCTTGGTCCAGCAGCACCTGCAAGCAATAAACCACCGCACTGTGGCAAATAAAAGTAACGGTCAGCAATGCTGACCAAATTATAACGATCCCGCCCCCAATATTGGGCGGCGATGCTCCTTCCTTGCACTTATTAGCATAATCAAGCAGTATATAAATATACATTGCATCACAGGCGTTGGCACGCACGGCCACACGCCCCGTGCACTCAGGGCACATTCTCGGTGAACTAGCCAATGTCATGTCAATTTAAGCCATCGACATTCCGATCTCACCATCGCCACTTTGACGGCCAAACTATGAGCAATTTGTCTTCCTGGCATGGGTCACGTCAATTTAAGCCATAGACCGCCGAAGACCCTCATCTATGCCAACGGTTCTAACCAAATGACATAGAGCGGGTACGGTTCCATCTAACCCATGCTCACATCACAACGACAATTTAAGCCATATGCACGGGTCAAACTTCTCCCGAGTCCCGTTTCCATCACATAGTTCATATAACCCGGTTATGTTCAAGTTGGCTCCCAGGCTACCAAGTTGGCAAGATATCGCATCCGCCTAGTTTTCCCGGTGCACCTTAGGGTTAATCCCCAAGGCTCCCTGTTGCAATCTACCACGTAGAAAACCCGAAAAACAAACATTCGTACGGAGTCTTCTCCGGCATTTATGCAATGCAACATCACCGATCCAGACCAACATGTCCGGATAGGCTTCACACATCATGCCTATGTCCGTTCTCGTTTACGGACTCTACACAACGGGGACTATTCATGTCTACCCGAAGGAACGCCTCCAACTCACCGTAAACTCGCGAGAGCGGGCTTCCTATGCAAAAGAAGGAGAGCTTCACATGCTCAAGTAGAGAATCGTTACCCTAGCGTTCTTCCTTGGCGCCATGGAAAAGTACGCGGATGAAAAGCACCGCACTCTCTTTGCCTTCGTAGATCCGAAGTCGATTCGTGATTTGAAGCTCTAAAACTCCTCCAACGACTGGATCTAAGCTCCTTCTTCCTCCTTTGCTCTCCCTTCTCTCTAGGATTTAGACAGAGAACACGGCAGAAAACATAAGGGTTTTGACACCCTTCACTCTGGTATAATCCTTCTAGGATAACCACAGCCGTCAGATCCACAGAAAATGGATGCACGGGCATGATCCAGGTCTGACCTGGACAAATTGGGCTAAACACCGCATGGTACACCTACAGGAGTAGGACACGTCCGCGTCAATGTCGGAACAATTAGTCAACTCCCGCCAATCCCGTGTGTCGACATTCCGTGTCGACAGAGTCAGACACGCCATAAAACAGCCCCGTGCTCGACGATCATCGAACCTGAATCGTCGACCGCTACCCAATCGTCGAACACAATACTCTGGCCAATTCATCGAACGCGCCAAAAACGTCGAACCCAGAAAATTGCCTGTTCGATGAGCACGCGACCCGATCATCGACCGCAGCATTTTGACCAGATCGTCGAGCGCTGCTCGACGATCGTCGAACCCAAAATGCTGACCCGATCGTCGAACGCAGAAGGTTGGCCCGATCGTCGAACGCAGCATTGTGACCAAATCGTCGACCGCTGCTCGACGATCGTCGAACCCAGATTTCTGCCTTAGCGTTTTGCCAGCTCTTAGAACTACCCCGACACGCCCTGAGACACGCCAGTGTCCCAGGCCGTGTACCCCTGCCAAATTCCAAATTTGTTACAGACTCGTCACCCGTCGCTCTTTTGAGTTTCGGGGCGTTACACATCGATTCTTCAAATGCAATGTATCGTGATATTATTTATTACGAAGATCCAACTTATGTTTAGTAATTAACCAACCTCCAAAATTAAGATGTGATGAAGAGGTCATTATTTTGTTTCTTCCAGACTCATGAGTTATTACACCTCTGCTTAAACGGTAATACATAATTCATAGAGTGTTCACCTTTCAAGAGTACATCAAGCGATCATTAATGATATTGATATTGATATAAATGACTCCCAATTGTTTTTCATATATAGTCTAATTCATAAATTTATAAACGTATCTGTCAAATAATGGTGAGATCTGACTCAAATCGATTTCATCATAAAGAGAATCTTAATAAACACTCATTACTTCTCGTGTAATTTCACCATATATACCTTAGCAAACCAAAATTGATCTCTCCATAGTTATGAATTTCCTAAGGTGATCATGATGTTATCAACGTATGTGTCCCAGTTCTCGATGTTATCATAATCAAGGGATCATACCTATGCGTATGTTTCAACTAATCATCCACCCGATTTGAATTTGTTGAGTCGTTACATTTTCAATATCATGCCATAGGAGATTAATCTTATTTATCATAACGTTACATTATTTCAATTCTTAAGTTTCAATATAATGACTTTTGCTTAATTTGAATCATTCAAGGTTATAGTTCACCATTATGATCAAGTGACTGGCTATATCATGTAAGCATGAATAGTAATGATATTTCATCATTGTGTTTAATTCTCCAAATCCCAGCCCCTTTTAGGATCAAACAAGGTAGTACTAAATCATACCTAACCATAGTAACTTAACCATTATATTCTAAACGCAAGACGTTATCTTATCAAGATTTCTAATTATAACTTAAACTATCTCCCAAAGTATAAGGGTAAGTAAACCATTTAAATTTGAAAAGGATTGATTCTTTGAGAGAACACACCATCTGTAAATAATCATCGAACACTTTTGTTTTGGTTCTTGTGATCATCAGAGTCACATCCAAATGTTCATACCTATAATATACGTCTTTCAAATTTTGATTTTTCACTTGACTTTAAGTTTTCTGGGATCGTTATACCCCCAGTGTTATAGGCATAATTCTCCAATATTTGAATCCTTACTTGATGGGCTCCAATCACGTCATAGTTAAGACCCGTAATCACTCCTTCACATTACCATGATATTACTCTATCTCGATCTGTATGTTTCTAACATTATGACCTGAGCATGTCAGGTAGGCGTGGATTGCAGTGATCAATCATCATTTCCACTTCCCCCAATTCTACACAATTAATATGTGAAAGTCATAGTCACTTTCCTAAGAGCCACAACTATGCGGAATTTCCAACTATCATTCTGACTTATACTGAATTCTGAATTCACATTGGTTTTCTCTTACAATATATCTGAGTTCATTAATCAAATGCTTAACCGATGATATAATTATTAATCGCGTGTCACGTCAATTGGGTTAAGGTGTTAGGGTATCTAGGAACATACTTTGCTGAGGTAACACATTCCTTTAATTTATACATAAAACCTTTATGTCGTCGTTACTGCTTGATTTTAGTTTATCGAAAGACCATTTGTTCGAATTCTTGTGGATTATACACAACTTGTTTCGATCTTTGGGATATAGCATGCCATTATGCATTGATGAAATTACAATCTCTCTTAAAGTTGTGTCAAGTAATGATCTGATTCACAAGCCCGCGAAAGTTTCTAACTTCTCATGGAGACATTCCTTGTTCTAGGGTTATAATATATCCAAGCGGGCAACCCTCTACGTATATCTCAAACTTCTAGGGAGGGTTGATTATCTTGCCGATTATGCGAATACAAAACCTCATCTTTACTCAAGCAACATTTGAATTAATCAAGTCTTCTAGATCATTATGTTTGTGACACATGTTTTATAAACCGGGTCTAGAGAAATTCAAGTAGTTACCAATTTAGTCCAATAAACAAAAGGATTAGCCCCCATACCTTTCGAGCTAAATTCCCTTAATTTTTATAGTGCATTCCTCTTATATGTGCACTCAATCCTTAGGTCTAACAATCTTAGACCTGGAGTTCCACCTTGAGACTAATTGATATGCAATATACCTTTGGCCCTTAAGATTACTTATACGACAATCTTCTCGAGGTCAACATGTGACCCAACCAAAATTGGTTTCTTCTGAGACTTGAATTCTTATTCTACCTTTGGTATTTGCCACTGTGGTTGTCTCAACGTAATCAAGTCATCAGTATGAGGGTTAAGTTTACGAGTACCCTACTATTCCACTAATAGATTATATGCACCAATTCTCCTTAAGGCGGTCCTATCAGCTTGGGTAAGAAGTGATAATATCACTCGATAGGTGGAGTAGGGACATCAGAATTTAAGCCTTAAGAGTGACTCTTGCGTTAAATTCTTCCCCTGTTGAATTTGGGTATCCTTGTACCTTAACCAATCTATCTACGATGTCGATTTTAGACTCGGATACACTACGAAATCCTCTTGGTAAGACAAACTAAGGTGCTATCCTAATTGGATTGGCCTAACTCATTGTTTAAATGGACTATTTTCTGTGACTTTTTACACATGGGCACACCATTGCTTCCGCTGCATAGTTTGTCCGCAAACTAATGCTCGCGCGGGGTGGTCCAGTGTTGTGGACTTCTTTCTCATATGATTGTTCGGTCAAGTGATACCAGTTTGTAAGACACCTCCCGGTCTTATGCCCAGAACCGCCGTCTTACGATGACACTAACACATGAGTTTGTCGACACCGCAACACACCGATTCTGCCGGCTAGTACGATCATATAAACTGTAGGCCAATATGAGAAATAGAAGTAAAACATATCAGAGTACTACACAGCTAGTCCACAGTCACAGTACAACTCATATATAAATATGAATGAAAGAGTACACAGTCCATAATGAGAATAAAATATGAAGAGTAATAAGGGCTTATGCCCAGTATATCATATGAATAACTCTCCTCACAAACATCAAAATAGCGGAAGCTAATCAACTAATCTCGTCCCACCTGAGGTAGCGCTGTAGTAGTAGTAGGTGGTATCAACTCCTCACGCGCTGTCACCTCGTCCTGCCGGTCGTGCTGGTGCTCCATCTCCTCGAGCTCCTAAAAATAGTTTGGTCATCGACCATTAGTCAAAAAGACTAAGTCGTTTCCTCCGCACCTCGCCCCGCAACTCCTAGGCACCGTGCGGGAGGACGAAGCGGAGGACAATCAAGGGGTAACAAAAGGAAGCAGGTGACAAGGGAAACTAAGCTATCAAGTAAGAGTGTGAGCAGTAAATCTACACTAGCAGTTCTATGTATATAACACAAAAGTAAATGCATGTACAGTACAGGTAAGTAAAGAACTGAAAGTAAGAGCAGAAAAGTAAAGCTGTGCTACCACTACACTACCATCACAAAATGTACCTTAACTTATAAAAATGCCCATACAAATTTATAAGTTAAGGTTTCCAGGAAATTTAACTTATCATATAAAAAAGCCCATACTAATTTATAAGATAAGGATCTATGAAGCGTATGACCTAATACGAATGAATGTTTATGATGCAATTTATGCAACAGGCAAATGCAACTCACACACAATGACTCTGTGATCACAGACCTTTAGTTCCCACTTTTTGAGAGCTAGCTTCACTCTCGGGTACCACCGTTGTGGCTACGGCAGCAACGGAGCGGGCATCTCCACTTCTAGGCAGGTATGCACTTTAGAGTCCATGCGTACGTACTTTGCTGACCACCCGCCAGTCTTGTTGGCTCGGGTGTGCGTTATCGGGGGTCGTCCTCCAGACCGCAGTGTAAAACAACCCACATGCCCCTCAAACCCTCACACCCGCCTGGTTCACCGTACTGCCATCGGTGTGACGATCAGCCAGCACCGCATGTGTAACACCCTTCATTTAATTTGGGCCAATTTGGGTTCAGGCTTGGGTGACACGGTCTGGGACATGGGCGTGTCCCAGGGCGTGTCATGCCGGGATTGTGTCGAGTCGTGCGGTCGATGAATTTTGCTCGACGATCGTCAAGTGTCGAGTGTAAAGTGAGGAGACGGCCTGTGACACGGGCGTGTCATAGGGCGTGTCAATTGGTCGATGAACTCAGCTCGACGTTTTGAGCTAGCGCGTGTTTGCGGGACACGGGTGTGTCCAGGTGCACACGACCTGGAACACGGGCGTGTCCCAGGGCCGTGTGAGTCTCGGGTGGTTTTGAGGTTGTGCAGCCTGATGACACGGTCAGCGACACGGGTGTGTCGTAAGGTGTGTCAGTTGACACGGCCAGCGACACGGGTGTGTCGGAAGGCGTGTCCAGTGACACGACCTGTGACACGGGTGTGTCACATGGCCGTGTACTGGTTGGATAGGCTTTCTCCAGGTGTTGATAAGGCCGGGGAAAAAGGGGATTTAACCCTTCCTCTTCATTATCTTCTTCTTCTTATCATTTCAAGAGAGAGCAAGAAGAGGGGAGTGTAAGGGAAGGAAGGAGGAAGAGAAAACCAGCTGCTGGAGGAGCTGCGGAGTGCGGAGTGAAGATCCGAGAGCGGATTCGTGAAGGCGGAGCCGAGGCGGTGACTTCCATCCGGCTACTTCATGGCATCGAAGCGATCTTCAAGGGTAACGATATCCTTCTTGGACATCAAAGTCCTTTCTTTATGCATATGCATGGAATCCTCCACCAAGAGGTGGATCCGTGAAGTGATTCCTTTGTTGAGTTTGCATCTAGAGCCGGAATGGTGAAGTACGGCATAGTCATGTTGTGTGAAGCCCATCTGGACTGGTCGTCTGGATTGATGATGATCATGGGTAAACCGGAGAAGACTCCGTGGATTTGCAAAGATGCTTTGTGTATTGGATGATTGAATGTTATCTGTGGATGGTATGCTCATGCGTGGGCTAGCCATGGATATGATCTTGGAGGCTTTACGATGCTCCTTGTGGTTTTCTCTGCGAGAGCGGGAAGCTGCGACTACCCAAGAAGGGAAGGCCGACCCACATCACGGTGCGCCAGTGATGATGTGAGCACGGGCAAGGCAAACCTGTACCTGGGCATGGTGGAGAGATCGATTGATGGCAGTGTTCGGGAGCGTGCGATAGCCCGACTTGCTACACCGAAATAAAAGCGGGTCGATCTGTTGGATGAATGCTCACGTTTGCCATGCGGTACGTACCTCTGCTTGGTTTGGGAGGGATGCAACCAGCATGCGTGTTGGGGTGACTAGGGCAGGCCAGCCAACACGTTAATTATCGTGTGATTGGTGGTGTTACCACGGGTTTCCGGTACACCGTAAGGTGCCCTGAGCACACGAAGCGTCGGGCTGCGGTCGGCGTTTGTGATTTGAGATGTATGCTTGTGATTGTTAGCTATTGTACTTGCAAATGCATACAGGGAAGGAACCACTGCCCCGGGCATGGGGTAGGGTCGTTATAATTGGTCAGCTATAGCTGACCGTTGCTTTGTTGGCCGCTCTTTGGTGGATATCTCCTTGCATGTGCTGCGGCTTGAAAATGATATGCATGGATTGAAAGTTTGTTGCTAGGGCCCGTGAAGGCCAAGTGAATCGTGGTTGGATTTCATGTGTGGCCGACCTGCGTGCCGATGTACGAACTTGTATATGTGTACAAAGAGCAACCTGTAAGGCCTTAAGACCATGTGTGTGTGGGTTGTATACATTCCTGGTTTTGGATATATAAATGTGGCATTTATGTATTAGTGGACATTCCTGGAGTTGAGTTCATGCAACTTAATTAATGTTGCGCTAGAATGAATTGGGTTAAGGACACGTATTGAATTTGATCACCACAAGTAATTCCGTCACATGTCTGTGACCTATGGCGTGGGGCCCCGACCGGACCCACCATGATAGGCCATATGACGAGTGGGGGCGTTACAAAGTGGTATCAGAGCCAGGTTGAGATTTTTTGGGAGGAGAGAACAGAATTGAACTCACGAATGTCCACTAGGAATGTATTTCAGGCACATGATGTGCGTGAGTGTGTAGTCAATGTATCAGTACTGTTATGCTTTGAATTATTAATGGTGTTCTGTACATTGATAGGTGGCGAGGAGTGGAGCTGGGCCGTCTGAGCCCCAGCGGTCTGATGAGAGTGTCGCATCGGCTGAAGCGCCTACACCTCCTTTGGCGGAGACCATTCGGATGGTGACGGAAACAGTGCTCGCAGTATTGCAGACACAACCTGCAAGGCCTGCAGTTGTACCTATTCGGCAAGAGCCTGCTGATGAGCAGTTGAAAAGTTTTATGGAATTTCATCCATCCACGTTTGGCGGGGCGATTTCCCAACGCAGGCGGAAGATTGGTTGGCTCAGCTCAAGCCCGGCTCGCCTTTTTGCGCGCGGATGCGGTGGGTGTAAAATTTGTGATGATGTGACTGGTTGGCGTGAGCCAAATTTCGAGGACGAAATTATTTGAAGGAGGGGAGGATTGTAATACCCTACATTTAATTTGGGCCAATTTGGGTTCAGGCTTGGGTGACACGGCCTGGGACACGGGCGTGTCCCAGGGCGTGTCATGCCTGGATTGTGTCGAGTCGTAAGGTCGACGAATTTTGCTCGACGATCGTCGAGTGTCGAGTGTCAAGTGAGGACACGGCCTGTGACACGGGCGTGTCACAGGGCGTGTCAATTGGTCGATGAACTCAGCTCGACGTTTTGAGCTAGGGTGTGTTTGCGGGACACGGGTGTGTCCAGGTGCACATGGCCTGGAACACGGGCGTGTCCCAGGGCCGTGTGAGTCTCGGGTGGTTTTGAGGTTGTGAAGCTTGATGACACGGCCAGCGACACGGGTGTGTCGTAAGGTGTGTCAGGGGACACGACCAACGACACGGGTGAGTCGGAAGGCGTGTCCAGTGACACGGCCTGTGAGACAGGTGTGTCACATGGCCGTGTACTGGTTGGATTCCAGTCGGTTGACTGCCGCTTAAGGGACACGGCCTGTGAGACGGGCGTGTCACAGAGCGTGTCAGGCCGTGTTCATGTTTTTCTGGTCGATTCTGAGCCGTTTGATTCCCTCTTTCTGGATCCAATGGATAGGCTTTCTCCAGGTGTTGATAAGGCCGGGGAAAAAGGGGATTTAACCCTTCCTCTTCATTATCTTCTTCTTCTTCTCATTTCAAGAGAGTGCAAGAAGAGGGGAGTGTAAGGGAAGGAAGGAGGAAGAGAAAACCAGCTGCTGGAGGAGCTGCGGAGTGCAGAGTGAAGATCCGAGAGCGGATTTGTAAAGGTGGAGCCAAGGCGATGACTTCCATCTGGCTACTTCATGGCACCGAAGCGATATTCAAGGGTAATGATCTCCTTCTTGGACATCAAAGTCCTTTCTTTATGCATATGCGTGGAATCCTCCACCAAGAGGTGGATCCGTGAAATGATTCCTTTGTTGAGTCTGCATCTAGAGCCGGAATGGTTAAGTACGGCATATGCATGTTGTGTGAAGCCCATCTGGACTAGTAGTCTGGATTGGTGATGATCATGGGTAAACCGGAGAAGACTCCGTGGATTTGCAAAGATGCTTTGTGTATTGGATGATTGAATGCTATGTGTGGATGGTATGCTCATGCGTGGGCTAGCCATGGATATGATCTTGGAGGCTTTACGATGCTCCTTGTGGTTTGCTCTGCGAGAGCGGGAAGCTGGGGCTACCCAGGAAGGGAAGGCCGACCCGCGTCACGGTGCGCCAGTGACGATGTGAGCACGGGCAAGGCTAACCTGTACCTGGGCATGGTGGAGAGATCGATTGGTGACAGTGTTCGGGAGCGTGCGATAGCCCGACTTGCTACACCGAAATAAAAGCGGGTCGATTTGTTGGATGAATGCTCACGTTTGCCATGCGGTACGTACCTCTGCTTGGTTTGGGCGGGATGTAACCAACATGCGTGTTGGGGTGACTAGGGCCAGCCAGCCAACACGTTAATTATCGTGCGATTGTTGGTGTTACCACGGGTTTCCGGTACACCGTAAGGTGCCCTGAGCGCACGAAGAGTCGGGCTGCGGTCGGTATTTGTGATTTGAGATGTATGCTTGTGATTGTTAGCCATTGTACTTGCAAATGCATACAGGGAAGGAACCGCTGCCCTGGGCATGGGGTAGGGTCGTTATAATTGGTCAGCTATAGCTGACCGTTGCTTTGTTGGCCGCTCTTTGGTGGATATCTCCTTGCAGGTGCTGCGGCTTGAAAATGATAT
Source organism: Platanthera guangdongensis (assembly GCA_039583875.1). Lineage (NCBI taxonomy): Eukaryota > Viridiplantae > Streptophyta > Magnoliopsida > Asparagales > Orchidaceae > Platanthera > Platanthera guangdongensis. The sequence goes on from CM077152.1 coordinate 116,320,072, forward strand.
GCATGGATTGAAAACTTGTTGCTAGGGCCCGTGAAGGCCAAGTGAATCGTGGTTGGATTTCATGTGTGGCCGGCCTACGTGCCGATGTACGAACTTGTATAAGTGTACAAAGAGTAACCTGTAAGGCCTTAAGGCCATGTGTGTGTGGGTTGTATACATTCCTAGTTTTGGATATATAAATGTAGCATTTATGTATTAGTGGACATTCCTGGAGTTGAGTTCATGCAACTTAATTAATGCTGCGCTAGAATGAATTGGGTTAAGGACACGTATTGAATTTGATCACCATAAGTAATTCCGTCAGTTGTTTGTGACCTATGGCGTGGGGCACCGACCGGACCCACCGTGATAGGCCATGTGACGAGTGGGGGCGTTACAACATGACCCGCCGCTAAATTTATGCACATGCAAGTATTTCATCTCGAGCCTTCATCTCGCGGGACCAACCTGTCCTGATTCCCTCAAACCCTTCACGGGTGAGCCTGCAACATATATCCCTCCAACCCATAGCGGGTGAGAACGCACAATAGTGCATTTATTCAAAATCCCTCAAATCCATCACGAGCGAGAATGAACCACAATGTCTTAACCTATTAGACTACTCTTGTCTACGGATTATTATACTTAGTGATTTAAGGTTAATCCTAGGACTGTCCAGGGTATACCCGGTGAAGGGCTCTCGGGGGCACTAGGAACTACGATGTGATTACGCCCAAAGTTCCATTTTGCAAGGATATTTACTTTTTATTGATGTATACCCTTTATCCGCACTTTGCTCTCATTATTACTCTTGAGTTGTCCTAATGACTTAAGATGTTCTCAGAAGGGCGACGGTCTTCCGCCGGCCTCCACTCCAGTTGTTATCTAAGGGCTTGCACTTTACTCTCTTCACTAAGACAACTCTACCCACCAGGGTCATATTCCAATTGAAGTCTCAAGCTCATTCGTTGATCTATCCCCCAGTAGTCCTTATAGCATGACTTATACTATGCGCAACCCATGACCTAATACCACCCCAAAATGGAACTTCCAATTCCTTGGGCCACCTTCCCCTAATTATTTATCCTAGGATGGTATGGACTAATGAAGTGAGCTTATTGATTTTCATAATTTTCTTAAGTAATTAAAGCCTTTAATTAAATCATTTAATTAATCCTCTAGGTCATTTAATACATGAAGTATCACAAATTATAATCCACTCACCTAAGGAATTTTTCCTGAGTTATATCTTGGTAAAATATTGCTATCTACCAAAATTCATAATTTTTCTTGAAATATTTCCATATATTACTTAATTAATAGGAATCTCACATAATTTTCATTTTCCAAATGAAGTGTAAGGAGTTTATAACTAAAAATTCAAATAAAATTACAGAATACATATATTGGTAAAATAATGTTAAAGACAGAATTTCATGAACTTCCATGGTACAAGGGCTACAAAATTTCATTTCAAATTATATTACCAAAATGCCACTATGAGGTTTTAAAAATTACTGAATCATCCAAAAATGCTGAGATAAGTATACAAGGTTATGCATACTTGGATATATCACCAAGAAAATTTCCAAAATTTTCTACTGAGTATTTTCATCAATTTTCTAATTAAGTATAATGAGGGTAAAAAAGGTAATTTCCACATAACTCCTATCAAAGTTCTTCAAACAGAGACATAAAAATTTTCAGGAGTTAATCTTAACATTATATTGACCTTGACAAAAATTGGGGATTTTATCTCAATGATGAGCCTATTTTTACATTTATTTTTCAAAAGTCCTATTATTTCAAAAATTCCAAATAATGGAATTTTTACTTCCAAAAATCCCATTATTACACTGTGGGGTATAATTCACCCTATTGAGCCTATGAAATCAATACCATTATTTTTGGATGTTCCAAATAGGTCTAATACACAACATTTCAAATTTGGCTATTTGCACCCCAAGCCTATACATAACCAACACATGCAAGTGAGTTTACCCAACATGCAGTGGTCCAAATGTGCTGAAATTTTTACCATACACATGTATAGTCCCCAAGGACATGCCACCAAAATTTGGGGACATTTGGAGCCATAACACTCCAATTATTTCACTTATTTACTCTTTGATATTTAAGCAAAAACTATAGAACATTTATTCCCAAAAATTCTCAATTTTTGGCAGGGGCTAAATATGCCATAATCATGCTTGCACCCAAAGTTTGGGGTCATTTTGATTACAGGTTTGTCTTGGGCATCAATTTGAATTCTACCCTTGCCTACCACCAGTCCTAGGAAAACTGACCTACAACCCAATATACTCTACCAAATTTGATGTTTAAGGTGCCAAATTAAATTTAAGACATCAAGCTACTAATTTCATTTAAGGTCCATGTCCTGGAAATACCTCTAAGAGGCCTAAAAATAGCTTGTAACAAGGCTGAATATGTGTGACAAATTTATACAAATACTATAGTTTTATTTTATTTAATTTAAAATCGGTTGCACGAATCTTGACGCGCAATGGAGGGATCTGGTAGTCTTATACCTCCAGCCGACGGCTGGGATTGATTCTGGCTAGGCCACCTTTGCTGGCTATTTCCGGCTAGCTGAGCCACCACCACCGTCGGCGGATGTCGCCACCACCTTCATTGAGGTGGTGGCTAGCGATTTCTGGCGATAAGGCCGCAGAAATTGGCTCCTCCGGCGAACACGAGCAAGAAGCAAAGCTCGGAAAAATCTCCATTTCCTCACATGGTATCGGGATCAATTGAGCCCGATGTCTCTCCTAGAGGATCTAGAAAGCTAGCACAGGTAAAGAGGTGGCGAAACGGACCTGAATCAAGCCTTGGCGGCGAGTGCGGCGACGGTTGGCCATGGTTGAGTTGCTCCGGCGATCTCCTGCTCAAAATCCCGTTTCTTCACCAAAAGCTCTGCTCTAGGACTCGTTCTCCACTCATTTCCAATCACTAAAGCTGATGGTGTAGTCGTTTTGAGCTCGAAATGGCTGTATATGGAGATACAACCAAGGTGAGCTCGGTTTGGGGCTTTGGAGGCTTCACCCATGGTGCCAGGTGGCCATGATGCTGCCAAAACCTGCTGGATTTTCTGAGGAGGCCATCCAGCAACTTTTTGGGGCAAAAGAAGCCAAGGCCAAGTGGCCTCCTCCTCTTAATCCCACCTTCTCTCTCCTCTTTTAGGTGAATTCTCAAAAATGCCCCCTTCCATGTGACCACACTCTAAAACCAGAGGGGTGAGGGTGGTCTTTGACACCTTGGGCTGATAATGAGCCATGTTGGGTGGGCTTTACCTATTGGGAATGGGCTTAGCCCTTATTTTCTTCTTTAGGTCAATTATGTTGACTAAGTTGACTTTTGAGTTGACTTGGTCAACCATGATGAGTGGGCTAACCCCACTTGGTGGTCATGGGTCTAATGGCACCACCCAACTTGGGTTGGGTCAATGTGGTGCCCTACTTGGGCTAATTGGGCCTATAGGTATAGATTTGACCAACTTAGGGCTATGGTTGACTTTGGTCAACTAGGGTCAAATGGTTGACCTAATGACATGCCCTAGGGTCCACTTAGATTATTTTAGGGTTAGGGCAATATGGTGGGGTCAGGGTGTGGCTAGGGTTCCTATTTAGGCTAGTTTGATCTAGTTTGACTTTGACCCCTTTAGTGGGCCCCACATGGCTACAACCCACTACCTAGGGTCAAACCTAGCTAATTTCCCTAACACCCACCCCATGCCCAACCCAATCTAAGTTAAGGGGTCTAGAAGTAACATGGGATGTTACACTAAGTTTATTGTACTGTATGCATATTGGTATCATCCCTCTTTATTTGCATGTATACTGTTTCACGAAATACTGTTCTCACATAGTCATAATTTTTATGACTAACCCAGAGTGGACACTTTTTTTAGACAGCAGGACCAACGCCAAGCGGAACTCACAGGAGCCTAGCAACTGAACCGTCAAAGGCAATAATTGAAGCTCAGGATTGGCACAGAGCTCGTTGTACTGGACTTACGTGTATTTATTGTAAGAAGTCTATCTAGCATATGTTAATTTGTTTTCCTGTAATAATCATGTAACGAATAATGTAAAGAAGACAATAAAAGCTTGGTGTATGTTCTTTGTATTGTGCATGTGACGCTTTTATTCAAAACTATTGACCGATCCTTAATTTTGAAGAGCCCATGATTTGGGTCTCTACACCCTCTCCCCCATTTGGCTATTTTAAAAGCTTCCCTAGACCCCCAGCAGCCGTTTCAACCTTTTCCCTGAAGAATTCGAGCCCTTCTACTGTACTGTTGCAGAGCACCCGAAAGCTCAAAATCCGGCAAAGTCGAAAGCTTGACTTTTCAAGTTTTAATTCCAATCACTATCCACTGTTCCGGCCACCTCCGGCCAGCCAACCACCGCGAATTGCCAGCCACCACCTCAAAAAAGGTGGTGGTGGTGGTGGCCGGCCGGGAAGAGGCTCGTGTGGCCGGGAAATCACGGGCAAACCTCGCCCAGGATGGGCCAATCCTGGCTGTTGGCTCAAGGTAGAAGATGAGCCGATTTCGTCGATCTTGCTTTAAGATTCATGCTGGCCGAATTAATATTAATTCATTTAGGTTCATTTTTGTTACATAAACTGCAGTGTTTTGAATTAAATATTAAAAATAGTTAGAGGTAAAACCAGAGGATATGTTCTATATGAAAGTTGTAGCCCTTGAAGACAAATTTATTGTAAAATTAGTTTCAACCAATTTGGTTCACTGGTCTGACCACAACACTCAATATGGTATAGCCTATACAAAGGCTTGACCAGAGACTAATCTGAGTGCCCCACTAAACCAGCAAGGCAAATGCCCTAAATTTTGGATCATAGGCTAGTTATACAGTCACACTCATCATATCCAAAAATGGAATTTTTTGGAAAATATTTTCCTAAAGTTTTTATAAAAATTTAATAAAATATGTATGAATTAATTAAGGGGTCTAATGACCTCTAAACCAACCAAAACTTTGGTGGTTGTCCAATAGAGTCATGATATTACCCGAGTAAAAATTTCAGCCCATTTGGGCTTGATTTGAATCGGTTTTGGTGTGACCAAAGTTTGGTCCCTTAAGGGCAAATTAGGGCAAAAGGGTGCTTGGGGCATGGAGGGGCCAATTCTCACCCAAAGGTGATGGGACTTTGGCCAGAGCCTCAAGGTTATTTAAAACACCCTCACTTGGTGTTTAGGGTGGATTTGCCCTAGGACCCTAGTGTAACATCCCCTAAACAACTAGACCCCTAGGGTTTTGTTTTGTCATGACTAGGTCATGACAAAACAACCAAAAGCTCAATGACCAAGTGAACAAGGGCCAAGGTAAAAATCACCTTAGTCTGCCTATAGCTCAGCCTCAACATTGAAACCTAAGGTCTTACCTTAGGGCTACACCTTGATCCCAGGACCCTACCACAATACCCCAAACACCTTGGAAAGTCCATAGGGTCACTAAGGACCCACTGTGGGCAGTCAAAGTGGTTAAGTTGACCTAAGTCAACCCTAACCCTAAATGGGTCAAACTAGCCTACTTAGGGTCAATTGACCTTCCCCTAGCCAAGTGGACCTCACACATGCCCTCCTAACCCTAAAGTGAGGTCAATGGGTCACCAAGGACTCATTGGGGGCAACTCAAGAGTCTATGTTGACCAAAGTCAACTCTAGCCCCTAATTTGGTCAAAATACACTTCCTAAGGATAGGTGACCTCCAAAAGTACAAGGTAACCCTACATAACTCTTACTAGACCTTAGGGGAAGTCATGGGGTCATCAAGGACCCCTTGGGGTCAACCCAAATGGTCAAGTTGACCTAAGTCAACTCTAACCTTAATTTGGGCAAAGTACCCTTCGTAAGGGCAGGTGGCCTCCAAAGTGTCAAGTCAACCCTACACATCCCTACCTAGACCCTAGGGGAGCCCAAAAGGTCACTAAAGACCCAATGATGGTAACAGAAAAGGTCAAAAAGACCAAAGTCAACCCAAGCCTATTTTGGGTCAACATAGCCAAATAGGCTAACCCAAGCTCAAGCCTCCTCATGTGGTTTCTTTAGGGAATAATGTGCATGGGTGGGCTGCAATTAGTTCTTTAGACTAACCAAGTCAATTTGGTGATTAGGAGAGAGGGTGAGCTCCATTTCCATGATAATGGAGGAGAGAGAAATGAGGAATAAGAGGGAAGGAAGAGGTTCGGCCAAGGGGAGGCCAAAGGCCACCTTTAATGGCTGAATTCAACTCCCCCAGGGAAGGTGAGAAGTTCTAGCCATTTCCCTGGCCTTCAAGACCTAGTTCAGCCCCCCTTCTCCAGGGCCGAGCCTAGCCATTAATGGCTTTGAAGGATATTGATGATGCATCCCCTCCACTCCCCATATGAGGCTTTAAACAACATCAGTGGGTTGAGATGAGCCTTCCCCAGTCCTTACCTGAAGAAATCGAGCCTCCCCACGGTGCAGTTGCAGAAACTGAGCGCCGCCACTTTCAAGAATGGCTTCCCGGCGATCTTCCCAACTTCAGGCCGCCGATAAGGTCCTCCTACTCTCCTTGTCTCATGGATAGATCATAGCAGCGTTTAGGTTATAGGTTCGGGCTCAACTGAGCCCGAACCAATTCCTGGTTTTCCTGGTTTTCGGCCCATAATTTTCTTGCTAAAACTGCCGGATTCTGCCTCTCCGGCGGCTGTGCCGCCGCCTGGCGACAGCCACCACCTCAACAGAGGTGGTGGTGGCGGTGGCCGACCGAGGAAGGGGTCAGATCGCCGACGGCAACGCTTGGAAGTAGCTCCAGGCTCGGGCTAACTCAGCCATTGGCTGGAGGTAGACGATGACCTCGGGGCGTTGGATCTGTGCCAAGATTCGTGCGCCGGTTTTGATTAAATCATTATAATTTCATTTTATTTCTTTTTTTTGTCACACTATTTATAGTAAAAGTTTTAATTTTTAAAAATACCTAGGCTCCTCTACTGAAAAAGTCACCAACATGAAATTTGTAGCCCTAGATGTCTACTTTATTTCAAAATTGATTTGGACCAATTTGGGCCTCTGGTTGGACTAGGGAATCCAATTTGGTGGGACCTATACCTAGGGCTATACTGAGATTAAAATGGGTGTCCACTCTTCATCCCTTGTCCAAATGAGCTGAAATTTGGGCAGAGGGTCACCCTTATCTAGGCCTAGGGTCTTTCCAAAAATGGGAATTTTGGAAATAATTTGCCTATAGTTTTTTCTATTATTTAATAATACTAGGGTAAATTAATTAGGTGGTCAAATGACTTCCAAACCCTCCCTAATTTTGGTGAGTGCTCCCTGTCCTCATGCTATGTATCTGTGTACATTTTCACCTCATTTGGAGGTGTTTTGGATGGGTAATGACCTAACCCTAACTTACCTTAATGAGGGGTTTTTAAGTAAAAAAATGCACCTTGACGATGAGTGGTCAAATCACCTCATTAGAGGCTGAAATTTTGGCCACTGACTTGACATGACCTTTAACACCCTCATGGGGATTATGGGGTGGCCTAGGATAGTTTTGGCGTAGGGTCCTAACTCAAACCCTAAAGAGGGGCTTTTGGGTGTTGTGAAGGGCATGTGGTCAAATGCCCTTGTGTGGGCTTGCAACTTGGTAGAATTGATGCTAGGGCATCCCAACTCCACTGTCCTGAATCTTAGAGGATTAGGAGATGGATAGACCTCTCAAATTCCTAACCCTAGTTTAGGGCATAACCACTCCTTGTGTAGAATAGGTCACCAAAACTCATGAAAAGGGTATGAAACTTAGGTAGCATGAGTTTTAGGTTAAATAGGATCTCTGGTGAATTTATTGGAATTTTATGGGTTGTATTACTAGTACCCCCTTGTTATACATGATGTAACTCTAAATGATATTTTATTTATTTTGAATCTCTCAGTACATTGTAAACTCATGAAATTTTGGAAGGAGAAGTTTTATGTCAATATAAGTATTGCTAAATTTTGTCATAAATTTTGGTTGAAGAATCTTAGTACCTCCTTCACAAATTTTAAAAAGGTATATTTATGGTCAATAAATTATATAGAGTAATTTACTTGTTGAAAAATTGTGAAATTGGGTCTCTGATAGTTTTAGGTTAATAACTACATGGAGGAATTAAATCATGATTTTGTGATGAATATTTGCAGTATTTCCTTTACAAATTCATAATTTTGGGAATTTGGTATTTAATTTATTCAGAGCTTATTTTTTACTGGAAAAAATTGTGAGACCCTGAATTTTATGTTAATTAGTAATAATGATTTTTTCATAAATTTGTAGTGCAATTACTTGTCAAAAATGGGTACTTCATGATCAAACATGAAATTCTGGATTACTAGAATAAATATATATATTAACAGATAAAATTGGAAAATTATGAATTTCTTGGTTTAGGCTAAAATGTCATTATAGCCTTCCAATAATTATTTTAGGGGTACTGAGTGATTATTTTGTGTACCTCCCATTATACACTTCATGTAGCTTAGGTTGGTCTGCATATAGTAAAAACTGCAGAACCTACGTTAGATGTATAATTTAAGCACATGAGTTGGGATTAGTGGTTGACTGGTTTGGATAGGTTAAAAGAAGTTCACCATTGGAAGATAGGATGAGTAAGATGTTGGGTTGGCTAGTGTTAGGTGGTGCTCAAGATCGACGAAAGATCGTCTTTTCCCGTGGGAAGGAAGTGTCAAAATCATTAGGGATAGATCCAACAACAAGTAAGGGTGTGGAAAATCTAATAGCAACCGATAACAGTAAGTGCCTTGCGAAAGGGAGCTTTGGGCGTAATCCCATCGTAGTTCCTAGTGCCTTCGAGAGCCCTTCACGGGGAATACCTTGGGCAGTCTTGGGCTAACATAAACCTTAAGAATAAAATATTACAAGAGCAACTAGTATAACTAGGGTTTCACATTCACACACCACGGTAACTCGGGAGGATTATTAGGTTGTTTTGATTGCCATCCGGACGGTTCGTTTGGAAGGTAGATGCACGGACGGATAGTCCGGGGAGCCAGTGGCTCAAAAGGTTTTGGATTCAAATAAGGCGGTGGGTCTTCAGTATCGGACGGTCGTTCACACCGACGTCGATACGTTGACTCGGCAGTGTGGGACACTTAGCCAACGAAAGTCTGGTGGATATGGCCAACATTAGTACACGGATACTCTAGGTTGTGTTCTTCTAGGGGCGTACAGGAGGGCTAGGCTTGGTAGTGTGGATACCCGCCTAGGAGTGGGGAGCCAGACCCATTGTCTCCATTTGCCACTACGGAGGTTCCTGGGAGTGAAGCTAGCTGCCCAAATAGGGGGAACTTAAGGTCTGTGTGCATAGAGTCGTGTGCGTGGATTGCACTTGCATGAATCCTGTCATAACATACTTGCATACAACCGACACCCCAACGTATAAATTGGTATGAGACTTTTTATACGGTGGGAGCCTTGCAGAAGACCCCTTAACTAATATGTTTGTATGGGCATTCATAGAAGTTAAAGTTACTTATTTCTTACTTTGACTTCCTTACATATGCTTCTTATTCTACTTGTTTACTTTACTGCTTACTATTGTAGAACTGCTCTCTTTGTGTTGATCGAAAAGGCCGGCAGAATCGACGTTTTGTAGTGGCGGCCTTCCTGTTGGGTATTGTATCCACAATGTACCTGATTTGAAGAAGCCCCTGGACAAGCTAAGGTCAATAGACTATGTATTTGATAAACTCTTTCAAGTTGTGCTTGCAGTTCCTCCACGCTAAGTGCACACCAATGTCAGGGTGCAGTAGGTCAATATACACGGGTCTGCACGACGTAATCCCTCGTTGAGCAGATCAGTGTGTTGGCCTATGTGCACTCTCTCTATTGGAGTGCACTTACTTTCAAGTACAGGGCCGTTCATATGCAAGAGAAGACAAGGAGTATGGAGGATCAAGGAGCAGCTCCTGGGTGGAAAGACGAAAATTCGTCCAAGGCAAATTCGACGAGAATCACCAAGTGATTCTCGCCGATTCGGCGAGAATCACTAGTGATTCTCGCCGAATCGACGAGAATCATTAGTGATTCTCGCCGACTCCTTCTGGCCACCTCTAAATGGTGCCAAGTAAGATTCGGCGAGAATCACTAGTGATTCTCGCCGAACCAGTGGCCAAGCAGCTCATGCATATAAAGTAAAATTCGTTGAGAATCAATAAGTGATTCGGCGAGAATCACTAACGATTCTCGACGAATCGTCGAGAATCACTTAGTGATTCTCGCCGATTCGTCGAGAATCGCCTGCGATTCTCGCCGATTTTCACTTGGCGTTTTCTCAGGATGCTGCAGGACCGGATTCTGCCTTTGGACTAGTTTGAACCGGACTTAGGGATTTCTTTTGTGGGTCCCGCAAACGGTCATATTTGAGAATTCAACAGTATATATATTCCAGTATTTTTGAATAGTAAAGAGACGGAAAAACGAAGAAAGAAGCCGAGCAAGTAAAACCCTAAAATCGCGAACTCCTTCCGCCGCCGCCGTCGCGCTCGGGCAAATACGTCGCCGCTGCTGATCGTTCCTCTTCCCGATCTCCGGCGACAGAAGCTTAGCAAAGCTTGCGTCTCACGTGTCTATCCAGAGATCTCTTGTCTCTCGATTTGTTGACCGGGAAAAACTCCCCCGTCCGAATCGATCGAGACGACCGATCCTAGAGTGACCGTTGGTAGACCTAGTTTGCTTCGCAAAGAAGTTTGGATCTCAAAGCACTACAGCAGCGCACCTTCGTTGCCACCGACTCCGAACCAAGCCGCCTCTCGGATTGCCGCCGCCGGTTCCGGGAGATCCTCTCCAAGAGAGACCAAGGTTGTAGACTCTTCATCGACTTCAAGAACACGTCGTCGGACAAAGAGGAACACCGTAGTCTCCAAACGAAGTTTGTATCACGTGTACACTCTACATTTAATTTCGTTGTAAAGGAACTTTTGTTCCGTGTTGTAAGGGTTGGGTGCAACCCGTTTTGTGGGAGTGTTGACTCTCACGTGTGGAAGGGCTCCTTCCGTTAGTGCAGGGATTGGATTTCAATCCCGTTGGAGAAGTGACCGAGTCGTCCCTTGTTTGGGGAGATAGGTCGAAGGGGGAAAGTGGATGTACCCAAGTCGGGGAACCACTATAAATTTGCTGTGTATTCTGTGTGCTGTGCTCTTTATTTTTATTGTGCAGGTACATCCGTAAATTCCGCAAAAGAACCACACGTCACCTATTCCCCCCCCATAGGTGCACATAGTTGACACTAGGTGGACTTTCAAGTGGTATCAAAGCGAGGTTACTCTTCAAAAAGGTTAACACCTTGAGTACAATCCTGCCACTAGTGTCAACAAGGAGACATTCATCTACTATGGACGGGCTCAAGTACTCCGGCAAGATCCCAGTGTGCAACAGACTCAACTTTCCGATCTGGAAGGAAAGAATCAGGTTTTACATGGAAGCAGTCGATCCTCGACTCTTCATGATTGTGGAGGAGGGACCTTATGTCCCCACTAAGGCCTCCACCATCGATCCCACCAAGAAGGTGCCGAAGACACTTTCTGAAATGGACAAAGACGAGATGGTGCTGGTGGGACTGGACAAGAAGGCACGAAACATTCTGGTGAGCGCAGTTGATGATTCTATGATGCAAAACTTCAGCAACTGCAGGACAGCTCAGGAGATCTGGCAGTGCCTGATCATCCTCATGGAGGGCACGGATGAAGTGAGGGATGATCGGAGATCCCTCCTGAACCAAAAATATGAGGCCTTCAGGCAAGGGCCTAAGGAAGAGATTGGGGTCACATACGAGAACTTCCTGAAGATTGTCAACGCCCTCAAGGGCTACGGAAGAGTGTTCACCAATGGTGAACTCAATGACAAATTCCTTAGGTCCCTCACTAAGGAATGGGACACAAAGATCTGCGCCATCAGAGAATTTGGCAGACTAGCAGAAACTGATCCACAAATCCTGTTTGGGAAGCTGATGTCCTATGAACTTCAGCTGAACACCAGGAAGGCAGAGGAAGAAGCAGAGAAGGCTGCTGCAAAAGAAAAGACTGTGGCCCTAAAAGCCAGTTACTCCAGAAAGGGCAAGGGTGCGATGTCATACCGTGCGAGGAGTAAGGAAGAGGAGGAGGACTCTGAACCATGCTCCTCCGGCTTAGAATTGTCGGAGGAGGATTTCTCCCTCATCACCCGAGAGTTCAAGAAGTTCCTCAAGATGAGGAATCAAAGAAAGAAAGACAGCTCCTCCTCCAGGCATCAGAAGAAAAATTATTCTTCTGACAGGTATGCATCTAAACCTAACAAACATCGTTCTTCTGATATTATTTGCTTTGGATGCAATAAGCCAGGTCACGTCGTGGCCGACTGCCATCAAAGCAAAAGAGATAAAGGGAAAGGAGAGGAGCTCAAATCCTCCAGAGATAAGAAGAAGGAGCGGAGCTACATCGCAAGAAGACCAAAGACACTAAGTGAGTCTGATTCCTCAGACTCCAGTGATGATGAGGAAGCCTACTTCGGGCTGGTGGGTCGCTCGGATTCAGAAGGAGAATGCCCCCCATTTACTGGGAAGGTAAAAGCTCACACCCCTCTCTCCGACTCCGACTCTGATCCTGAGTCTCAGGATGATGAACCTGAGGATGGCCCTTCAGCCCATGAAGCTGAGCTCCTCGAGAAGTATGAGCTTCTGCTCAACACTTTCGATGAGTGCCGAAAGAGACTGAAGGCTGAGAAGAAGGAAGTAAAATTCCTTAAGGGTGAATGTGTATCCCTAAGGGAAGAGGTCACTAGCTTGATTTCTCTCCGACAGGAACACCTTGACCTGACTTCCAAGCATTCAGAGTCTTTGAAGCTCCTTGATCTAAAGCAGGAGGAAGTCGACAAGTTGGAAGAACTACTTGCGGCAGAAAGGAAGATCGTCAAGAGCTTCTCCATGCCAAAAATAGTTCTTCCCGTCGTTGATACCTTCTCTGCTCAGGCCAAAGGAGCTGGCTTGGGGCATATAGGGGTACCTGGTTCTTCATCTAGGAGAAACAAGAACCAGAGGAAGAATAAGGCCGCCAAGAAGGCCTCTGCTGATGAAAAGGGTAAGGCTCCTCTTAGTCCTGTTGCGTTCAGAAAGCCTGGCTTTCCTTGCAACCAACACGACTTTGAGTCAACATTTGGGCATCATTTCCGGCCCTCGGTTGCAAAGCCAAAGAGCCGGTATGACGGTTGGAACTTTCCCCGGAACTTCGGTGAGAGTGCCTTCAAGGCACCTTATGAGGAAATCCACATAGGAAATTATGGTCCGTTCTCTAGCGGCCATAATGGAAAGCAGGCACCAAAAACCAAGCCTGTTATACAGAAGGTGACAAAGTCATGCGACTGTTGTCACCATGAGGGCTCCACCTCCAGATCCAAGGCCCCAGCAGTACCCACCGTTCCCAGGGTAAGGCAGGAGCCTAGGAAGAGGTACAACAGATTTGACTGTTGGTGCTGTGGCAAAGTCGGTCACTTTGCCGTGGATTGTTGGTTTAATCCAAGGAACTACGAGACTCCCCATGTTAGCAATGCGAGACCGACCACTCGTAGGGTTAACCAACCGAGGGGGAGTGTGCTAACCAGGAATCTAGGACCCAAGTTCGATTGGGTTCCTAAGGCAAATTAATTTTGTTTTGCAGGAATGTCCAAAGGCCACCAAAACGCCGATCTGGTATTTGGACAGTGGATGCTCCCGGCATATGACCGGGACAAGAAGCCTGCTGCGTGATTACACTCAAGTCGAGAATGGACCCAAAGTCATCTTTGGAGGGTCAGATCGAGGAGTCACCAGAGATTATGGTATGATTTCCAACGGTATAATCTCTATCACCGACGTGGCTTATGTTGAAGGGTTAAACCATAACCTGATCAGTGTAAGTCAGTTATGTGATAAAGGTTATGACGTTAAGTTCTGCAAGGATAAATGTCTGATAATTTCACGTACCTCTTCTGAAACGGTATTATCAGGCATTAGGAGCAGAAATATCTTCTGTTTAGATTTTCTCAGTTTAGATTCATCTACCCCCGTATGCCTTGTGGCAACAGGCAGTGCATCTCTTTGTGAACAATGGCACAAGAGATTGGCCCATATTAATTTCAAGACAATTAGTATGCTATTTTCTAAGGACTTGGTAAGGGATGCTCCCAGTATCAAGTGCATCAAAGATAGCCCCTGTCCTGCATGTCAGATGGGCAAACAGACCCGGGCTACCTTTAAGAGCATTGCAGACAAAGACTCTTCTCGATGTCTTTACTTGTTACATATGGACCTGTTTGGTCCAATGCAAGTTCATAGCTTGGGAGGCAAGTCATATACGCTAGTGATAGTTGATGATCATTCTCGGTTTACATGGGTGTTCTTTTTGAAACGAAAGTCAGATACGTTTGACATCCTCACTAGTTTTGTCAAGCAGGTTCAGAACGAATTTAACTGCTCCGTGGTCAAAATCAGAAGTGACCATGGAACAGAATTCGAGTCTGGTGCTATGACAGAATTTTGTGAAGAACAAGGTATCTTTCATGAGTTTTCCTCCCCGCGTACTCCTCAGCAAAATGGAGTTGTGGAGAGGAGAAATAGAACTCTCATTGAAGCCTGCACGACAATATTGAAAGACGCCTCTCTTCCGGAATACTTCTGGGCAGAGGCTGTCAATACAGCCTGTCATGTACAAAACCGAGCATTGATCAACAAGCATCATCGTAAGACGCCTTACGAACTACTGAAAGGCAAGAAACCAACCATGTCCTACTTAAGGATTTTTGGTTGCAGATGCTATGTACTAAATAATGGGAAGTACCCGCGTACTAAATTCGGTGAAAAATGCTTCGAAGGCATATTCATGGGCTATAGTTCCCATAGTCGGGCATATAGGGTCTTCAATAAGAAAACCCTAGTGGTAGAAGAATCAATAAATGTTGTATTTGATGAAGGAAGTTTGCTTCACAGCAACTCTTCCAGTGGTATTCTTGAAGATGCAGGTGCACGATTGAAACAGCTGAGTCTGGATGAGCCCGCTAAAGATGACACTTCTAAGTACGTCAAAGTGTCCCCCTCCACGTCATCTGAAAATGTTGAAGATCAAGATGAAACAAATCTCTTGGAAGAAAGAGAAGCCCAAGAAGTAGTTGAAGCACCAGACGCCAGACTTCTAGAGCTCCGTCACGTGAGGGATCATCCTAGAGAACAGATCATCGGGGATCCTCGTGTCGGCGTCAGAACTCGAAGAGGTACAACTAACGAAGTATTGCATCTTAGCTTCCTGTCACAGGTAGAGCCAAAGAAGTTCGACGAGGCGAACAAGGATGCGGCATGGATTCTGGCAATGTAAGAGGAACTACATCAATTCGAACGGTGCAATGTTTGGACGCTGGTTCCCAGACCATACAAGCAGAATGTGATCGGCACAAAGTGGATCTTCAGAAACAAGCGGGATGAACATGGTGTCATCGTAAAGAACAAAGCCAGGCTGGTGGCTCAAGGTTACAGACAGGAGGAAGGGATTGATTTCGACCAGACCTTTGCACCAGTAGCAAGGCTCGAGGCAATCAGGTTGTTCCTGGCGTATGCTGCAGTCAAAGGATTCACAGTCTATCAAATGGATGTGAAATCAGCATTCCTGAACGGAGACCTGAAAGAGGAAGTATACGTCGCTCAACCCCCAGGTTTTGTCGATCCTACTTTTCCCAATCATGTCTACTTTCTTAATAAAGCATTATATGGGTTAAAACAAGCTCCACGAGCTTGGTATGAGACTTTATCTAGGTTTCTTCTTGAGAACAAGTTCTCTAGAGGTAAAATAGAAAAAACATTGTTTCTCACGGAAGTCAAAGGCAAGATTTTGCTGGTGCAAATCTATGTCGATGACATAATATTCGGCTCAACGGACAACAATCTTTGCAAAATATTTTCTAAACTTATGCAAGGAAAGTTTGAAATGAGCAGTATGGGAGAGCTCAAGTATTTCTTAGGACTTCAAGTGAAACAGTCTGAGGATGGAATCTTCATCTCTCAGACGAAGTTCACAAATGAACTCCTTAAGAAATTCGGTATGGAGAGTGCAACCTCTATGAGGACTCCAATGGGATCCACCATGTCTCTGGATAAGGATGAGAAAGGTAAACCTTTCGATGAAACCAAATATAGAAGCATCATTGGATCCCTGCTCTACCTTACTGCCAGTAGACCGGATATTATGTTCTCCACATGTGTCTGTGCCAGATATCAGGTGAACACTAAGGAATCTCACCATGTCGCTGCGAAGCGAATTCTAAGATACCTTAAAGGTACTCCTAATCTTGGCTTGTGGTACCCGAGAAACAATGATGTCGAGCTAATAGGCTTTTCAGATGCTAATTTTGCAGGGAGTAGGGATGACAGGAAAAGCACTTCCGGGATGTGTCAATTCCTCGGAAGAAGGCTTATCTCATGGAACAGCAAGAAGCAGAACTGTGTGGCTACCTCCACAGCAGAATCTGAGTACATCTCAGCAGGCAGCTGTTGCGCACAACTCCTTTGGATCAGAAATCAGTTGGCCGACTATAACCTTCAGTTCAAGGAAGTTCCAATGTACTACGACTCCTCCAGTGCAATTTCCATTGCCAACAATCCTGTCTCGCACAGCAGAACGAAGCATATTGAAATGCGCTACCACTTCATTCGGGAGCACGTGGAAAACAAGGACATCTCTCTTTGTTATGTCCCCACGGACAAGCAGATTGCTGATATATTCACAAAGCCCTTAGACGAGGCCAAGTTCAATCTTTTCAAGACTGAATTGGGGATGCTCAATTATGAAGCATGAAGACTACAGAAGCTCCCGACTCGTGCATGATCTGAGGGGGAGCAGGGAACTCCAGCGTGAGCACAGCTGCAAGAACTGAGGGGGAGCTAAGGGCCAAAGGTTACATACCCCGATTTACCGAAGCCGAAAAGGGGGAGATTACCCTCTCGGGGTCAAGGCTAAGGTGGCTCCAGCTCGGTATTGGTAAGAAATCGGTATTGGTAAGGGATGACTCCACTCAATGTTAAGTTTATGGCTTTCATTTGCTTTCATTTCCATTTGCTCTATTCACCTTAGCTTGTAGGGTTTAGGCTTCTTCAAATAGGGGGAGATTGTTGGGTATTGTATCCACAATGTACCTGATTTGAAGAAGCCCCTGGACAAGCTAAGGTCAATAGACTATGTATTTGATAAACTCTTTCAAGTTGTGCTTGCAGTTCCTCCACGCTAAGTGCACACCAATGTCAGGGTGCAGTAGGTCAATATACACGGGTCTGCACGACGTAATCCCTCGTTGAGCAGATCAGTGTGTTGGCCTATGTGCACTCTCTCTATTGGAGTGCACTTACTTTCAAGTACAGGGCCGTTCATATGCAAGAGAAGACAAGGAGCATGGAGGATCAAGGAGCAGCTCCTGGGTGGAAGACGAAAATTCGTCCAAGGCAAATTCGACGAGAATCACCAAGTGATTCTCGCCGAATCGACGAGAATCATTAGTGATTCTCGCCGACTCCTTCTGGCCACCTCTAAATGGTGCCAAGTAAGATTCGGCGAGAATCACTAGTGATTCTCGCCGAACCAGTGGCCAAGCAGCTCATGCATACAAAGTAAAATTCGTTGAGAATCAATAAGTGATTCGGCGAGAATCACTAACGATTCTCGACGAATCGTCGAGAATCACTTAGTGATTCTCGCCGATTCGTCGAGAATCGCCTGCGATTCTCGCCGATTTTCACTTGGCGTTTTCTCAGGATGCTGCTGGACCGGATTCTGCCTTTGGACTAGTTTGAACCGGACTTATGGATTTCTTTTATGGGTCCCACAAACGGTCATATTTGAGAATTCAACAGTATATATATTCCAGTATTTTTGAATAGTAAAGAGACGGAAAAACGAAGAAAGAAGCCGAGCAAGTAAAACCCTAAAATCGCGAACTCCTTCCGCCGCCGCCATCGCGCTCGGGCAAATACGTCGCCGCTGCTGATCGTTCCTCTTCCCGATCTCCGGCGACAGAAGCTTAGCAAAGCTTGCGTCTCACGTGTCTATCCAGAGATCTCTTGTCTCTCGATTTGTTGACCGGGAAAAACTCCCCCGTCCGAATCGATCGAGACGACCGATCCTAGAGTGACCGTTGGTAGACCTAGTTTGCTTCGCAAAGAAGTTTGGATCTCAAAGCACTGCAGCAGCGCACCTTCGTTGCCGCCGACTCCGAACCAAGCCGCCGCTCGGATTGCCGCCGCCGGTTCCGGGAGATCCTCTCCAAGAGAGACCAAGGTTGTAGACTCTTCATCGACTTCAAGAACACGTCGTCGGACAAAGAGGAACACCGTAGTCTCCAAACGAAGTTTGTATCACGTGTACACTCTACATTTAATTTCGTTGTAAAGGAACTTTTGTTCCGTGTTGTAAGGGTTGGGTGCAACCCGTTTTGTGGGAGTGTTGACTCTCACGTGTGAAAGGGCTCCTTCCGTTAGTGCAGGGATATGATTTCAATCCCGTTGGAGAAGTGACCGAGTCGTCACTTGTTTGGGGAGATAGGTCGAAGGGGGAAAGTGGATGTACCCAAGTCGGGGAACCACTATAAATTTGCTGTGTATTCTGTGTGCTGTGCTCTTTATTTTTATTGTGCAGGTACATCCGTAAATTCCGCAAAAGAACCACACGTCACCTATTCCCCTCCCATAGGTGCACATAGTTGACACTAGGTGGACTTTCACTTCCCGAGAGTCAGGGCCACCGCAAAATGGCGGTTCTGGGAATAAGACCCCCCGTGTTTTAAAAAGAAAAAAAGGAGGTCTTACAAGTGGTATCAGAGCAAACCTCGATCGAAAGAGAAGTAGTCCACAATAACCTTAGGCCACCCCCACGCGAGCTTAGTTTGCGGACAAACTAGCAGCGAAAGCAGTGGTGGGCCCATAAGGGAAATCACATGTAAAAGTATTTTTTTCTCCTCCTTTTATTCCATTGGTACGCTATCTAACCTTTGGAATTTTTCCTTGTAGCCTGCGACGAACCCTACTCCATAGTAGGGGACACCTCAGGCTCCGAATATAGTTCCACCTCTGCTGGCTCCAGTTCCATTTCAGCAGACGGAGATGGGGCAAACTTTGACGGCCATCCTGGAGGCCTTCAGGGCTTAGTAGGCCCCGACTCCACAGCCAAATCCCGGGGCCAACTGGATGAGTGCCTTCCGGGTACTTTCCCCTCCATCCTACCAGGGGACGGAGTCGGCAGTTCGCACGGAGGAATGGTTGGATACCATCTATGAGATGCTAGCGGGGATACGATGCCCCACTGAGGAGGCAGTTGCTTTGGCAGTCTCCTGCTTGGAGTCGCACGGGAAGAGGTGGTGGAAGTCATAGCTGGATACCACCTTTGCGGATTTGGATTGTGTAGATATCTCTTGGGGAGAGTTCAGAGCGGCACTTCTGGGACATTTTGTACCTCAGTCAGCGAGGGACGGGCTGGTGGATAGGTTCCTGCAGTTGAAACTGGGCAACAGGATAGTGCTGGATTATTACCAGGAGTTTACTCACCTAGCCCGTTATGCAGACTCTTATCAGTTGGACGATGCTGGCTACACTAGGAGGTTCTACAAGGGGCTGCACGACGACATAAGACAGGCCCTCCTCTTCGTCTCCGAGGGAAGCTTGGCCAGGATTCTGGGAATGGACAAGAAAAGGGAGGCAGATCAGCTTACGGTCAAAAGCCGGAAGAGGCCGGCTGACGATACAGTGATTGGAGGACGTAAAGACCATCCTCGAGGCCAGGTCATCGGGGAAAGAAGGAATGGGGATCAACCCCGTCAGGAGATCGGACCGTAGCAGAGGAATCAGGGGGTATTGGCCCCTCAGCCCTTGCAGACGTTGGAGATACCGAGGGTAGCAGAACAAGTGTCAGTGTTCTTCCATTGCAATCAGCTGGGGCATTTCAAGAGGACCTGTCCCATGATGCAAGCACCCCCACCAGCACTTCAGGGTGCCCCACCCCCTCGACAGTTTGGGGGCCGAGGGCACGACTGAGGACGGGGATATCATGGCAGGGGCCACATGCCAAAGAGGGAGCAGATGTACGCACTAGATCTGGCTCAGCCCCAAAACCCGGAGCAGGTTACAGCAAGTATACCAGTACATTCAATTTCTTTCTTTCATAAGAACTAGTTCCCATAGACACAAACTAGATAGAAATTAAGAAAAGAAAGAAAAACTACAACTAGAACACTAAGACACTTAATTACCTCAGGCGTGGTTTTCATCAGCGGTAAGCCCGCTCATACACTCTTCGACACCGGGGCTTCACACTCGTTTGTGTCAGAGGATTTCGTGAAAGGGCTGGCAGATGTGGAGCAATTCATAGGAAGTGTTTGGGTATTATATCCACAATGTACCTGATTTGAAGAAGCCCCTGGACAAGCTAAGGTCAATAGACTATGTATTTGATAAAATCTTTCTAGTTGTGCTTGCAGTTTTTCCACGCTAAGTGCACACCAATGTCAGGGTGCAGTAGGTCATTATACACGGGTCTGCACGACGTAATCCCTCGTTGAGCAGATCAGTGTGTTGGCCTACGTGTATTCTCTCTATTGGAGTGCACTTATTTTCAAGCACAGGGCTGTAAATATGCAGGAGCAGACAAGGAGCAAGGATGGGTCAAGGAGCAACTCATAGGTGGAAAGACGAAAATTCGTCTAAGTTTAAATCGACGAGAATCACCAAGTGATTCTCGCCGATTCGGCGAGAATCACTTGTGATTCTCGCCGATTCGTCGAGAATCAGAAGTTGATTCTCGCCGAACTCGACCCAGCCACTTCTAAGCAAGCACCTCTGCTCCTAAGTAAGAATCGACGAGAATCACCAAGTGATTCTCGCCGATTTGGCGAGAATCACTAGTCGAATCGTCGAGAATCACTGGTTGATTCTCGCCGTCTCGACCTGGCCTAAAGCAGTGCGTGCAACCAAGGCAAATTCGACGAGAATCATCTTTGATTCTCGCCGAATCGTCGAGAATCACTTTTGATTCTCGGCGACTCGGCGAGAATCACTTTCGATTCTCACCGATTTTGACTTGGGCGTTTTTCTGGAACTTCCTGAACCGGATTCTGCCGCTGTTAAGATTCTGGACCGGGACTTAGGGATTCAGCTTGTGGGTCCCACAACGGTCATTTTGGAAAGCATCTACAGTATTTATACACAGGTATTTTGAACGGAATACCTAGACAGAAAGAAGCCGAGCGAGTGCAAACCCTAAAAAATCGCGAAATCTCTCCGCCGCCTCCGTCGCCGCTCGCGCTAGTCCGTCGCCGCTGTTGATCGCATTTCTTCCCGATCTCCGGCGACAGAAGCTTAGCAAATCTTGAGTCTCACGTGTCTATCCAGAGATCCCTTATCTCTCGATTTATTGACCGGGAAAAACTCCCCCGTCCGAATCGATCGAGACGACCGATCCTAGAGTGACCGTTGGTAGACCTAGTTTGCTTTGCAACGAAGATTGGATCTCAGAAGTACTGCTGCCGCGCACCTTCGTTGCCGTCGATCCCGAACCAAGCCGCCGCTCGGATTGCCGCCGCCGGTTTCGGGAAGATCCTTTCCAAGAGAGACCAAGGTTGTAGACTTTTCGTTGACTTCACGAACACGTCGTCGAACGAAGAGGAACACCGTAGTCTCCAAATGAAGTTTGTATCTCGTGTACATTCTATATTTACTTTTGTTGTAAAGGAACGTTTGTTCCGTGTTGTAAGGGTTGGGTGCAACCCGTTTTGTGGGAGTGTTGACTCTCACGTGTGGAAGGGTTCCTTCCGGTAGTGCAGGGATTGGATTTCAATCCCGTTGGAGAAGTGACCGAGTCGTCCCTTGTTGGGGAGATATGTCGAAGGGGGAAAGTGGATGTACCCAAGTCGGGGAACCACTATAAATTGCCTGTGTATTCTGTGTGCTGTGCTTTTTATTTTTATTGTGCAGGTACGTTCGTAAATTCCGCAAAAGCGCTACTCGTCACCTATTCCCCCCCCATAGGTGCACTTTGCCGACACTAGGTGGACTTTCAAGTGGTATCAGAGCCAGGTTACTCATCAAAAAGGTCAACACCTTGAGTTGAATCCTGTCCCTAGTGTCAAGAAGAAGACAAATATCTACTATGGACGGGCTCAAGTTCTCCGGCAAGATCCCAGTATGCACCAGGCTAAACTTTCCGATCTGGAAGGAAAGAATCAGGTTTTACATGGAAGCAGTCGATCCTCGACTCTTCATGATCGTGGAGGAGGGACCTTATGTCCCCACCAAGGCCTCCACCATCGATCCCACCAAGAAGGTGCCGAAGACACTTTCTGAAATGGACAAAGACGAGATGGTGCTCGTGGGACTAGACAAGAAGGCACGAAATATTCTGGTAAGCGCAGTTGATGATTCCATGATGCAAAATTTCAGCAACTGCAGGACTGCTCAGGAGATCTGGCAGTGCCTGATCATCCTAATGGAGGGCACAGATGAAGTGAGGGATGATCGGAGATCCCTCCTGAACCAAAAATATGAGGCCTTCAGGCAAGGGCCTAAGGAAGAGATCGGAGTCACATACGAGAACTTCCTAAAGATTGTCAACGCCCTCAAGGGCTACGGAAGAGTGTTCACCAATGGTGAACTCAATGACAAATTCCTTAGGTCCCTTACTAAGGAATGGGACACAAAGATCTGCGCCATCAGAGAATTTGGCAGACTAGCATAAACTGATCCACAAATCCTGTTTGGGAAGCTGATGTACTATGAGCTTCAGCTGAACACCAGGAAAGCAGAGGAAGAAGTAGAGAAGGCTGCTGCAAAAGAAAAGACTGTGGCCCTAAAAGCCAGTTACTCCAGAAAGGGCAAGGGTGCGATGTCATACCATGCAAGGAATAAGGAAGAGGAGGAGGACTCTGAACCATGCTCCTCCGGCTCAGAGCTGTCGGAGGAGGATTTCTCCCTCATCACCCGAGAGTTCAAGAAGTTCCTCAAGATGAGGAATCAAAGAAAGAAAGACAGCTTCTCCTCCAGGCATCAGAAGAAAAATTATTCTTCTGACAGGTATGCATCTAAACCTAACAAACATTGTTCTTCTGATATTATTTGCTTTGGATGCAACAAGACAGGACACGTCGTGGCCGACTGCCATCAAAGCAAAAGAGAAAAAGGGAAAGGAGAGGAGCTCAAATCCTCCAGAGATAAGAAGAAGGAGCGGAGCTACATCGCCAGAAGGCCAAAGACACTAAGTGAGTCTGATTCCTCAGACTCCAGTGATGATGAGGAAGCTTACTTCGGGCTGGTGGGTCGCTCCGACTCAGAAGGAGAATGTCCCCCATTTACTGGGAAGGTAAAAGCTCACACACCTCTCTCCGACTCTGACTCTGATCCTGAGTCTCAGGATGATGAGCCTGAGGATAGCCTTTCGGCCCGCAAAGCTGAGCTCCTCGAGAAGTATGAGCTTCTGCTCAACACCTTCGAGGAGTGCCGAAAGAGATTGAAGGCTGAGAAAAAGGAAGTAAAATTCCTTAAGGGCGAGTGTGTTTCCCTAAGGGAAGAGGTCACCAGCTTGATTTCTCTCCGACAGGAACACCTCGACCTGACTTCAAAGCACTCAGAGTCTCTTAAGCTCCTTGATCTTAAGCAGGAGGAAGTCGACAAGTTGGAAGAACAACTTGCGGCAGAAAGGAAGATCGTCAAGAGCTTCTCTATGCCAAAAACTGTTCTTCCAGTTGTTGATACCTTCTCTGCTCAGGCCAAAGGAGCTGGCTTGGGGCATGTAGGGGTATCTGGTTCCTCTTCCAGGAGAAACAGGAACCAGAGGAAGAATAAGGCTGCCAAGAAGGCCTCTGCTGATGAAAAGGGTAAGGCTCCTCTTAGTCCTGTTGCGTTCAGAAAGCCTGGCTTTCCTTGCAACCAACACGACTTTGAGTCAACATTTGGGCATCATTTCCGGCCCTCGGTTGCAAAGCCAAAGAGCCGGTATGACGGTTGGAACTTTCCCTGGAACTTCGGTGAGAGTGCCTTCAAGGCACCTTATGAGGAAATCCACATAGGAAATTATGGTACGTTCTGTAGCGGCCATAATGGAAAGCAGGCACCAAAAGCCAAGCCTGTTATACAGAAGGCGACAAAGTCATGCGACTGTTGTCACCATGAGGCCTCCACCTCCAGATCCAAGGCCCCAGCAGTACCCACCGTTCCCAGGGTAAGGCGCCTAGGAAGAGGTACAACAGATTTGACTGTTGGTGCAGTGGCAAAGTCGGTCACTTTGCCGTGGATTGTTGGTTTAATCCAAGGAACTACGAGACTCCCCATGTTAGCAATGCGAGACCGACCACTCGTAGGGTTAACCAACTGAGGGGGAGTGTGCTAACCAGGAATCTAGGACCCAAGTTCGATTGGGTTCCTAAGGCAAATTAATTTTGTTTTGCAGGAATGTCCAAAGGCCACCAAAACGCCGATCTGGTATTTGGACAGTGGATGCTCACGGCATATGACCGGGACAAGAAGCCTGCTGCGTGATTACACTCCAGTCGAGAATGGACCCAAAGTCATCTTTGGAGGGTCAGATCGAGGAGTCACCAGAGGTTATGGTATGATTTCCAACGGTATAATCTCTATCACCGACGTGGCTTATGTTGAAGGGTTAAACCATAACCTGATCAGTGTAAGTCAGTTATGTGATAAAGGTTATGATGTTAAGTTCTGCAAGGATAAATGTCTGATAATTTCACGTACCTCTTCTGAAACGGTATTATCAGGCATTAGGAGCAGAAATATCTTTTGTTTAGATTTTCTCAGTTTAGATTCATCTACCCCCGTATGCCTTGTGGCAACAGGCAGTGCATCTCTTTGTGAACAATGGCACAAGAGATTGGCACATATTAATTTCAAGACAATTAGTATGCTGTTTTCTAAGGACTTGGTAAGGGATGCTCCCAATATCAAGTGCATCAAAGATAGCCCATGTCCTGCATGCCAGATGGGCAAACAGACTCGAGCTACCTTTAAGAGCATCGCAGACAAAGACTCTTCCCGATGTCTTTACCTTCTACATATGGACTTGTTTGGTCCAATGCAAGTTCATAGCTTGGGAGGCAAGTCCTATACTCTAGTGATAGTTGATGATCATTCTCAGTTTACACGAGTGTTCTTTTTGAAATGAAAGTCAGATACGTTTGACATCTTCACTAATTTTGTCAAGCAGGTTCAGAACGAATTTAACTACTCCGTGGTCAAAATCAGAAGTGACCATGGAACAGAATTCGAATCTGGTGCAATGACAGAATTTTGTGAAGAACAAGTTATCTTTCATGAGTTTTCCTCCCCGCGCACTCCTCAGCAAAATGGAGTTGCGGAGAGGAGAAATAGAACTCTCATTGAAGCCTGCACGACAATGTTGAAAGACGCTTCTCTCCCGGAATTCTTCTGGGCAGAGGGTGTCAATACGGCTTGTCATGTACAAAACCGAGCATTGATCAACAAGCATCATCGTAAGATGCCCTACGAGCTACTGAAAGGCAGGAAACCAACCATGTCCTACTTGAGGATTTTTGGTTGCAGATGCTATGTACTGAATAATGGGAAGTACCCGCGTACTAAATTCGGTGAAAAATGCTTCGAAGGCATATTCATGGGCTATAGTTCCCATAGTCGGGCATATAGGGTCTTCAATAAGAAAACCCTAGTGGTAGAAGAATCAATAAATGTTGTATTTGATGAAGGAAGTTTGCTTAACAGCAATTCTTCCAGTAGTATTCTTGAAGATGCAGGTGCTAGACTTGAACAGCTGAGTCTGGATGAGACCGCTAAAGATGACGCTCCCAAGTACGTCAAAGTTTCCACCTCCATGTCATCTGAAAATGTTGAAGATCAAAATGAAACAAATATCTTAGAAGAAGGAGAAGCCCAAGAAGTAGTCGAAGTTCCAGACGCCAGACTTCTTGAGCTCCGGCACATGAGGGATCATCCTAGAGATCAGATCATCGGAGATCCTCGTGTCGGTGTCAGAAGTCGAAGAGGTACTGTTAACGAAGTATTGCATCTTAGCTTCCTGTCACAGGTTGAGCCAAAGAAGTTCGACGAGGCGAACAAGGATGTGGCATGGATTCTGGCCATGCAAGAGGAACTACATCAATTCGAACGTTGCAATGTTTGGACGCTGGTTCCCAGACCATACAAGCAGAATGTGATTGGCACGAAGTGGATCTTCAGAAACAAGCTGGATGAACATGGTGTCATCGTAAAGAACAAGGCCAGGCTGGTGGCTCAAGGTTACAGATAGGAGGAAGGGATTGACTTCGACCAGACCTTCGCACCAGTAGCACAGCTCGAGGCAATCAGGTTGTTCCTGGCGTATGCTTCACACAAAGGATTCACAGTCTATCAAATGGATGTGAAATCGGCATTCCTGAACGGAGACCTGAAAGAGGAAGTATACGTCGCTCAACCCCCAGGTTTTGTCGATCCTACTTATCCCAATCACGTTTATTTTCTTAATAAGGCCTTATATGGGTTGAAACAAGCTCCACGAGCTTGGTATGAGACTTTATCTAGTTTTCTTCTTGAGAACAAGTTCTATAGAGGTAAAATAGATAAAACATTGTTTCTCAGGGAAGTCAAAGGCAAGATTTTGTTGGTGCAAATCTATGTCGATGACATAATATTCGGCTCAACGGACAACAATCTTTGCAAAAAGTTTTCTAAACTTATGCAAGGAAAGTTTGAAATGAGCAGTATGGGAGAGCTCAAGTATTTCTTAGGACTTCAAGTGAAACAGTCTGAGGATGGAATCTTCATCTCTCAGACGAAGTTCACAAATGAACTCCTTAAGAAATTCGGTATGGAGAGTGCAACCTCTATGAGGACTCCAATGGGATCCACCATGTCTCTGGATAAGGATGAGAAAGGTAAACCTTTCGATGAAACCAAATACAAAAGCATCATTGGATCCCTGCTCTACCTTACTGCCAGTAGACCGGATATTATGTTCTCCACATGTGTCTGTGCCCGATATCAGGTGAACACTAAGGAATCTCACTATGTCGCTGCAAAGCGAATTCTAAGATACCTTAAAGGTACTCCTAATCTTGGCTTGTGGTACCCGAGAAACAATGATGTCGAGCTAATAGGCTTTTCAAATGCTGATTTTGCAGGGAGCAGGGATGACAGGAAAAGCACCTCCGGGACGTGTCAATTCCTCGGCAGGAGGCTTATCTCATGGAACAGCAAGAAACAGAATTGTGTTGCAACCTCCACAGCAGAGTCCGAGTACATCTCAGCAGGAAGCTGTTGCGCACAACTTCTATGGATCAGAAACCAGTTAGCCGACTAGGACCTTCAGTTCAAGGAAGTACCCATGTACTGCGACTCCTCCAGTGCAATTGCCATTGCCAACAATCCTGTATTGCACAGCAGAACGAAGCATATTGAAGTACGCTACCACTTCATTCGGGAGCACGTGGAAAACAAGGACATCTCTCTCTGTTATGTCCCCACGGACAAGCAGATTGCTGATATATTCACAAAGCCCTTAGACGAGGCCAAGTTCAATCTTTTCAAGACTGAATTGGGGATGCTCAATTATGAGGACTGAAGACTACAGAAGCTCCAGGCTCATGCATGATCTGAGGGGGAGCAAGGAACTCCAGCGTGAGTACAGATGCATGAACTGAGGGGGAGCAAAGGGCCAAACGCTACAGACCCCGATTTGCAGAAGCCGAAAAGGGGGAGATTACCCTCTCGGCTAAGGCTAAGGTGGCTCCAAGCTTGCTCCCAAGAAATTGGTATTGGTAAGGGATAACTCTCTCAACTCAATTTTACGTTTATGGTTTTCATTCCCATTTGCTCTATTCACCTTAGCTTGTAGGGTTTAGGCTTCTTCAAATAGGGGGAGATTGTTGGGTATTGTATCCACAATGTACCTGATTTGAAGAAGCCCCTGGACAAGCTAAGGTCAATAGACTATGTATTTGATAAAATCTTTCTAGTTGTGCTTGCAGTTTTTCCACGCTAAGTGCACACCAATGTCAGGGTGCAGTAGGTCAATATACACGGGTCTGCACGACGTAATCCCTCGTTGAGCAGATCAGTGTGTTGGCCTATGTGTATTCTCTCTATTAGAGTGCACTTATTTTCAAGCACAGGGCTGTAAATATGCAGGAGCAGACAAGGAGCAAGGATGGGTCAAGGAGCAACTCATAGGTGGAAAGACGAAAATTCGTCTAAGTTTAAATCGACGAGAATCACCAAGTGATTCTCGCCGATTCGGCGAGAATCACTTGTGATTCTCGCCGATTCGTCGAGAATCAGAAGTTGATTCTCGCCGAACTCGACCCAGCCACTTCTAAGCAAGCACCTCTGCTTCTAAGTAAGAATCGACGAGAATCACCAAGTGATTCTCGCCGATTCGGCGAGAATCACTAGTGATTCT
This sequence comes from Platanthera guangdongensis, assembly GCA_039583875.1. Lineage (NCBI taxonomy): Eukaryota > Viridiplantae > Streptophyta > Magnoliopsida > Asparagales > Orchidaceae > Platanthera > Platanthera guangdongensis. Next base: position 116,348,534 of record CM077152.1, read on the forward strand.
CGTCGAATCGTCGAGAATCACTGGTTGATTCTCGCCGTCTCGTCCTGGCCTAAAGCAGTGCGTGCAACCAAGGCAAATTCGACGAGAATCATCTTTGATTCTCGCCGAATCGTCGAGAATCACTTTTGATTCTCGGCGACTCGGCGAGAATCACTTTCGATTCTCACCGATTTTGAGTTGGGCGTTTTTCTGGAACTTCCTGAACCGGATTCTGCCGCTGTTAAGATTCTGGACCGGGACTTAGGGATTCAGCTTGTGGGTCCCACAACGGTCATTTTGGAAAGCATCTACAGTATTTATACACAGGTATTTTGAACGGAATACCTAGACAGAAAGAAACCGAGCGAGTGCAAACCCTAAAAAATCGCGAAATCTCTCCGCCGCCTCCGTCGCTGCTCACGCTAGTCCGTCGCCGCTGTTGATCGCATTTCTTCCCGATCTCCGGCGACAGAAGCTTAGCAAAGCTTGAGTCTCACGTGTCTATCCAGAGATCCCTTGTCTCTCGATTTGTTGACCGGGAAAAACTCCCCCGTACAAATCGATCGAGACGACCGATCCTAGAGTGACCGTTGGTAGACCTAGTTTGCTTTGCAACGAAGATTGGATCTCAGAAGTACTGCTGCCGCGCACCTTCGTTGCCGTCGATCCCGAACCAAGCCGCCGCTCGGATTACCGCCGCCGGTTTCGGGAAGATCCTTTCCAAGAGAGAACAAGGTTGTAGACTTTTCGTTGACTTCACGAACACGTCGTCGAACGAAGAGGAACACTGTAGTCTCCAAATGAAGTTTGTATCTCGTGTACATTCTATATTTACTTTTGTTGTAAAGGAACGTTTGTTCCGTGTTGTAAGGGTTGGGTGCAACTCGTTTTGTGGGAGTGTTGACTCTCACGTTTGGAAGGTTTCCTTCCGGTAGTGCAGGGATTGGATTTCAATCCCGTTGGAGAAGTGACCGAGTCGTCCCTTGTTGGGGAGATAGGTCGAAGGGGGAAAGTGGATGTACCCAAGTCGGGGAACCACTATAAATTGCCTGTGTATTCTGTGTGCTGTGCTTTTTATTTTTATTGTGCAGGTACGTTCGTAAATTCCGCAAAAGCGCTACTCGTCACCTATTCCCCCCCCATAGGTGCACTTTGCCGACACTAGGTGGACTTTCAGGAAGGATGGTGAGGGTGCATACATGGGAACCACAGGACTTGATGCAGCAAAAGTACCCGGAGCTCTTCGCGTCAGGTATACCTTAAACCTTAGGGATGTTACAAGTTTTATTTATTCTGTAGAAACCACCATAGGCTCAACCTTAATTTCGGGGACGAATTTTTTTTTATATATATTGGGATTTGTAACATTCCCCAAACAAATAGACCCCTAGGGTTTTGTTTTGTCATGACTAGGTCATGATAAAACAACCAAAAGCTCAATGACCAAGTGAATAAGGGCCAAGGTAAAAATCACCTTGGTCTGCCTATAGCTCAGCCTCAACATTTAAACCTAAGGTCTGACCTTAGGGCTACACCTTGATCCCAGGACCCTACCACAACACCCCAAACACCTTGGGAAGTCCATATGGTCACTAAGGACCCACTGTGGGAAGTCAAAGTGGTTAAGTTGACCTAAGTCAACCATAAACCTAAATGGGTCAAACTAGCCTACTTAGAGTTAATTGACCTTACCCTAGCTAAGTGGACCTCACCCATGTTGAATTCTGTGAAGTGAAAGTGGGTGAATGGAAGGCTTGGGCAACCTATCCGCGCGAACTATGCGGACAGGTTTGGCGGACTGCTATGTCGGCAGGGATGTTGCAGGAGGTTTGCTCTGTGGCGGCCTGGGCGGTCTGTTCGCGCGGACTACGCGGACAACAACAGCGGTCTGTCAGGCTGGTGTTTACTCAGTAGGCGGTTGACTCCCAGGAAGTAACCAGGCGGATAGAAACTCTATCCGCGGAGTCCGGCATGAAGCGGACTGAAGAACTGGAGCTCGGCAGACCGGTTTGGCAGTTGTCTTGGTCTTGCTCTGGTGCAGCGGGAAGCCGCGGAGACCGCCAGTCAGTGCGGACAGGTTCTGGAGGTCGCCCGGTTTGGCGGGCAAGATCCAGTGTCCGCCAGTAAGGTGGACTGGCCCTTGTGGCCAGTGGACAGGACTTGGTGGGTTCTGAACCAAGTCCAGGTTAGCTCAGTCTGGGGAGATCGCGTAGTGGAGTGCGGGCTGTTTTCTCAGTCCGCCAAGCGTAGTAGAAGTGTTGTTGCCTTGTTTGCTAGCTTGGGGAGATACGGACTGGAGAATTGCATGTGCAAGAGCATGCGGACTGGAGCCAGAGTCTGCTGAGTTCTGTTTAGCCTTGTCATGAGGCTATGGACTCAGGGATGCGGACTGAGGCAGTCAGCAGGAGTTGCGGACTGGAGAAGTCTGCAGTGTATGCGGACTGGAGTCTGCTGTGTTAGCAGACTGGATTTGCGTGTCCGCTGGTTCCGGAGGTGCCTTGGAGATGAGGCAATGGACTCGGGATGTGCGGACGGAAGCCGGGTGTCCGCTTGAGTCCGGCAGGTTCCTTGATGGCGAAGCTGCAGGCTAGTGTTGTGTCCGCGGATTGGCGGGCATAGCTGTTGCAGAGTCCGGCTGTAGTGGTCTTAGTTTGGCCCTTGGCGGCAAGGCAGACTGGTATGCTATCCGGCCTTGGTGATGTCTTGGTGGTTTGGCCCTTAGCGGCAAGGCGGACTGGTATGCTGTCCGGCCTTGGTGATGTCTTGGCGGCTTAGCCCTTGGCGGCAAGGCAGACTGGAGATTGGAGTCCGGCCTTGGAAAAGCTAGGTGGGCTGGCTATCTGTACAGGAGTGGCGGACTGGTGTGTGTATCCGCGGGCTTGCGGATACACTTGTTCTTGCTACGGGATGTGGCAGTGATCCTATCGCCTAGGGCGGTGACGATACTCATCATCGTGCCTATAAATAGGACCCATGTCACATCAGGAAAAAACCACTAGAACTGAAGTAAGTGAACATTAATTGAGCTCGCGTAAGTTGCTGCGGACTGGACTTGGATGTCCGCGCGGTTTGATAGAGTTGACCGGGTGTGCTGTGCAGGTTGTGCGGATAGCACTGGAAAGCCAGGACGGCTCTGATTGCGGTTAGGGACAGTGCGGACTCTGCGGTTAAGCAACAGGCGGTAAACACCAGGCTGCGGATTGCGACTAGGCGGTTTTCTCTTTGGCAACTTGGTTCGGGGTTTAGGAAGTCGTCTGCTTCAGGCGGACTGTTTCATTCGGTGGCGCAGCGTGTGCGGTCTGGTGGCTAGGCGACCTCGCGGTCAGGCGGCCTGTATATCGGCGGTGAAGAGCTAAGCTTTGGATAAGGGGTAGTCCGCACGGCTTGGGTAGCGGACTGGCGACCTGGCGGACTGGGCGGACTCCACAGTAGTAGGTCGGCGGCTTGTTGATTAAGTCCGCGCGGCTTGTTTTGTTCTTGTCTTTTCTCTCCCTGTGTTGTTGGTGAAGCATGTCTCGCCATGTATGTCTCGCCGTGTAAAGAAGTTTGCTCTTGATCAATAAGAAGCTTGTGCTGCATGTGTTGCTAGTTGTTACTGCTTTGTTGAGATAACCCCTGCTGACTCCAACATCCGGGAAAACGTTCAACATCATAAGTGGGGTGTTCTCCTCCGGTTTGTTGAGTTTCAACAGGGTATCCGAGGAGGCCTCCGCGGGTTTGTTGAAATTTTAACATGGTATCAGAGGGAGGTTGGAGTGGTCAAGCAGTGATCAACGGAAGTAGTTGCTCTTGTGAAGAGGAAACTAGTGGTAGAACTATGGCAGTGGAAGATGCAAGTTGTCTTGGAATTGATCTTCTTACAAAGACGAACTTTGAAAGGTGGAAGTCTTGTATGAAGAGCTTTCTTCTTGGCGAGGACCTTTGGGAGGTTGTATGCGGAGCAGCAAGACAAGAGGCTACTGCTGGCAATGCTGAAGCGATGAGAGCTTGGAAGGAGACAAATGCGAAAGCAGAGTCTATTCTCAAGCATGTGATCTCATCGGAGCTCTTGGACCACATCAGTGGATGTCGGTCAGCTGCGAAGGTCTGGACTTCCCTTGATGGGTTGTTCAGGAAGGAGGTGAAGGTTGCTACGGAAGATGGTCCCTCTACTTCATATCAGGAAGAAAGGAGTGTTTCTCCTAGGCGTGATAGGAAGAGGAAGGAAGGACTAAGGTGCTATAAATGCAAGCAACATGGTCATCTCAGGAAGGAGTGCAAGGTTACCTTGCTCTCGGCGAACGTTGCTCAGGTAGGGATGAAGGAGAAGAACCTTGTTGGGTTATCAACAAGTTCTGAGTCTGATCGGAGGAATGCCAGTGATAGTGCAGCTCTCTGGCATAAAAGACTGGGGCATGTAGGGATGGACAAGCTGAAAGCAATGGCAGGAAGAAGACTCGTAAGAGGGCTGCCTAGATTGTCATCCTATGACGATGGTTGGGGGTGTGCGGGATGTCAGCAAAGTGAAGCTTATCGCTTCATGGTTGATAAGGCACAATCCAGATGTAAAGCACCATTGGCAGTTGTCCATTGTGCTCTGGTGGGATTGACCGTCACAGCCAGTCTTGGAGGCAGCAGGTTCATGCTGATATTGGTTGATGACTATTCAAGGTATACTTGGGTATACTTTATGAAGAAGAAGTCCAACATGTTGCGCTTGTTTGTGGAGTTCAAGAAGCTTGTGGAAGGCCAACTTGGCATGAGGATCAAGGTGTTGAGGACAAGCATTGGTGGTGAGTTTGGCTCAACCGAGTTCTCACACTTTTGCAGGAATCAAGGGATCCGAAAGGAGCTTTCTTGTGGACATACTTCACAGCAAGGCGGTATTGTAGCTCGGATGATCCATTGGTTAACGGAGACCTGCAAGTGTTGGCTTCAGAGTAAAGGCATTCTGAATGCCCTTTGGGCGGAGGGGATGGCCTGTGCTGCTCATGTCATCAACCAGATGCCACTTAGTCCGATCATAGTGAAGACTCCTTATGAGCTGATGTTCGGAGTGAAGCCCAGCGTGAAGCACCTTCGGGTGTTTGGATCTACCTGCTACATACACTCTCCAGGTGCTCTTAAGACAAAGCTAGCCTTTGTTGGGTATGATGAGCAAAGGAGAAGATGGAGGTGTATGGATCCTGTGACGAAGAAACTCATAGTGTCAATGGACATTGTCTTCGATGAGTTGACGCCGTATTGGGGTAGCTCTTGTAATGCCCCCACCTGTCACATGACATATAACGGTGGTTCCGGCCGGGGCCCCACTCCATATCTCACATACAAGCGAAGGAATCACGTGTGGAAATCAAAATCGACGCGTATCCTTAACTCATCCATTCTAGCACAACATATTTTATGTTAGCATGAACTCAAACCAGAATGTCCACCAATATATAAAGATCACATTTATATATATTCCAACACCAGGAATGTATACAACCCACACACCCTGGCCTTATGGCCTTACATGTTCCTCTTTTGCACAACAATCATTTCGTACATCGGCACGCATGCCGACCATACATGAAATCCAAACACAACTCTTCGCATGACCTTCCAGGGCCAACAGCAGCAAGCTAGCCATTCCACTTATTCATTTCAAGCCACGACACCTGCAAGTAGACATCCAAACCAACACCAAAAACAAAGTAATGGTCAACATTTGGCTGACCCATTATAACGACCCTACCCCCTCCCCGGGGTAGTGGTTCCTTCCCTCTATACAGTGCTCCTCAAGTATCAGCAAACAACATATCTATATCATTCTCTTATCCCGCTAGCAAACACATTACATCACAAACGCTGGAATCCACCAGACGTTCCGTGCACTCAGGGCACCATCTTGGCGTACCGGAATCCACCAGTCATACACCGCCGATTCGAGGGTTTAACTTGTTGGTTGACCGGCCCTAGTCCACCAGTCTCGCAAGCTGGAGACATCCCGCCCAAACCACACAGAGGTACAACCTCACAGCATCCAACAACCAGAGTAGGTCGACCCACAACATGTGGTGTAGCACGCCGGGTTTATCCAAGCTCCCCAGGCAATGTCTACCCATCGACCCCCCTCCTAATCCGATCGACCCACACTATGTGGTGCAGCAAGCCGGGTTTAACTCCGCTCCCCAAGCATTGCCACCCATCGATCCCTCTAACTAACTAGATCAACCCACCCTAGTTGTGTAACAGGCCGGGTTTATCACGAGCTCCCCAAGCGTGCTACCAATTGATCATATCACAACCAGGAGCTTTGCCAAAGCCTCCTTACAACCAGCAGCACATCCATACATTCATCACAAGAGAAAACCATTTGCATCTCATCAAATCCACGGAGTCTTCTCCGGTTTACCCATGAACATCACCAATCCAGACTACCGGTCCAGATAGGCTTCACACAACATGCCTATGCCGTACTCCATATTTCCGGCGCTAGATGCAGACTCAACAAAGGAATAACTTCATGGATATCCACCTCTTGGTGGAGGATTCCAAGCACATGCATAAAGGAAGGACTTCGATGTCCAAGAAGGAGATCGTTACCCTTGAAGACCGCTTCGGCGCCATGAAGTAGCCGGATGGAATTCACCGCCTCGGCTTCGCCTTCACGAATCCGCTCTCGGATCTTCGCTCCGCACTCCGCAGCTCCTACAGCAGCTGGAAGACTCCTCCCTTCCCTCTTGCCTTAACCTTTCTTCCTCCCTTTCTTAAAAGAAATGAAGAAGAAGAAGAAGAAGAAGAAAAGAGGGATTAAATCCCCTTTTTCTCGGCCTTCACATGACCTGGACAGAGCCTAGCCATTGGATCCAGGAAGAGGGAAACAAACGGCTCAGATTTGGCCAGAAAAGCTTGAACACGGCCTGACACGCCCTGTGACACGCCCGTGTCATAGGCCGTGTCCCTCTAAGCGGCAGTCAACCGACTCAAAACCAATAATACACGGCCATGGGACACGCCCGTGTTCCATGCCGTGTCCCCGACACGCCCTCAGACACGCCCGTGTCGGAGGCCGTGTGCCTCAACGAAAATAATCCCAGAACAACCCGAGACTTCACACGGCCTGGCACACGCCCGTGTTCCTGGCCGTGTGCACCTGGACACACCCGTGTCCCGCAAATACGCCCTAGCTCGAAACGTCGAGTTGAGTTCGACGACCACTGACACGCCCTGTGACACGCCCGTGTCACAGGCCGTGTTCTCACTCGACACTCGACACTCGACGATCGTCGAGCAAAATTCGTCGACATCAAGGCCGATCGTGGACACGGCCCCGACACGCCCTGCGACACGCCCGTGTCGCAGGCCGTGTCCGCTGTGTCGACTCCAAATTTCGTCGACTCCACGACTCGACACTACCCAGGCCTGACACGCCCCGGGACACGCCCGTGTCCTAGGCCGTGTTACCCATGCCTGAACCCGATTTTGCTCAAATTGATCCGCTTGACTTCGGGGTGTTACAATCCTCCCCCCTTCAAATAATTTCGTCCTCGAAATTTGACGCCAATCAGCCACAACATCATCAAAGCTTACACCCCAAGCCTCCGCATAAACTAACAAACATACAACACAAACAAACATCCCTAACTTCCACTTGTGCACATGCAGCCACAAAAGACCTCAAAACAAAACAACATAATTGATTTATCGCCTCACAATCCCAAGTGCACCAAGTTTTTATCAATATGTCCACCAGCTGTTATTCATCACAATTATAGATATAAACATAGTTTACATACACCACCGGACAATCCATCAAGGTACGATCCAGTCATAGCATCCAAAGGAGCTACTTCATGATTCATCTCCGCTTAGCCTCCCGATTTTGAAATTCGCGATTAAGAGACAACTGAAACACCCGAGGCTGAATTTCACCAACTGAGCTTTGCGGCTCTTGCACGTCCATAGCATGCAATCGTGGTTGCGTCCGGGGTGCAGATGACTCGGCCACTGCTTTTCCCTTTTCTTCATATGACGCACCTATCTTTTTCTCACTCCCTGGAGGGGCATTCCGACAGAATTTTGCTATATGTCCTTGCTGCCCGCATTTATAGCATATACGTGTATCCACACGTCCTGACCCATAAGTCGCCCCCGAAGAAACAGTCGACGGAGCTGATTCCGCCGTCCTAAATCTTTTCTTCTCTTGTTGTCGAAACTCCGATTGATCCAACTGCGACACTTTAAACTCTGACTTTTCCACTGCCAGTCGCTTATTCGCTTGTACTCGCTTCATATCTTTTTCCAATGCACGAGCTGTGTCGACTAATGCTTGGAAGCCTTGACTCACTGAACTCGGAAGTGCCAACCTCAATTCATCCCGCAATCCTTCATAAAACCGATTTGTCTTTCGCGCTTCCTCCACAAAGGTAGATCCCGCATATCTCCCTAATCTTGTAAACTCATGCAGGTAGGTATCAATATCTCGCTCACCCTGCACCAAACGGAGAAATTCATTTTCCATCGCAATCCTCTGCGACACTGGCACATACTTGGCTAAAAATATTTGGGAGAATTCCTCCATGGAAACCTCCGTTAAACCTCGACCTGCCAAGTGATGCACTTCAATTTCATCCGACCACAATCTCGCATCTCCTTCCAACAGAAAAGTGGCCAACGTCACTTTCTGCTCCTCGACCGTCCGGATTGCGGTCAGGATCCTTTTTACCCTTGCCAACCAATCTTCCGCCTGCGTTGGGGAAAGTGCTCCACCAAACGTCGGGGGATGAAAGTGCATAAAACGTGTCAATGAGTCGTCACTTGCTTGCGCTTCCACCACCACTGCAGCATGCTCTTGCCTTGCACCAGGCCTTGCCTGTCCAGTAGGTTGTGCTTGTAACACTGCAAGCACTGTCTCCGTCACCACCCGTATGGCTTCTGCCGAGGGAGGCATAGGCGCTTCCATGGGTGCTGCACTCTCATCCGACCGCTGGGGCTCAGACGGCCCAACTCCATCCCTCGCCACCTATCAATGTACAGAACACCATTAATCCTGCAAATCATAACTTGACTACACACTCACGCACATCATGCGCATGACATACATTCCTAGTGGACATTCATGAGTTCATTTTTGTTCTCTCCTCCCAAACAATCTAAACCTGACTCTGATACCACTTTGTAACGCCCCCACCTGTCACATGACATATAATGGTGGGTCCGGCCGGGGCCCCACGCCATATCTCACAGACAAGCGAAGAAATCACGTGTGGAAATCAAAATCGACGCGTATCCTTAACTCATCCATTCTAGCGCAGCATATTTTATGTTAGCATGAACTCAAACCAGAATGTCCACCAATATATAAAGATCACATTTATATATATTCCAACACCAGGAATGTATACAACCCACACACCCTGGCCTTATGGCCTTACATGTTCCTCTTTTACACAACAATCATTTCGTACATCGGCACGCAGGCCGACCATACATGAAATCCAAACACAACTCTTCGCATGGCCTTCCAGGGCCAACAGCAGCAAGCTAGCCATTCCACTTATTCATTTCAAGCCACGGCACCTGCAAGTAGACATCCAAACCAACACAAAAAACAAAGTAACGGTCAGCATTTGGCTGACCCATTATAACGACCCTACCCCCTCCCCGGGGTAGTGGTTCCTTCCCTGCATACAGTGCTCCTCAAGTATCAGCAAACAGCATATCTATATCATTCTCTTATCCCGCTAGCAAACACATTACATCACAAACGCTGGAATCCACCAGACGTTCCGTGCACTCAGGGCACCTTCTTGGCATACCGGAATCCACCAGTCATACACCGCCGATTCGAGGGTTTAACTTGTTGGTTGACCGACCCTAGTCCACCAGTCTCGCAAGCTAGAGACATCCCTCCAAAACCACACAGAGGTACAACCTCACAGCATCCAACAACCAGAGTAGGTCGACCCACAACATGTGGTGTAGCACGCCGGGTTTATCCAAGCTCCCCAGGCAATGTCTACCCATCGACCCCCCTCCTAATCCGATCGACCCACACTATGTGGTGCAGCAAGTCGGGTTTAACTCGGCTCCCCAAGCATTGCCACCCATTGATCCCTCTAACTAACTAGATCAACCCACCCTAGTGGTGTAACATGCCGGGTTTATCACGAGCTCCCCAGGCGTGCTACCAATTGATCATATCACAACCAGGAGCTTTGCCAAAGCCTCCTTACAACCAGCAGCACATCCATACATTCATCACAAGAGAAAACCATTTGCATCTCATCAAATCCACGGAGTCTTCTCCGGTTTACCCATGAACATCACCAATCCAGACTACCGGTCCAGATAGGCTTCACACAGCATGCCTATGCCGTACTCCATATTTCCGGCGCTAGATGCAGACTCAACAAAGGAATCACTTCATGGATATCCACCTCTTGGTGGAGGATTCCAAGCACATGCATAAAGGAAGCACTTCGATGTCCAAGAAGGAGATCGTTACCCTTGAAGACCGCTTCAGCGCCATGAAGTAGCCGGATGGAATTCACCGCCTCGGCTTCGCCTTCACGAATCCGCTCTCGGATCTTCGCTCCGCACTCCGCAGCTCCTACAGCAGCTGGAAGACTCCTCCCTTCCCTCTTGCCTTAACCTTTCTTCCTCCCTTTCTTAAAAGAAATGAAGAAGAAGAAGAAGAAGAAAAGAGGGATTAAATCCCCTTTTTCTCGGCCTTCACATGACCTGGACAGAGCCTAGCCATTGGATCCAGGAAGAGGGAAACAAACGGCTCAGATTTGGCCAGAAAAGCTTGAACACGGCCTGACACGCCCTGTGACACGCCCGTGTCACAGGCCGTGTCCCTCTAAGCGGCAGTCAACCGACTCAAAACCAACAATACACGGCCATGGGACACGCCCGTGTTCCATGCCGTGTCCCCGACACGCCCTCAGACACGCCCGTGTCGGGGGCCGTGTGCCTCAACGAAAATAATCCCAGAACAACTCGAGACTTCACACGGCCTGGCACACGCCCGTGTTCCTGGCCGTGTGCACCTGGACACACCCGTGTCCCGCAAACACGCCCTAGCTCGAAACGTCGAGTTGAGTTCGACGACCACTGACACGCCCTGTGACACGCCCGTGTCACAGGCCGTGTTCTCACTCGACACTCGACACTCGACGATCGTCGAGCAAAATTCGTCGACATCAAGGCCGATCGTCGACACGGCCCCGACACGCCCTACGACACGCCCGTGTCGCAGGCCGTGTCAGCTGTGTCGACTCCAAATTTCGTCGACTCCACAACTCGACACTACCCAGGCCTGACACGCCCTGGGAGACGCCCGTGTTACCCATGCCTGAACCCGATTTTGCTCAAATTGATCCGCTTGACTTCGGGGTGTTACAGCTCTCATGTGGAGCTAGAGATGAGCAGGTCAGATGGTGGGCTGAAGGAGGCTGCTGCTAAGGAGGTGGAGTTGCATGAGTCACCAGGAGCTCCAGGTTGTTCTAGCTCCGGGGCAAAGGCGTCAGGGTCGGGAAGTAGAAGGAGCGATGCTCCAGGTACTTCTAACTCGAAGGCGGAAGCTTCCGGTTCAGGAAGCAGGGGGAGCGATGTTCCCGGTAGTTCTTGTTCAAGAGGGGAGTCTTTTGGTTCAGATAGCAGGGGGAGCGTTGCTCCAGGTGCTTCAGGTTCCAGTAAGGAGGCGTCTTGTTCAGGAAGCAAGGGGAGCATTGTTCCGGGTTTGCCCGGGAACGGAGCTGGTTCAGGAGCAGTGGAGGTGGTTAGTCATGATCAGGTTCTTCGGAGATCAAAGAGGATCAGTAAGCCACCAGCTCGATATAGCGAAGGGAACATGGCGGACTTGGTCCCATGTTTCTTTGTTAGCCCTCAGGTCGAGCAAGGTACTTCTGGCTGTGATGACCCCACTAGAATCAAGGAGGTGGTTGACACCAATGCTGAAGAGGTGACTTCTCTCAGAGGTAACAAGGCTTGGGCTTTTGTGCCCAGGGTAGTTGGTGATACTCCTATGATGCATGAGTGGAGGTTGAAGCAGAAGAAGGCAGAGGGAAGCATGACTCCTTTTGGGAGATGCTGGAGGGCTCCCTTATGGTCCATGATATGCGGGGCGAGGACTATGTCTTAGACATCTCTTCGTAGATGCTATTGGAGGGACCAGGTGCAATGTTACGTGAGCTGTTGGAGTTATTCACCACTTCTCACTTTAAGGGGGAGTGTTGAATTCTGTGAAGTGAAAGTGGGTGAATGGAAGGCTTGGGCAACCTATCCGCGCGGACTACGCAGACAGGGTTGGCGGACAGCTATGTCAGCAGGGATGTTGTAGGCGGTTTGCTCTGTGGCGGCCTGAGCGGTCTGTTCGTACGGACTACGCGGACAGCAGCAGCGGTCTGTCAGGCCGGTGTTTACTCAGCAGGCGGTTGACTCCTAGGAAGTAGCCAGGCGGATAGAAACTCTATCCGTAGAGTTCGACATGAAGCGGACTGAAGAACTGGAGCTCGACAGACCGGTTTGGCAGTTGTCTTATCTTGCTCTGGTGCAGCGGGAAGCCGCGGAGACCGCCAGTCAGTACGGACAGGTTCTAGAGGTCTCCCGGTTTGGCGGGCAAGATCTAGTGTCCGCCAGTAAGGCGGACTGGCCCTTGTGGCCAGTGGACTGGACTTGGTGGGTTCTGAACCAAGTCCAGGTTGGCTCAGTCCGCGGAGATCGCGCAGTGGAGCGCGGGCTGTTTTCTCAGTCCGCCAAGTGCAGTAGAAGTGTTGTTGCCTTGTTTGCTAGCTTGGGGAGATGCGAACTGGATAATTGCGTGTGCAAGAGTGTGCAGACTGGAGCTAGAGTTCGCTGAGTTCTGTTTAGCCTTGTCATGAGGCTATGGACTCAGGGATGCGGACTGAGGCAGTCAGCAGGAGTTGCGGACTGGAGAAGTCTGCAGTGTATGAGGACTGGAGTCTGCTGTGTTAGCAGACTGGATCGGCGTGTCCGCTGAGTCCGGAGGTGCCTTGGAGATGAGGCAATGGACTCGTGATGTGCGTACGGAAGCCAGGTGTCCGCTTGAGTCTAGCAGGCGCCTTGATGGCAAAGCTGCGGGCTCGAGTTATGCGGGCTGGTGTTGTGTCCGCGGATTGGCGGACATAGCTGTTGTAGAGTCCGGCTGTGGTGGTCCTGGTTTGGCCCTTGGTGGCAAGGCGTACTGGTATGCTGTCCGGCCTTGGTGATGTCTTGGTGGTTTGGCCCTTGGCGGCAAGACGGACTGGTATGCTGTCCGGCCTTGGTGATGTCTTGGCGGCTTGGCCCTTGGCGGCAAGGCGGATTGGGGATTGGAGTCCGAACTTGGAAAAGCTAGGCGGGCTGGCTATCTGCACAGGAGCGGCGGACTGGTGTTTGTATCCGCGGGCTTGCGGATACACTTGTTCTTGCTGCGGGATGTGGCGGTGATCCTATCGGCTAGGGCGGTGACCATACTCATCATCGTGCCTATAAATAGGACCCATGTCACATCAGCAAAAACCACTAGAACTGAAGTAAGTGAACAGTAATTGAGCTCGCGTAAGTTGCTGTGGACTGGACTTGGTTGTCCGCGCGGTTTGATAGAGTTGACCGGGTGTGCTGTGCAGGTTGTGCGGATAGCGCTGGAAAGCCAGGACGGCTCTGATTGCGGTCAGGGACAGTGCAGACTCTGCGGTTAAGCAACAGGCGGTAAACAGCAGGTCGCGGATTGCGACTATGCGGTTTTCTCTTTGGTAACTTGGTTCGTGGTTCAGGAAGTCGCCTTTTTCAGGCGGACTGTTCCATTCGGTGGCGCAGCGTGCGCGGTCTGGCGGCTAGGCGATCTTGCTGTCAGACGGCCTGCAGATCAGCGGTGAAGAGATAAGCTTTGGATAAGGGGTAGTCCGAGCGTCTTGGGTTGCGGACTGGCGACCTGGCGCACTGGGCGGACTCCACAGCAGTAGGTCGATGGCTTGTTGATTGAGTCCGCGCGGCTTGTTTTGTTCTTGTCTTTGTAACTATCTTTGCTCTCGCTGTGTTGTTGGTGAAGCATGTCTCGCCATGTATGTCTCGCAGTGTAAAGAAGTTTGCTCTTGATCAATAAGAAGCTTGTGCTGCATGTGTTGCTGGTTGTTACTGCTTTGTTGAGATAACCCCTGCTAACTCCAACATCCGGGAAAACGTTCAACATTATAAGTGGGTTGTTCTCCTCCGGTTTGTTGAGTTTCAACAGGGTATCCGAGGAGGCCTCTGCGGGTTTGTTGAAATTTTAACAACCCATGCCATCCTAACCCTAAAGTGAGATCAATGGGTCACCAAGGACCCATTGGGGGCAACTCAAGAGTCTATGTTGACCAAACTCAACTCTAGCCCCTAATTTGGTCAAAGTACCCTTCTTAAGGGTAGGTGACCTCCAAAAGTGCAAGGTAACCCTACATAACTCTTCCTAGACCTTAGGGGAAGCCATGGGGTCACCGAGGACCCCTTGGGGTCAACCTAAATGGCCAAGTTGACCTAAGTCAACTCTAACCTTAATTTGGGCAAAGTACCCTTCCTAAGAGCAGGTGGCCTCCAAAGTGTCAAGTCAACCCTACACATCCCTACCTAGACCCTAGGGGAGCCCAATAGGTCACTAAAGACCCAGTGATGGTAACAGAAAAGGACAAAAAGACCAAGGTCAACCCAAGCCTATTTTGGGTCAACCTAGCCAAATAGGCTAACCCAAGCTCAAGCCTCCTCATGTGGTTTCTTTAGGGAATAATGTGCATGGGTGCGCTGCAAATAGTTCTTCAGACTGACCAAGTCAATTTGGTGACTAGGAGAGAGGGTGAGCTCCATTTCCATGATAATGGAGGAGAGAGAAATGAGGAAGAAGAGGGAAGGAAGAGGTTCGGCCAAGGGGAGGCCAAAGACCACCTTTAATGGCTGAATTCAACTCCCCCAGGGAAGGGGAGAAGTTTCCAGCCATTTCCCTGGCCTTCAAGACCTGGTTCAGCCCCCCTCCTCCATGGCCGAGCCTAGCCAGTAATGGCTTTGAAGGATATTGATGATGCAACCCCTCCCCTCCCAATCTGAGACTTTAAACACCATCAGTGGGTTGAGAGGAGCCTTCCCCAATCCTTAACTGAAGAAATCGAGCCTCCCCACTGTGTAGTCGTAGAAACCGAGCGCCGCCACTTTCAGGAATGGCTTCCCGACGATCTTCCCGACTTCAGGCTGCCGGCAAGGTCCTCCTCCTCTCCTTATCTCATGGATAGATCATAGCAGCGTTTAGGTTCCAGGTTCGGGCTCAATTGAGCCCAAACCAATTCCCGATTTTCCTGGTTTTTGGCCCATAATTGTCTTGCTAAAACCACCAGATTCCGCCTCTCCGGCGGCTATGCCGCCGCCTGGCGATAGCCACCACCTCAACGGAGGTGGTGGTGGCGGTGGCCGACCGGGGAAGTGGTCGGATCGCCGGCGGCAACGCTTGGAAGCGGCTCCAGGCTCAGGCTATCTCAGCCGTTGGCTGGAGGTAGACGATGACCCTGGGGAGTTGGATCTGCGCCAAGATTCGTGCTCCGGTTTTGATTAAATCATTATAATTTCATTTTATTTCTTTTTTTGTCACACTATTTACAGTAAATGTTTTTAATTTTTAAAAATACCTAGGCTCCTCTACTGAAAACGTCACCAACATGAAATTTGTAGCCCTACGTGTCTGCTTTATTTAAAAATTGATTTGGACCAATTTGGGCCTCTGGTTGGACTAGGGCATCCAATTTGGTGGGACCTATACCTAGGGCTATCCTGAGATTAAAATGGGTGCCCACTCTTCATCCCTTGTCCAAATGAGCTGAAATTTGGGCAGGGGGTCACCCTTATCTAGGTCTAGGGTCTGTCCAAAAATGGGAATTTTGGAAATATATTGCCTATAGTTTTCTCTATTATTTAATAATATTAGAGTAAATTAATTAGGTGGTCAAATGACTTCCAAACCCTCCCTAATTTTGGTGAGTGGTCCTTGGCCTCATGCTATGTATCGGTGTAAAGTTTCACCTCATTTGGAGGTGTTTTGGATGGGGAATGACCTAACCCTAACTTACCTTAATGAGGGGTTTTTAAGTAAAAAAATGCACCTTGAGGATGAGTGGTCAAATCACCTCATCAGAGGCTGAGATTTTGGCCACTAACTTGACATGACCTTTAACACCCTCATGGGGATTATGGCGTGGCCTAGGGTAGTTTTAGCCTAGGGTCCAAACTCAAGCCCTAAAGAGGGGCTTTTGGGTGTTGTGAAGGGCATGGGGTCAAATGCCCTTGTGCGGGCTTGCAACTTGGTAGAATTGATGCTAGGACATCCCAACTCCACTGTCCTGAATCTTAGAGGATTAGGAGATGGATAGACCTCTCAAATCCATAACCCTAGTTTAGGGCATAACCACTCCTTGTGTAGAATAGGTAACCAAAACTCACAAAAAGGGTATGAAACTTAGGTAGCATGAGTTCTAGGTTAAATAGGATCTCTGGTGAATTTATTGGAATTTTATGGGTTGTATTACTAGTACCCCCTTGTTATACATGATGTGGACCTAAATGGTATTTTATTTATTTTGAATCTCTTAGTACATTGTAAACTCATGAAATTTAGGCAGGAAAAGTTTTATGTCAATATAAGTATTCCTAAATTTTGTCATAAATTTTGGTTGAAGAATCTTAGTACCTCCTTCACAAATTTTAAAAAGACATATTTATGGTCAATAAATTATATGGAGCAATTTACTTGTTGAAAAATTGTGAAATTGGGTCTCTGATAGTTTTAGGTCAGTATCGACTTGGACGAATTCAATCATGATTTTTTGATGATTATTTGCAGTATTTCCTTTGCAAATTCATAATTTTGGGAATTTGGTATTTAATTTATTCAGAGCTTATTTCTTGCTGGAAAAAAAATTGTGAGACCCTGAATTTTATGTTCATTAGTAATAGCGATTTTATCATAAATTTGTAGTCCAATTACTTGTCAAAAAGGGGTACTTCATGATCAAACGTGGAATTTTGGATTACTAGAATAAATATATAAATTAACAGATAAAATAGGAAAATTATGAATTTCTGGGTTTAGGCTAAAAATATCATTATAGCCTTCCAATAATTATTTTAGGGGTACTGGGTGATTATTTTGTGTACCTCCCATTATACACTTCATGTAGCTTAGGTTGGTCAGCATATAGTAAAAACTGCAGAACCTACGTTGGATGTATAATTTAAGCACATGAGTTGGGATTAGTGGTTGGCTGGTTTGGATAGGTTAAAAGAAGTTCACCATTGGAAGATAGGATGCGTAGGATGTTGGGTTGGCTAGTATTAGGTGGTGCTCAGGATCGACGAAAGATCGTCCTTTCCCGTGGGAAGGAAGTGTCAAAATCATTAGGGATAGATCCAACAACAAGTAAGGATGTGGAAACTCTAATAGCAACCGATAACAGTAAGTGCCTTGTGAAAGGGAGCTTTGTGCGTAATCTCATCGTAGTTCCTAGTGCCTTCGAGAGCCCTTCACGTGGAATACCTTGGGCAGTCCTGGGCTAACATAAACCTTAAGAATAAAATATTACAAGAGCAACTAGTATAAATAGGGTTGCACATTCACACACCCCGGTAGCTCGGGAGGTTGATTAGGTTGTTTTGATTGCCATCCGGACGGTTCGTTTGGAAGGTTGATGCACAGACGGATAGTCCGGGGATCCAGTGGCTCAAAAGGTTTTCGATACAAATAAGGTGGTGGGTATTCGGTATCGGACGGTCGTTCACACCGACGTCGATACGTTGACTCGGTGGTGTGGGACACTTAGCCAAAGAAAGTCTGGTGGATATGGCCAGCATTAGTACGGGGATACTCTAGGTTGTGTTCTTCTAGGGGCGTACGGGAGGGCTAGGGCTGGTAGTGTGGATACCCGCCTATGTGTGGGGGGCCCGACCCACTGTCTCCGTTTGCCACTACGGAGGATCCTAGGAGTGAAGCTAGCTGCCCAAATTGGGATAACTAAAGGTCTGTGCGCATAGAGTCGTGTGCGTGGGTTGCACTTGCATGAATCATGACATAGCATACTTGCATACAACCGACACCCCAACGTATAAATTGGAATGAGACTTTTTATACAGTGGGAGCCTTGCAGAAGTCCCCTTAACTTATACATTTGTATGGGAATTCATATAAGTTAAGGTTACTTATTTCTTACTTTGACTTCCTTACATATGCTGCTTATTCTACTTGTTTACTTTACTGCTTACTATTGTAGAACTGCTCTCTTTGTGTTGATCGAAAAGGCTGGCAGAATCGGCGTTTTGTAGTGGCAGCCTTCCCGAGAGTAGAGGCCACCGCAAAACGATGGTTCTGGGCATAAGACCCCCTGGGTTTTAAAAAGAAAAAAAGGGGTCTTACACCAGTTCAAATCCTAAGGTTGAACTTTGGGGGTTTGTGAAGGACATAGGGCGACATGTCCTTGTATGGACTTGGAGTTTAGTCCAAGTGATCTTAGGGTGGTGAATAGCCTTAGAAAGAAATTTGGTGATATTTAGACACATGCACATAACTTTAATCAATTGGGAATTGTTTAGGCCTATACCACTTTATGGAAAAGTTGAAAGGTCATTTGACCTCGGATCTTTATGAAATTTTGGCAGATGAGTTTTTATAGCAACATGAACCTCTGGAATTTATTATAAGATATTTAGAAAACAGTAGCTCATACTTATAGTAATAAACTTCAAGTTGCCCCTTTTGATGATTAAGTAGTCATGGTTAAATTAACTTAGAATGTTATGAGACTCTTGCAATGTTGATTAAATATCATTTATATGCACCAGTCAGTAATTTGGAATGATTGGACATTATCTTATAATGCATCAGGTGTTAAGTGAACTAGTGCAACTTGTCTTGATAAATAGATGATAAATACTATACCTTGTCTTAGAATTAAGTTTTATTGGCCAGAGAACCTTTTAGGGCATATTAAAGCTTGAAAAATTATTACATGTTGTTTGAAAAAGATTACAAGTATGTTTATTCACAAAGTGCCTTATTAGAGATTTATTTGAAGTGTTTTTCTATAAAGCTTGCCGGCAATTGTATGAAACTTAGTCAGTAATGTTTTATGATTATATTGAAGCTCTGGTAATTTTTGTGTAGATAATGTTTGGTGGTACCTCCTTCTTTACCTTTATTTATCGTAATTATCTTGAATTAATTAATTAGGGGATTTTACATTTATGGAAATTTGTGAAACTTGGTATTCTCTGGTATTTTGGCATCTTATAGTTTCATAATTTTATGGTGGCCATAACTTAAGGAAATCTAGTATTTCATGTTCAAAACCACTCATGGTCTAATTTTGGGAAAAATTTAATAAATGATAAAATAATTAGGAAAATTATAAGTTTCTGGATTTAGTCTAAATTTATCATGATAGACACCCAGTAATAATTCTAGGGCAAAAGGATGAAAATTT
The DNA here is from genome assembly GCA_039583875.1 of Platanthera guangdongensis. Taxonomy (NCBI): domain Eukaryota; kingdom Viridiplantae; phylum Streptophyta; class Magnoliopsida; order Asparagales; family Orchidaceae; genus Platanthera; species Platanthera guangdongensis. The sequence continues at coordinate 116,367,970 of CM077152.1, forward strand.
GAAGGGATCACCACTCATGCTCATCATATAGCTTAGGTTGGTCTGCACATAGTAAAATTACAGAATTATGATAGCATGTAGGATGGACATAGGGAGTTGAGGTTAATAGTATACTAATTTGGTTATGTGAAAATGAGTTCTTCATTAGGAGTCATGATGGGGAGGGTGTTGGGTTGTTTAGTGTTAAGTGTGCTCAGGATCGACGAAAGATCGTCTTTCCTGTGGAGAGAGAGGGTCAAAATACACTAGGTTTAGATTTAGTATAATATTAAATGAGATTGGATATGGGTAGATACCAACAATAATAAGTTACTTGTGAAAAGGAGCTTTGGGTTTCAGCCCATCGTAGTTCCTAGTGCCCTCGAAAGCCCTTCACAGGGAATGCCCTGGGCAGTCCGAGGTTAACCTTAAACCGTAAGACATAAATGAATATAAGAGTAATTAGAAATATACTAGGACTTCACATTCACTCACCCCAGTGACTCGGGACGTTAGCTTGACTAGGTTATCTGAGCAGTAGGCTCAGTGGTTGCGAAAAGGGGCAGGTTATCCCGGCGAGTCGAAGGCTCGGAAGGTAGTTGTAACAGATAGGTTAGTCTGGGGAGCCGATGGCCTGGGAATTCATGGGTGTATGTGCATATGGTTGTGGGTCTTCGGTATTTGACGATCGTTCACACCGACGTCGATACGATGACTCGGCGGGTGTAGTTTATACTTAGCCAAGGAAACGACTGGCAATTGGTCAGCATAGTACGTGGTGATTGTGGTGTGTCCTTCAGAGGCTTACATAAGGGCTCGACATGGAAGTGTGAATACCCATCTAGGAGTGGGGTGGCCTGACCCACTATCTCCGCTGGCCAAGACGGAGGCTCCTGGGAGTGAAGCTAGCTTCCAAAATGTGGGAACTAAAGGTCTGTGTGCATAGAGTCGTGTGTGTGCGTTGCACTTGCATGAGTCATGGCGTGACATATCACTACACACATACTTGCATATAACCTGACACACCATTGTATAAATTGGTATGAGACTTTTTATACAATGGCAGCCTTGCATATGTCCCCATAACTTATAATTTTGTATGAGCATTCATATAAGTTAACGTTACTTATTTATTAGTTTACGTTTCATACACTTACTGCTCCATTCTACTTGTTTACATTACTGCTTTCTTATTATAGAACTGCTAGCTTGCTTTTTCTTTTTTAGCTCTATAGATGTTACAATATACATGCTAGATAGTTCCACCATCACCTGCTTTGTTCATACTCTCCACCATCATAGCTTTCCGATCATTCCTTCTGCATGGTGCCTAGGAGCCACTGGGGGATGGGTGGGGGAAATTAGGCTTAGTCTTTTGAATAACGGTCGGTGGACCAAACATTTCAGGGACTCCGGATGGGAGACAGGGAGCAGCAGTAGGAGGTGCAGCACCAGCGGAGCATGATGCACATGGAGGTGGGCCAGTCTAATACGGGAGCACCAGTCTCTGGCTCCGTGAGTGTTAGCCTTACTTAGCTTCCGCGATAGGGTTGTAGTGAGGATTTGTTGTACCGGGCATAAGCCCATTTATATTCCTACTATACTGATCTATTTCAGTACGTATATTATCATGCGGACTTGATGTGATTTCTATTTCTTAGATTATATGTGATTTGTGGACTTGACTTAATTGTCTTCTCGCACTTGTACTTCTACTTCTTGATGATCATCATTGTCGACAGAATTAACATTTTGTAGTGGCGACCCTCCCAAGTGTCGGTGTCACCACAAAACGGTGGTCCTGGGCATAAGACCCGGTAGCTTAAAATGGGGTCTTACACCCTTGAACTAAGATGAATTGAGATTGTATTTCATTGCGTGTTTTTAGTTATGTGCTTGCAGGACGTTATTGCCAAGTACAACCCAATGTCAGGTTATAGTGGGTCATGAAATACAGGACTATATAATGTAATCCCTCATTGTGTAGGCCAATGTGTTGACCCACGTGTAATCTCTCTATTAGAGTGTACTTCTGTTCCAAGTGCATTAGAAGACTCAAGAAAGGATGTGTTGTTGTTTCAGGGAAGACAAAATTTAATCCAAGGAAAATTCGTCGAGTATCGTAGAGTAGACTCGTCGAATTCGTCGAGATTATCCGTGAATACTCGTCGAATTCGTGGGGTATACCTACTGATACTCGTAGATTTTGTAGGATTTACTTTGCAAATTTTTCCTGCTTCCCGTAGAATCGGCAAAGTAACATTCGTTCTATATCACTTTGCCTACTCGTCGAATTCATTGAAAGTATCTTTCGATACCCATCAAATTCATCGGGTATGCTCGTCGATATTCGTTAAATTCATCGAGTCTCTCTAGGAATGCGCTGAGCTATCAGATTAGATGTGACTGGATTCGTCTAAGTCATTTTCGTCGAGTTTCAAAGCAGTTCAACGAGTATTCTCTTATATACTCGATGATACTTTGAAGGATCAAGCGCATACCCAACTGCACCAAAAGCCCGGACTGTTGGAAAGGGTGCTACTTAATTTCTTAAATAAGTAGAAGAGCGCCACGGGTCAAGTGAAGGAACGCCGGACCTAACAATCCCCCCCGGCGTCCAGCACAACCCGTCGGCTTAGAGGTGGAGTTACCACATGGCCCACATGGCTCAGAGGTGGGGTTACCACATGGCCCACACGGCTCAGAGGTGGGGTTACCATATGTCCATGGTTGCACGGCTCAAAGGTGGGGTTACCACATGTCCACGGTTGCCTGACCCGCCGGACCCACACAGGTAGAAGGGAAAAATCAGGATTTAATAGCACTCCCCCGGTCTTGAACCCGTGACCTGCTCTGATACCAATTGAAGGATCAAGCGCATACCCAACTGCACCAAAAGCCCGGACTGTTGGAAAGGGTGCTACTTAATTTCTTAAATAAGTAGAAGAGCGTCACGGGTCAAGTGAAGGAACGCCGGACCCAACATACTTGATGAGTAAGACTTATGGTTTTTTATTTTCTGTTTTCAAATTTCGTCTCCGCTCATCCTGACTGCCATGTACAGTAACTTGCAGATGTCACATTATGAAAGAAATTTTCTAGCCGTTAGAAAAGAGGAGTTCTTATAAATACCTAGGGTGATTTTCTTTCCACCCTAATCATGCAAATTGCAAAAATCGAGAAATTTGAAAAGCTCCCGTCAGCTACGCGTATATTCTTCATGACTGTCTCTCGGCCGACGACGACGATTCTTCACGATTCATTCTTCATCAAGTGGGTCGACTAGATCTTAGATCTCTGAATGTCCAAGTTCTTCTCAAATCTAGTTGATTTCTATGTTCAGATCAAGACTTCAAAGATTGTTGGGTACATTGGAAATTGTGTACCTGATTTGGAGAAGCCTCACTTAACTCAACAATATACATCAATATGCGTTTGATGGGTTGTTGAGTTTCAATGTGTAGGTTAAGGAAATACAGAATAAGTTTCTAAGTACAAATGTCGATACTTGAGAAGAATGGTGTCGACACCAGGAGCCAGATTGTGTCGACACACAAAAATTCTATCAACAACAATTATGTCGACACACAGGACTTGTGTCGACACACAGGACTTGTGTCGACACACACTAGAATTCTGTCGACAACAATTATGTCGACACACAGGACTTGTGTCGACACACACCAGAATTCTGTCGACAACAATTGTGTCAATACACAGGAATTGTGTCGACACACACCAGAATTCTGTCAACACCAACTTTGTCGAGACTAGAGGCTATTGTGTCGACACACAAGACTTATGTCGACACATTCCACAGAAGCTGTGTTGAGAAGATAAAGAAGGGCTGTGTCGACATAATGAGAGTTGTGTCGACATCATCAAGAGTTGTGTCGACACATGGTCTATTTGTGTTGACACATTTGAAGTATTGTCTCGACATTTTTCTGCTGAGATAGAATACAATGAGGTATCAAGAGTCACGACTGAAGACTTGACAGCTGTCATAACTAACAAAGCTGTTGCATCTATCAGAGCTGTCAGAAGGCCGTTATAAACCGGATCAGCCGATAACCTCAGAAGGGTCTATATAAAGATCTGTTCTATCATCAAACAGAGAGAGATCGAAGAAGAAAGGACTTGACATTTTTGCTAACAGTTGAAATCTTCAAGTCATCAAGAGAAGGCAGATTCTGAATAAGTATCCAAGAAGATTTCAGATCAAATTCTGAAGGAAACTGTATTAAGGATCATCTCCAACTTCACAAGAAGATCAACCTTACTTTGTTCAGATTCAAGAAGCTTTGAAAAAGCTAAGACAGGTTGAATCTTAAGCAGTCAGATCTATCAAGAACTGATCAAGAAGTTTTCAACCCTTTCTCTCTCTACCTGGGTGAAGGATTAATCTCTTTTATAATCAATTTTTCTGTAAGATATATTATATATCTGAGTGTAAGAGAGTTATCTCTCTGAGTTATAAGCCTAAGTTTATAAAGCCTGAGGTAGGGCTGAGTGCCTGAGGTAGGAGATTGATTTCTCTGAGTTGTAGGCCTGGTGAAAGAGGCTGAGGTAGGGCTGGATTGCCTGAGGTGTAGGAGTGTGGACTCACTCTGAGGTAGGATTCTCTGAAAGAATCTGAGTTGTAGCACTTGGTGAAGTGTGAGCTGTAGGAACCATTTTGGATTCTGAGTTGTAAGATCTGAGGATCTGAGAAGGAAGAAGGGAGTTAGGACGAATCTAATATACTGCTAGATAGGCGAAGGGGGAAAGTGGATGTACCCATCTCTTGGGGAACCACTATAAATCTGTGTGTATGCTGTGTTGACTGTGTTTGTTTTAATATATGATGTGACAGATATTGCATAAGTGTCCTAACAGTGATATAATTGAACTGTCTTAATAAAAAGGAATTGAACCTATTCACCCCCCTCTAGGTGTTTAGGATATCTTGAAACCAATTCTTTCAAGTGGTATCAGAGACAGGTTGCTCAAGAATAGACTTAACAGTCTGAGTTGATCTATAAGGCAGTTATCAGTTAGACAAAATTGGTTCAGGTGAAAATCACAAGGAACTTGGATCCATGAAACTACCTATATGCGAAAGGAAATTTTTGCCATATGGAAAGAGAGAGTCAGATTGTTCATGGATGCTTCTGACCCAAGAATCTACATTACAGTTAAAGAAGGGCCATTCATTTCTATGAACATCTCAGTTCTTGATGCCAACTGAAGGACTCCAAAAAGTTATTCTGAAATGACAAAGGATGAGATCATCTTAACCACTATAGATAAGAGAGCACAGAACATAATAGTTAGTGCTATAGATGACTCAACTTTCCAGAACTTGGTTCACTGCAAAACATCCAAGGTGATGTGTGACACTTTGATTGTCTACATGGAGAGATCAGAAGAAGTAAGAGAGGACAGAAAGTCTATGCTAAATCAAGAATATGAAAGTTTTAGACAAACCAAAACAGACAGCATCACTGAGTGCTACAAGAAGTTTTATAGAAAAGTAAATGAGCTAATGTCATATAGAAAAGTCTTTAGCACATATGAGCTCAATGATAAGTTTCTCAGATCACTAACCAAGGATTGAGATACCAAGATATGTGCCATCAGGGAAGTGGCCAAACTTGTAAACACCTCCTCCAACTCTATTTAGAAAACTGCTATCATATGAGATGCAGCCTATAACCAGAATGGAGGAGGAGAAAAGCAATAGGTTTGAGTACAAAGAGAAATCTATGGCCTTCAAGGTTGAAGTTACAAAGAAGGACAAGAGGATGTCTCTATCTCCTCCTAGGAAAGCTGCTGAAGTTATCACAGAAAATTCTGACAACAACGCATCAGACAGCCCTAATTCTGATGAAGATTTTGCTGCCTTCACAAGGCAATTCCAAAGATTCTTGAAGAAAAAATAGTGGAGAACCAATCAATCCTCCTCACAGTCCAAGGATGACTATTAATAGAAAAAGAAATCTTCTAAGAAAGACAGGTATGGCACTAAACCTAGCAAAACAACTTCTTCTAAGATTATTTGTTATTATTGCAACAGGTCTGGACATGCTGTAGCTGACTGCCCTGATAAAAGAAATGAATCAAATGACAAGAAGAAGCATCAAAATAAGGGCACGAAGGAGAGATCCTTTGTTGCAAAGAAGAAGAAAAGTTGGACTGACTCCTCATCATCAGGTTCAGGAGAAGAGGCTGATGTTGAAGCCTATATTGGATTGTTCACTATTGAAGAAGATTCAATAGAATCTGAATTCTTGCAAATGCTGGACACTATAAATGGGATTGAAGATCATCATTGCAGGGAGCTGATGGCTTTGTATGAGGAAGATCAGTGCTAGGATCAACCTGGTCCTAGTAAGGTAAACAACCTATCTTCAGTTTCTGATTATTATACTGGATCAGAATCAGAAACATCTGCATGAAGAGATAAGGATGGTTCTGAATCTGAAGGGTATGTCCATCAACTAATTGATGAGTATGGTGATCTGTTGCAAGCTCTTAAGAGAAGAAGAATCCTTATCAAAAACAGGCAAAGGAAATTGCATCTCTTAAATTGGCTGCATCAGATTCAACAAAAATGCTGGATCTGAAGTTGAATGAAGTTGCCAAACTAAAAAACATAACTTTTATTTAGATGGGTACAATTACCTTCAAAAATGATCAAATCATGAGTCTGGAAGTCAGACTTCAAAGAGAGAAGGATCTTGTGGCAAAATTCTCAAAGCCAAAGTCAGTCTTACCCTTTATTGACAACTTCATCCTCCAAAAGGGTAAGACATGATTAGGTTTCAAGGGAAGAACTAGGGCAGCTAATTCCAAAAGAAAAGGCAAAGCCCTAGTTCATCCACTAGCCTTCAAACCCCCTATTTCTTTCAAGAAAGTAATGCAGCCTACTAACAGGTATGACCATTACATCACACATGGTCACTGTAAGCATGATGATCAGAATGACAAGGGTGCAAATGTAACACCCTCTATCCGTCGCATATCATATAGCAGTAGGTCCGGCCGGGGCCCGATACCATATACCACAGACAGACCGGGTGGTTACTCAATGGAAACCATCCAACCAATCACAATGTCCTACACAGAGCATTCTAGCAGAAGCAGTTTAAATAGTTGCAATTAAAAGAACCCAGCAACAAGCATGAATGTCCACTAACAAGCCAAATAGGAATGAAGTACATACACAAGTACTGGTCTTAAGGCCTTACAAATGGTTTACTCTTATTACATGTTTTCCATATCACGGCACGCAGGCCGGTCATACATGAACAAAAGCAAGTAAACACTCCAATTAGGCCTTCGAGGGCCGGCTTCGCATTTTGGGCTTTAGCCCGCTATTGACCGCTTGGTCCAGCAGCACCTGCAAGCAACAAACCACCGTACGGTGGCAAACAAAAGCAACGGTCAGCAATGCTGACCAAATTATAACGATCTCGCCCCCAACTCGGGGCGGCGATGCTCCTTACCTGCATTTTATTAGCACAACCAAGCAGTCAATAAATACATTGCATCACAGGCGTTGGCACGCACGGCCACACGCCCCGTGCTCTCAGGGCACATTCTCGGTGATCACGGTCTAAGTCCACCGACTCACGACCGTCCCCGGGATGACAATCTCTCGTGAGCATTTGGTCTTTCTGGCAACAGCCTAAGACCCTCAATCTATGCCAACGGTAGGTGTCAAGTAACTTTAGGTCTCTTTAACCGAATGACATAGAGCGGGTACGGTTCCTCCTGACCCGTTGCTCACACCGCAACGTTAATTTAAAACATATGCGCGGGTCAAACTTTCCCGAGTCCCAAATCATTTACACACGACACATAACCTAGTTATGTTCAAGTTGGCTCCCAGGCCCACATGTTTGGCAGAATCACGCATCTGCCTAGTTTTCCGGGTGCACCTTTGGGTTAATCCCCAAGACTCCCTGTTGTAATCTACCACGTAGAAAAACCCGAAAACAAACATTCGCACGGAGTTTTCTTCGGCCATTTATTCAATGCAACATCACCGATCTAGACCAACATGTCCGGATAGGCTTCACACATCATGCATATATCCGTTCTCGTTTACGGACTCTACACAATGGGGACTATTCATGTCTACCCGAAGGAATGCCTCAAACTCACCGCAAACTCGCGAGAGCAGGCTTCCCTATGCAAAAGAAGTAGAGCTTCACATGATCAAGTAGAGAATCGTTACCCTAGCGTTCTTCCTTGGCGCCATGGAAATGTAAACGGATGAAAAGCACCGCACTCTCTTTTCCTTCGTAGATCCGAAGTCGGCTCGCGATTTGGAGCTCTAAAACTCCTCCAAAGACTGGATCTAAGCTTCTTCTTCCTCCTTTGCTCTTCCCTCTCTCTAGGATTTAGACAGAGAAATACAGCAGGAAATAAGGGTTTTGAAACCCTGTACACGGGTATAACCCCTTCGGGAATAACCACAGCCGTCAGATTCCATAAAAAGGGATGCACAGACACGATCCAGGTCTAACCTGGACAAATGGGGTTAAACACCGCATGGTTCACCAATCCGGAGCAAGACACGTCCGCAGCCAATTAAATTGTGTCAGGACATTTAGTCAACACCCGTCAAAACCCCAACGTCAACACTCCGCGTCGACAGAATCAAACACTCCACAAACAGCCCCAAGCTCGATGATCGTCGAAACAAGATCGTCAACCGCTGCCAGAATCGTCGAACAGAGCTTCTCTGGCCAAATCATCGAACGCAGCCAAAATCGTCGAACGGAGATCGCTGGCCCGATCGTCGAACCCACGACCCAATCGTCGAACCCACGACCCGATCGTTGAACCCACGACCCGATCGTCGACCGCAGAACGTCGACCAAATCGTCGACTGCAGAATTGACCAGATCGTCGAGCGCTGCTCGAAGATCGTCGAACCCAGAATGCTGGCCCGATCATCGAACACAGAAAGCCGGCCCGATCGTCGACTGCAGCATTGAGACCATATCGTCGACCGCTGCTCGACGATCGTCGAACCCTGAATTCTGCCTGATCGTTTAGCCAGATCTTTGAACTACCCCGACACGCCATGGGACACGCCCGTGTCCAGGGCCGTGTTTGCTGCTCGACGATTGTCGAACCCAATTTCGTCGACCTCTCGGCCGAATCGTCGAACCCAACACGACACGCCCTGGGACACGCCCGTGTCCCAGGCCGTGTACCTCCTGCCAAATTCCAAATTTGGCCCGGAACGCCTCCAGTCGCTCTTTTGAGTTTCGGGGCGTTACAACTCTCTCCATCTTAAAGGATTTCGTCCACGAAATTACATAAAGGAAAGATAAGTACAAAACCAAAATTTGTACATGAGCGGAACAACTCCGGATACTCGTCAAGCATAGTCTGCTCTCATTCCCAAGAGAGCTCTTCGCGACCACAATTGTCCCAATGGACCTTGACCATCCTGATCTCTTTATTTCGTAGCCGCTTGACCTCCGAGTTTTCAATCCGCACGGGCTTGACCTTTGTCGTCAACCCATTATCAATCGACACTTGATCGACCGCGATCACTTGCGTAGGCTCTTGCACCGCCTTCCGCAGCACCGATATATGGAATAAATCATGTAAACCACTAAGATCCACCGATAGCTTCAACCGATAAGCCGTGTCGCCAATCCGCTCCAGAACCTTAAACGGCCCAAGGTACCTCGGGCTTTGCTGTTTCAAGCGCCGCATCCGCGAGACACGCTTGAACGGCTTGATCTTTAAGTACACCCAGTCGCCCACGGCGAACTCCACGTTCCTGTGCTTGGCATTATAGTACTTAGCTTGCCGGTCCTGAGCGATAAGCAATCTCTCCCGAATGGTTCGCACCAGCGAAGTAGCATCTTCCACCTCTTGACGCTTGTACAACTTTGACTCACCCGTTTCCAACCAGGACAACGACGTGCGACATCTTCTACCATAAAGGGCCTCGAAGGGCGCCATATGAATACTCGCCTGGTAGCTATTGTTGTACGCAAATTCCACCAAATAAAGATGGTCTTCCCATTGATTTTCAAAGTCCAAGACACATATGTGGAGCATGTCTTCCATAGTTATATTGACCCTCTCGGTCTGCCCATCCGTCTGCAGATGGAAAGATGTGCTAAAAATCAGCTTTGTTCCCAACATTTGCTGCACAAGCCTCCAATCATTGGACGTGAACCGCCCATCTCGGTCACTCACAATGCTGCGGGGCACACCGTGGAGCCGCACTATGTTGTCCACATATAACTTTGCCAACTTTTCCACCGGATCATCCTTCCTATGCGGAATAAAATGCGACACCTTCGTTAGCCGATCTACGACCACCCAGATGACGTCGTTCCACTTTTATGACCTTGGCAACCCGTGCACAAAGTCCATAGTGATGTCGTCGAATTTCCACTCTAGAATAGGCAAGGACTTCAGAAATCCTCCCGGCTTTTGGCACTCCTCCTTCACCAAGGCACAAGTTTGGCACTTCGCCACGTAGAGCATCACATCCTTCTTCAAACCCGACCACCAAAATAGCTTCTTAACATCGCGGTACATCTTTGTGCTCCCCGGGTGAATCAAGTACTTGGTATGGTGCGCCTCGTACAACAATTCCACTCGTAAATTGCCCACGCTTGGGACGCACAGACGATCGTCTTTCCAAAGCAATCCATCCAAGACTTCATATTGGGAATTTGACCCATCCAGAGCTTCAACCATGAGCTTCTTCATGTGGTCATCCAAATCCAAGGCCTGCCGAATCCGATCAGCCAGGTCATATTGAACTTCAGTCCAATTCAAGAGTGCTTCAGCACTTGACTGCTAATCTACACAAATAATCTCCAACGCCTCCAACTCCCGAACCAACCGCTCGTCATGGATCGACAACCAATTGGCTTGAGCTGGGGCCCGACGACTCAATGTGTCCGCAACCGCATTACCTTTACCAGGCACGTAGTGGATCTTGAATGTATAGTCCCCCAGGAACTCCACCCATCTACACTGTCGCATATTCAGATCTTTCTGATTAATCAAATACCTCAGGCACTTGTGATCGGTGTAGATATCAATCTTCATACTATACAAATAATGTCTCAATAGCTTTAAGGCAAAAATCCCGGCCGCTAAATCCAAGTCATGGACCGGATAATTCCTCTTGTGCACTTTCAGCTGTCTCGAGCCATAAGCTATTACACTTCCATGTTGCAGTAGTACGCAACCCAAACCGCTGCCCGAAGTATCACTATAAATATCATAACCTTCGGTCCCACTCGGCGAACTCAGCACAGGCGTCGTGGTCAACCGACATTTCAACTCCTCAAAAGCTCGCACGCACTCCGGCATCCAAACGAACTTCTGTTCCTTCCTCGTCAAAGTAGTGAGAGGTAACACTATCCGCGAGAAGTTATCTACGAAGCGCCTATAATAGCCGACAAGCCCCAGAAAGCTCCGGACTTCCGCTACCGTAGAAAGCTCAGGCCACTCCCGTATCACCACAATCTTCGCCGGATCCACTGCAATACCTTCCCCACTCACTATATGACCGAGGAACGCCACTGAGGACAACCAAAACTCGCACTTTGAGAACTTGGCGTACAATTAATTCCTCCTTAGCGTCTCCAAAACCAAATGAAGATGCCTCAAGTGATCTTCCTCACTCTGTGAGTACAATAAAATATCGTCGATGAAGACGATCACAAAATGGTCCAAGTACTCCCTGAAGGTCCTGTTCATCAAATCCATGAACACTGACGACGCATTTGTCAGCCCAAACGGCATGACATTAAACTCGTAATGCCCGTATCTCGTACTGAATGCCGTCTTCGGGATATCACTCTCCCTCATTCGCAGCTGATAGTACCCGGACTTGAGATCCAACTTTGAGTACACCGTCGACCCGACCAACTGATCAAAAAGATCATCGATCCGGGGGATCGGGCACTTGTTCTTCTCCGTCAACTTATTGAGCTCCCGATAATCAATAAATAGCCTCAAGCTTCCGTCCTTCTTCTTAACAAAGAGGACCGACACGCTCCAAGGCGAAGAACTTGGACGCACAAACCCTTGCTCCAACAACTCTTGCAGTTGAACCTTCAGCTCCGCCATTTCCTTAGACGCTAGCCGATACGGAGATCGTGACACAGGCTTTGCACCTGGCACTAGCTCAATAGTGAAATCTATCTCCCGTTGAGGCGGGGCTCCAGGAAGGTCGCTAGGGAACACATCAGGGTACTCCGATACCACTGAAATACTGTCTAACGCAGGCTTAGGCTTTGAAAACTCCACTAGTGTAAAGAACAGTTCTGCACCGGCACGAACTGCCTTCACCACCTGAAGAGCAGACATCAACGTCTTGCTAGACCCCTTCAAGCCCGTGAAAGTCGTCTCACGACTTGCTCCCAGCTTGACTTCCTTGCTACCGCAATCAATATAGGCTCGCTGCTCCGAGAGCCAGTCCATGCCAAATATAACGTCGAATTCCACTAGCGGTAATAACGATGCTTGCAAATGGAACTCTTAATTCCCAATTCGAATCTTCACGCCACAGATTCTATCCGCGTGCATCGAACACCCATTGGGCAATAACATATCCAACTTGTACTTCACCATCGAAGAAGGTACTCCGATGCGTGATATAAATCCTTCAGACAAGAAGGAGTGTGAAGCACCTATATCGAAGAGTGCTCTTGCCGTATTTTCACAAATCACAACACATCCTAAAGAAGCAGTGGTAAGGTAATATGCACAAAACAAGTATTTAAAAGATTAACTTGCTATAAATTTAACTTTTACCTGTCACCACATCCGCCTGTTTGATGGCCTCCTGTTGGACAAGATTATAAACCCTCGGTTGGGCCGGAGCATAATGGGATGCGGTTGACTCCACCGCCTTGCCCTTCTCTTTGTATGTCGCTCCAGGCTTCCTTTCATACTTGCGATGTCCGCTCCAGCAATCGCGGGCAAAGTGCCCCGACTTTCCACAAGTAAAGCATGCACCCGGGGTCCGACCCGTAGTCGCCCCAGAAGCACCTAAAGAGGGAGCTGGACCCGAAGTCCTAACCTTCTTAAAGAATCTTCGATAGTCGGACTTTGAAGTAGTCGGCACTTTGAACCCAAACTTCTTGTCACCCAAGCTTTTCTTTGCTTATACATTCTTCATGTCCTTCTCCAAGGACCGAGCCGTGTTGACCAAGGTCAAGAAACCCTGCGTCATCGTCCCCGAGAGTAGTAGCCTCAAATCATCTCTTAACCCTTCGTAGAATCGGTTTGTCATGCGCTCCTCATCCGCGATGGTGGAGCTAGCATACCGGCTCAATCGAGTAAACTCGTGGAGATATTCATCCACGCTACTCTCTCCTTGAACCAACTTTAGGAACTTGTTCTCCAACGCTATCCTTTGCGCCGAAGGGAGGTACCCAGCCAAGAACAGTCTCGAGAACTCCTCCATCGAGACATCTGTAAGTTGCCTACCTCTCAATAGATGCAGCTCCAATCCTTCCCACCATAATCTCGCTTCACCGTCTAGAAGGAACGTAGCAATGGTGGTCATTTTCCACTCCTCCGTCTCTATCGCTGTCAAGACTCTCTTCACATGGGAGAGCCAGTCTTCAGCTTGAGATGGGGTTCCCAACCCCGAGAATACCAGAGGATTAAAGCTCATGACATGTTTGAGCTGGCTCTCGGTTGCCCTCCTTAGCACCATCGGTTCCACTACTACCTGCTCCACTCTCCTCGGCTCAACCTCTGGAAGAGGTACCTACTCCATCACAGGAGCGAGCTGCTGCATTTGCCTTGCAGGCTGCGCATTGATCATGGCAAACACTGCTTCGGAAACCAATCGTATGGTCTCAGCCGATGGAGGTGTTGCAGGGGCATCATTTGGTGCACTGCTAGCCTCAGAAACTCGACGTTTCGACGGCCCAGCACCGCTTCTGGTCACCTATAGTGGTACAAACCACCGTTACGCGACCAAACAAAATTGCTAACAGCAATTATAGGAACACGCAGGTTCCCCAAACACGTGTATTTTCATTCCTAAGTGGACATTCATGGGTTCTTTTATTGTTATAACGATGACGCACATACATATGCTCACCACCCCTTAAAAAGAATTTGTCCACGAATTCATTTAAGCCTGACCGAAACCAGTAGTCTGATACCAAATTGTAACACCCCCTATCCGTCGCATAGCATATAGCAGTAGGTCCGGCCGGGGCCCGACGCCATATACCACAGACAGACCGGGTGGTTACTCAATGGAAACCATCCAACCAATCACAACGTCCTACACAGAGCATTCTAGCGGAAGCAGTTTAAATAGTTGCAATTAAAAGAACCCAACAACAAGCATGAATGTCCACTAACAAGCCAAATAGGAATGAAGTACATACACAAGTACTGGCCTTAAGGCCTTACAAATGGTTTACTCTTATTACATGTTTTCCACACTGAAAGTGGAGGATAAGATCTATCTTAACTCTAGAGGGGGGGGGGGGGTGAATAGAGTATATTAAAATAATTTTCAAGATAAAAATTATTTGCAGTGGAAGACTTAATTTAAATAATATGTGTATAGTGCTACAAAAAATAAAAATATGAAAGCAAGAAATAAAATAACACAGCACACATCAAAACACAAAGAAGCAACTAGAGGATACACGAAGCTATAGTGATTCCCCAATCAATCTGGGTACATCCACTCTTCTACCACCCTAGGTAGGAATCCACTACAGGATGAGTTGATCAGGTGTCCTGGGCACCAATGAGCTTTTGATAAGGTGCTCAAAAACCAAACTAGATTTTTTGATCAGGTGTCTTGCCACCTCTGAGTTTTGACAAGGTCTCAGAAACCAACACAAACCTTTGAAGGGAGTTTGATAAACCCTTTACAATAGAGAGAGAGAGGTGAGATGATCTTCTCTGTCAACAATCAGAGATAAGATAGTGGATGTTGTCAAAGCTCCCCCTGAGATCTTGAGTTGTTCAGGAAGTGAAGCTTTGCAATAGGGTGAAAGGCCTTCAGAAGATTAGATCTCCAGCAAAAGATGATTCCAGCAGCAGCTGAAATGTGTGGTGTCTGGAGTCTTGAATGATAAGGCCTTTGAACACTGGAATCAAAAGGGATCTAGAAATTTCAGTATATTGATCTCCTTCAGTGATGTGTGTTCCTGTAAGAATTCTATGACTGTGAATATCTGCAACTTTTTCTCTCTTTCTTGTTGTTGTTGTTTTTTACCAGCAGAATGAATAATCTCTTTTATTCCTTAGATCTGAATAGAATGATTCTCTGTCTAAGATAGCCGTTAGCCTGTCATAAATGACTTCCTTAAAAGCATTTTGTCTTCTGGAGGAAAGTCTAATAAAACATTCCTTTAAAATCTCCTTGAAACTTGCTCTAGATTAATTGAAACGGCTACAAGATTCTTGAAATAAATGCTGGGAATAATTCCATAACTGTCTGAATTTGAATCTTGAAAAACGTCGATCTCTCCAGGAAAACGTCGACCTGAGCTCAACTATCGTTGAACTGAGCTCAGCGACTGGACTTAGACTGAAGTAGAAATCGTCGATCTGAGCTCAACTATCGTCAAACTGAGCTCAGAGATCGTCGAATGGAGTTCGACGATTCGTCGACCTGAGCTCGACGAAATGACTTAGTCTCCTGAACTGAAATATCTGGTCTTGAGGGCAGCTTTCAAACCTAAATACTAACCCTTAGACTCAATCTAATTGACCTTTAGATCTATACAAGGAGGTCAAAATAAATTTCCTAAAGGACATAGTGATCCTTACCCAAATCAGTAATAGGGTGTTCCAACAATCTCCCCCTATTTGGGTTAGGATTACTATTTACAGACATTGGAAATAAAAGAATACAATGCAGATATAAAAACAAAAACAACATTGTAGAAACACAAACAAAATCACAGATAGTCAGAAATAGGTATCACTGTCAGCTTACATGATCATTCTTTTTCCTTGCCCTTTTTGAGAACTATTTCTCTGTTAGGGTTGAGAGCTTCTTTCTTGGATCTCCTGTCATCATTTGCACCTAGAAAAGTTTGTTGTTTTGGCCTGGGAACTACAGCTTCTGGGTGCAGCTTCATATAACTTTCTGAGTCAAAGAATTTGCTGGAAGAGTATCTCTCAAGTTCTTTCTTTCTTTGTTCTGATAGAGTGGTAAAAATTGATGTATCTTTTCCTTGTTCTCTTGCCTTCTTAATTTGATCTAATGCAGCCAATTCTTTCATCCTTGCTGTCCAGGAATTAGGATTGTTCTCTGGGTCTTCAAAATGGACAGGAGGTTCATATCTATTAGTTGACTCATCAGCAGGAGCTCTGGAAGAGACAAGATCTTTAAGCTTATAAGGGAAAGGACCAGAAGTAGAATCTGTAGGGCCTTGTCCTTCCCTTTGATAAGGATGTTGCCTGGAATATCCTTTAGAATACACTCTGAGATCTCTTTGATTTCCTCTATACTATCCTCTTATGGACTGGTAACCTCTAGACTGATTTCCACTTTGCTGAGATCTTCCTTGAAATTGATATGAACTTTGGCTTCTAGCAGTAGATTGAAAGGCAGAACTTCCACCTGTACCTGTATCAGGTGAAGGAGAAGGAGGAGGAGGAGGAGGATTGAAAAGGGATGAACCTTTGTCATACTTTCTCTTCTTTTTCATGGCTTTTAGCTAATTTCTGGAGTACTGCATCCATGGTTCTGTAATCTGGCAATCATGTAATATATAGTATGGAATATCATTTGTATCTTTGACCTTCTCTGGGGAACTCTCTTCATGGCCTTGCTTCTTGCTTTCCTTTTCCTTGCAATTATTGTAGAGGAATCATCAGAGGCAGTTCTAAACTGATCACTGTCTGAACTTTGAGGATTGTCATATATGTCATCAATCCTTTTGATGGAATCTCTCTGTTGTTGAGACTGAGCAGAAGAAATAACAGCAGGAACAACAACAGGAGCAACAGCAGCAGCAGGAACAGAAACAACACTGGCAGAAGGAACTATAACAGCAGGTTCAAAAACAAGAATTTCAGAAACAATAAGCTCATATACAGCAGGCTCAAAATCAATTGCCTCTGTCATATGCACATCCTCAGAAACTGAAACAGCAGCATCAGGACTAACTAAAACATCAACAGCAGCAGCAGCAATTTCAACATTGTCCACAGCCTGGACATAATCTATAAAAGAGGCTAAAATGCTGGGCTCACAGCAAGAAATAGGCACAATGGCCTTAGTAAGGTCTTAAGTATGCTGGTATGGAAGGCAGCTGAAGTATACAAAATCAAATACTGATAGCAGTGATCTGAGGTCCACTGTAATGACTGCAACTGGAGCTTGAACTGGAGGTACCGCAGCAGGCAATCTCTCAGCTTCATAAGGCATCTCCCCCTGCCTAGCTTCAGTGATAACTGGATCAAGGCACCCAGTAGAAGGGATTGCCTGAGGAGGAAGAATAGAGGATAGCCTGACAGACAACTCCTGAACAGTTTTCAGAAGTGGAGCCAAAGAAGTCTCCAGCAAGAGTGATAGCCTTGGAGCTATCAGCTCATATAGCTTGTCTGCAATAGCTGGAAGGTCTACTTGCTCAAGAGGGACTTTAGTAGAGGTAGGGATGGATGTGGTAGAGATGAAAGTTGGAGCAGCAGGAGATGTTGTTGGAGAAACTGTGGATGGTGGAAGTGATGGTTGAGATATTGGAATTATGGAGATGGAAGATAATGGAGTGGAGATGGATGGTGTGAATGATGGTTGAGCAATGATTTCTTGAAGTAATTGTTGATAAGAAGTGGATGATGATGGTGGCTCAAGAGGGGATGAAGGAGAATCATCCATATGAGAATCATCTAGAAGAGTGAATGATGGAATATGAGATGATGAATCAATATCCATGTGTGGGTAGTGATGTAGTGGATGGAAGATTTCTTCAGTTGATGTTGGAGTTGGAGAAGGGATTGAAGTTGGAGATGGGATGGAAATGGGGGATGAAATTGTGATAGTGGATGTGATTGTTGTTGATGAAACAATAGGTGGAGAAAGAGGAGATGATGAGGCAGGCAAATCTTCTACAGGGGCAGAAACCTGAGGGGAAGAGAATGAAATAGTCCTTGTACCTGAAGAAGAGATTGTAGAGGCTCTGCTGGGCTTTACAATCTGCCTGTCCCATATCCCAAATAGGGCACAGGTAAGCCTCTTGGAGGCATTGATGTGTATTCCATTGGACACAAGCAGGTCAGGGCATCTATTGTGAAGAAACAACCATAAAATCCTCCCAAAATTAACATAATTCTTGTTAATTTTCTTCTTGATCAAATCAAAAAACACTTCTCCCCAGTTCAGCTGCTTCTTGTCCACCAAGGCACCCATAAAACAAAGCTGATACCTATAGATGGTATCATGAGTTGAGTGTTTTGCCAACAACACTTTCCCGACTACATCAGCAAGAAATCTGTACTCAACTGACAGATTCTTCTTAAGCAATTTATTAGGGTTAGCTGCTGAATGGCCCATCCTCTCAAGCATAATTGAAAATTCTTCTCCAGAAAGCTCAATAGAATCTTCACCAGAATTTAATTGAAATACCTCTATCAAAACAGCAGGTGTTAAAGGTACCTGAGTTCCTGAGATGGTTCCGATCACAGTATTCTGATCCAGATTGTGGGCAGTATACACCCATTCCTTTATTTCATCTGCGGCTAATTTGATCCTTGTAGACATTATGTTAACTAACTGTTGGTCCTTGAAGAGTTCCAGAATGTCCTTGAATATTTGATCGCTGTTATCGAATGAATCCATGTTTATATCAAAGCCAGCATCAAATTTCATGGCTGCCAAGATTGCGACTGAAACTGCCATTGATTCCTGCAAAAAAAAATGAACAAACACAAGAGCAAGTGCAGAAAAGTTTGGAGGGAAAGAGAAATTCGGCAGAGAGTATGAAAGCGCAAAGGCAGAACGACGGCCGAAAAATGAGTTTTATATTAGGGTTCGACGCAGATAAGGAAAGATCGTTGAACTCCATTCGACGATCTGGGCTTCTAAAGGAAACTGAAAGGTCATCAACATCGTCGATCTCCGTTCGACGATATTGGAGAGCGTCGAGCTCCGTTCGACGATCGCTGACCGGAAGAAGATAGCTTAGCACTATCTGGAAAGTGCTGAACTCCGGTCGACGATTTCTAAGAACGTCGATCTCCGTTCGACGATCTTTGGGAAAAATGTCGAGCGCAGTTCAGAGAACAGAAATAACCTATAGATACTAGAAAAATCAAAATGTTTGCCTAGTCTTGGTCAATTTTAGAGTTGTAAAATATTGGATCTTATTTTAAACTTCCTTCATCTAACATTCCTAACTGATTCAGGAAGAATGTATGTTTCTTTTCATCCAATGGTTTGGTGAAAATATTTTCCCTTTGCAAATCAGTTGAGATATATTGAAGTTCAATTTTGTTTTTCTCAACATTATCCCTTAAAAAGTGATGCCTAATTTCTATGTGTTTTGTCCTACTATGGAGGACTGGATTTTGTGCAATGGAAATAACACTGGTATTATCATAAAATATTTTAGACTTCTCTAAGTTGTAGCCATAGTCTTGGAGTTGGTTTTGAATCCACAAGATTTGTGAACAACAACTACCTGCAGCCATATATTCAGCTTCAGTAGTTGAATTTGACACAGATGTTTGTTTCTTGCAAAACTAGGAGACAAGTCTGTCACCAAGAAACTAATAAGTTCCACTGGTGCTTTTCCTATCTATTCTGCATCCAGCATAATCAGCATCTGAAAATCCAGTTAAGTCAAATGCTGAATCTTTTGGATACCAGAGACCTAGATTTGGACAACTTTTCACATACCTAAGAATCCTTTTTACTAAGGTTAGTGTGACTCTCTAGGGCTCACTTGGAATCTAGCACATATGCATGTAGCAAACATTATGTCAGGTCTACTAGCTGTAAGGTACAATAAAGAGCCAATCATTGCTCTATATGTTGTCTGATCAACAGGTTTCCCATGTTCATCAGCATATAATACAACATTAGTAGGTATAGGTGTTTTCATACATGATGCTTCAGACATACCAAATTTCTTAACCAATTCTTTTGCATACTTGGTTTGAGAGATGAATATGCCTTCAGCATGCTGTTTGACTTGCAATCCTAGAAAGAAGGATAACTCACACATGCTACTCATTTCAAATTTAGAATGCATTAGGTTGGAAAACCTTCTGCACAAATTTGAATCAGTAGAACCAAATATAATATCATCTACATAGATTTGTACTAGTAGGGTATGAGACTTATGAGTTCTAATAAAAAGAGTTTGGTCTACTCTACCCCTTATAAAATCATTTTTCAGAAGAAAGCATGCTAGGGTCTCATACCATGCTTTAGGAGCTTGCTTTAGACCATATAATGCTTTATGCAATTTGAAAACATGATCAGGATGAGTTGAAGAGATAAAACCTGCTAGTTGTCTGACATAGACTTCTTCTTTGATATCTCCATTGAGAAAAGCACTCTTTACATCCATCTGGTATACTTTGAATCCTTTGTGTGCTGCATAGGCTAAGAAGATTCTTATGGCCTCTAACCTTGCAACTGGTGCAAAGGTCTGGTCAAAGTCTATCCCTTCTTCTTGAGAGTACCCTTGAGCAACTAGCCTTGCCTTGTTCCTTACAATGACTCCTTGATCATCCAATTTATTTCTGAACACCCATTTTGTTCCAACAATGGAGTGATCCTTTGGCCTTGGCACTAGTTCCCAAACTTTGTTCCTTTCAAATTGATGCAACTCCTCTTGCATTGCAATGATCCAGTGTGGATCTTGCTCTGCATCTTGAATGGATTGAGGTTCAATTTGAGAAAGAAAGCAAGTATGCATCAGGTTTTGGTTGACCTGATTTCTGGTTTGCACACCAGCTGAGATGTCTCCCCAATCACTTGGGAGATTGGATGGTCTCTTGATGTTACTAAATCAACAGGAGATGTTGATTGTTCACCAACATGTGTTGTTGTTTCCTCTTGTGGTACAACAACTGGCTCTTCAAGAAGATTCTCTTCAAGATGTTGAATGACTTCTTCATCTTCACTGATTTCATCTTTTTGAATAAATTGTAACCTGTCCAAGTATTCAGCAAGAGAGTGTACCTGCAAAGGTTCTATGGTAGAAGTATTCTTCTCCTTTAAAGACATGTTAGATTCATCAAAAGATATATGAACAGATTCTTCAATTTTGAGAGTAGATTTATTATATACCCTATAAGCTTTACTGATCATGGAGTATCCCAGAAACACTCCTTCATCAGTTTTAGCTTGAAATTTTGCTATGTATTTCTTGTCATTATTATGAATGTAGCAAATACAACAAAAGATTTTTAAGTAATCTACTTTAGGTTTCTTCCCTTTGAGTAATTCATAGGGAGTCTTGCCCTTCAGTTTATGTATTAAACTTATATTCAACACATAGTTGGAGGTGTTCACTGCCTCTGCCCAAAAGGATAGAGGAAGGTGAGCATCTGACAATAATGTAGTAGCAGATTCAATAAGGGTTCTATTTTTTCTTTCAGCTACCCCATTTTGTTGAGGAGTTCTAGGAGCTGAGAAAGTGTGTCTGATCCCTTCACTCTGACAAAACTCTTGCATAAGAAGAGAATCAAACTCTGTCCCATGATCACTTCTGATCAGGGCAATGTGAGTATTGAACTCACTCTGTATGCATTTGAGAAACTCTGTCAAACACTTAAAGTTATCAGACTTCTTCCTCAGAAAGAACACCCATATGAATCTAGAGAAGTCATCTACAAGCACTAAAGTATAAGATTTCTCTCCTAAGCTTTGTACTGTAATGGGTCCAAAAAAGTCCATGTGTAACAGATACAAAATCCTAGGTGAATCACTCTTATTAAGTGATTTGAAACTATTTTTAGTTTGCTTGCCTAATTGACAAGCCCTGCAAAGTCCTTCCTTCTTGTAGGGGCCAGAAGGTAGTCCTCTAACAAGGTTGTCCTTGGATAGCCTAGCAATGGTTCTAAGGTTTATATGCCCCAGTCTCTTATGCCATAATTCATTAGGTCTACAAATAGAGTTGAACAAGTATATATCTACTTTAGTTGAAAGAAAATCTACAAGATAAATGTTACCTTTCCTTTTACCTGTCAACACAGTTGTGTTGTCCTTTGATTTGATTTTGCATGAGGAATTGTTGAAAGTCACTTGATAGCCTTCATCACACAGTTGACTGATACTGATTAAGTTGTGCTTCAGTCCTTCCACATAAGCCACTTTCTTGAATGTGACTGAGCCAATCTGGACTGCACCATATCCTTTTGTTAGTCCAAAGTTTGAATCACCAAATATTACTTTGGGTCCAAGCTTGGCTTTGAAGGATGTGAAATTGTCCTTGTTTCCTATCATGTGCTTTGAGCACCGACTATCCAGATACCATTTGTAACACCTCCCCTGTAATGAACGTATAATATGGGTCCGGCCGGGGCCCCACAACATACGGACGCCACAACTTTAGTATTATAAGTTGATATAGCTACCCACACTCAAAACACTTTGCACAACACAGCGGAAACAAAAACAAGACTAGAAGTTATCCACTACAAGAAGAGTAATAACAATAGCCTTATGGCCTTACAACAAGCGTCCAAACTCAAATAATACAACAGTCAAGAAAGTGCATAGCACACCTAGTCTACCTCGGCATGCAAGCCGGACAACATGAATCTCACACATACAACATCATATAAGTAGAGCTACAAAAGAGAAAAGCACTTCATGACGCTTAGGCCTTTCTGGCCGGCGAGCTAGCTCCTGCATGCGATCCTTGCCCTGTAAAATTTATTAGTAACGTGGGTCAGCAAAGGCTAACCTCAAACTGTGTAACAACACATCTCCTCCCGGCCTCCCCTAACGGACCCCGGGGTACCCCTCCAACCTGCAAGTTAGCACTTCGTATGCAATAATCATAAGCAAGAAAAGCAACTACAGAAACAGGCATGGATGTCACACACATCATACATGTTCTTTACTGGTTGAGCATATAATAAAAGGGCCTACTTATGCAATCATGTATGCAACAACCCGGGTTTCACCCAAGACACCCTATCTCGTATGCATCTAGCACATCATCACATTATATGGGTACTCATCGATTCCTCATTGTCATAAAGTCACAAATAAAGGGGTCACACCATTTCCCCTAACGGCACACCGGCCGCCACATGGAACTCTTGCAAATACCCCACCCGCTCAAGGTCTTAGACCCGGGCTTGCCTACAAGCTCTGACTTCTCATGTCAGGATTCCAACAAACACACAACTGAATGATTCTAAGAAGCCTTGCCGGACCCCACCCGCTCATGGCCTCATTGCCCGGGCTTGCCCCCATGCTTGGCATTCTCGTCAGTCTCACAGAAGGGGACTAGTCTCGCCGGGACACTCTCCACACATGACGTGAACGTCACGGGATAGCCAGCCGACCACGGAGACATAGCCACGCCTTGGCACATCACAAACCAAGACAATTCCACCCTAGTCCCTCATTTGTACTGCAGCGTTCCCGCGCACCAAGGAAACCATCTCCAACTCATGCAGAGCTAACCTTATCCACCAAGGAAACCATCTACCGCCACGAGGAGATAACCTTGTCCGGTTCCGACTACACGTACTCATTCGAGAAAAAGGGCAAAACACCATCACATCACAAACGACATCTTGCCGTAACGGAATCTCTACGAATCCCTAAAGTTCGTATGCAACATCACCGAGTCGGACTAACGGTCGCGACTACGGCTTCACCCACCATGCCTAATCCACTAACGGAGCGGATCTCTAATGCAAATCATGCTGGGGGTTGACTCAATCGACCCGGAGGTTCCTTTTGAACCTTGGAGACCCAAAACCCCTCTCATTTGAGTGTTTGGTGCCCAAAACTAGAAAAGAAATGATACTAAAGACATGCATCCTAAGACCGAGAGGAGAAGTGTCGTTACCTTCCGACTCCTCTTCCTTGCCATGGCAAAATATCCGGATGAAAACCTTCGCAAAGATCTAGCCTCCACGGATCCGGACTCGGCTGGCGATTTGGAGCACCGAAGCTTCTCCTACAGCCCAAACCCTCCTTCACCTTCTTCCTTGCTCTCCTATCTCTCTAGAAATTAGTAAGAGAAAAGCTTGAAGAAGAATGAGGGTTTCCAACCCTATTCTCGGACTTAACTCCCCAAGAACCGTCCTAAACCGTCAGATCCTAAAATCAGGAAAAGATTGGCCACGATCCGCCTGAAAAAATAAAATACCTGGGCCGAACACGGCTTGGCACACGCCCGTGTCCCGGGCCGTGTGCTTCATTCGCCGTCTCAAATCGACGCGCCAGGAACAGCACACAGGCATCCGACACGCCCGTGTTCGATCCGACACGCCCGTGTCCCCAATGACACGGCTGTGTGGCCGGCCGTGTGCCTCCATTGACACGGCCCCGAAAACATCCCGAGAGGTGACACGGCCTGGGATACGCCCGTGTCCCAAGCCGTGTGCCAAGTCTCGACACTCGTCGACAGCCTTTGTGTCGACACCGCGGAAAAACGTCGAGCGAAGATGGTCGACCAAGCGGGACATGCCCTGTGACACGCCCGTGTCACAGGCTGTGTGCCCCAGTCTCGACACTCGACACTCGACACTCGACACTCGTCGAGTGAACATCGTCGACTGAAGATCGTCGATAGACCCACACGGCCTTGGACACGCCCGTGTCCTAGGCCATGTGCCTCGTCTCGACACAAAGTCGAGCGAAAATGTCGACACCCTGGGCCGAGTGTCGACACGGGCTCGACAGGCCCTGCAACATTCCCATGTCGCAGGCCGTGTGCCCTCACTCGACACTTCGTCGAGCGCAAAGTGTCGACCACGCGGCCAAGTCGTCGACACAGCCTGACATGGCCTGGGACACGGGCCGTGTTACAACTCTCCACCCTTACAGAATTTCGTCCCGAAATTACAAAACAGAAGGAACAAAAAACTTAAATTGTACCTGAAATGAAGAGTTCTGGATACTCTTCTAGCATGGCTTGCTCTCGCTCCCAAGAGAGCTCCTCACGACCGCAGTTGTCCCAGCGGACTTTCACGAGTTTAACCTCTTTATTCCGTAACTGCCGAGTCTCCGAATCCTCTATAGCAATCAGACGGACTCGTGTCCTCAAGTCTTCCTCAATTAGCACCGATGCCGGCTCGATCACCACACTAGCCTCCACCAAGGCTTTCCTCAAGATGGAGACATGGAAAACGTCATGCAATCCACTCAGCTCCGCGGACAATGCCAACCGATAGGCTGCTTCTCCCACTCGTTCAACAACTTCAAAAGGCCCCAAAAATCTCGGACTCAACTTTTTGAGTCGGCGAATCCGTGAGACGCCTTTGAACGGTTTGATCTTCAAATAGACCCAATCACCTACTGCAAACTCCAACTTCCGGTGACGAGCATTAAAGTATTTTGCTTGCCGGTCCTGCGCCACCTTCATATGCTCTTGAATGGTCCGTACCAACTCATAAG
Source organism: Platanthera guangdongensis (assembly GCA_039583875.1). Taxonomy (NCBI): domain Eukaryota; kingdom Viridiplantae; phylum Streptophyta; class Magnoliopsida; order Asparagales; family Orchidaceae; genus Platanthera; species Platanthera guangdongensis. The sequence goes on from CM077152.1 coordinate 116,393,522, forward strand.
CGTCCACTACCACCTCCTTTCCCAAAATTTTGGTGTCTCCCGCCTCTGCCCAAGACATCGGTGTTCGACACCGTCTCCCATACAAGGCTTCGTATGGCGTCATTTTTATACTCGCTTGGTAACTGTTATTGTACGTGAATTCCACCATGAAGAGGTGATCCTCCCACTTCTTACCGAAGTCAAGAACGCACATTCTCAGCATATCCTCCAAGGTTTGTTCTTTCTGTTTGCCCATCAGTTTGAGGATGGAACGCCGTACTGAACTTTAGCTTCGTGCCCAAACTCTTTTGAACTAGTCTCCAGTCCTTGGACGTAAACCGTCCATCTCGATCGCTGACTATACTCTTTGGAATCCCATGCAGTCGCATAATGTTGCGAACATACAACTCCACCAGCTTCTCCACGCTGTCCTCTTTCTGATTTGGGATGAAGTGGGCCACCTTAGTTAAGCGGTCCACGATCACCCAAATAGCATCATTACCCTGCTGCGATCTAGGCCAACCATGTACAAAGTCCATGGAGATGTCATCAAATTTCCATTCAGGGATCGGAAGGGGCTTCAGGAACCCGCCCGACTTCTGACATTCGGCCTTCACCAAGGCACAAGTTTGGCAACGATTCACGTACAAAGCTACGTCCCTCTTCAGCCCCGGCCACCAAAAGGATTTTTTTATATCCAAGTACATCTTTGTACCGCCCGGGTGAATGGAGTACTTTGTGAAGTGAGCCTCAAACATCAACTCCTCACGGAGTTTGCCGTACTGCGGTATACAAACCCTTCCGTTCTTCCTTAGAATCCCATCAATCATCTCACAGGTGCTGCTCTCGCCCGCTTGAGCCTCCAACACAAAAGGTTGAAACTCCACATCCAACCGAGTCTCTTCCCGAATGTGATCGGTCAAGTCGTTCTGCACTTCGATCCAGTTCAACCGAGCCACGCTGGACTCTCCTCTCGCAACACATTCCAAACCAAGGGACTCCCATTCCCGTACCAACCGCTCATCATGAGCTTCGATCCAATTTCCTTGCCCCGAGTACTTTCTACTCAAGGCATTTGCCACCACATTGACTTTACCTGGCGTATACTGAATCGCCACTTCGTAGTCTCCAAGAAACTCAACCCACCTGCATTGCCGCATGTTCAAGTCCTTTTGATCCCAGAGATACTTCAGGCTTTTGTGATCCGTGAAGATCTCCACCCTTGCACCATATACATAATGCCGCCATATTTTCAACGCAAAAATTACCGCCGCCAACTCCAAGTCATGGATGGGGTAATTCCTCTCATGAGGCTTCAGTTGTATAGACCCAAAAGCTATCACCTTGCCATGTTGCACCAAAACGCAACCCAAACCGCATCCCGATGCGTCACTGAAAATCTGAAATCCCTCGATCCCTTGCGGTAGACTTTGGATTGGGGCCATCATCAGTCTCTCTTTCAGTGCTTCAAACGTCTGACTGCACTCTTGAGTCCACACAAACTTATGGTCTTTACGAGTGAGTGAGGTGAGGGGTAGAGCTATCCGCGAAAAATTCTCCACGAACCTCCTGTAATACCCGGCTAGTCCAAGAAAACTTCGGACCTCCACCACGGTCCTCAAAACCGGCCAATCTCTAATGGCTTTCACTTTTGTTGGATCCACTGCCACCCCATCCCCACTAATCACGTGGCCCAAAAATGCCACCTTCTCTAACCAGAACTCGCACTTGGAGAATTTTGCATACAACTGGTTCTCCCTCAACACTTGCAAGACCACTCTCAAGTGGGTCTCATGCTCCACTTCCGATTTGGAATACACCAAGATGTCATCAATGAAGACAACCACAAAAGAATCCAAGTATTCCCGAAATACCCGATTCATAAGATCCAGGAACACAGATGGTGCGTTCGTCAGCCCGAACGGCACCACCATAAACTCAAAGTGTCCATACCTTGTACTAAAGGCAGTCTTGGGTATGTCCTCATCCCGAATTCGCAGCTGATAATAGCCTGACTTCAAGTCCAATTTTGAATACACCACCGACCCCACCAATTGGTCGAACAAGTGATCTATCCGAGGAATCAGATACTTATTCTTGACGGTCAATTTATTCAGCTCTCGGTAGTCTATGCACAGTCGCATGCTACCGTCTTTCTTCTTCACAAACAACACCGGCGCGCTCCACGGTGAAGAACTGGGTCTAACGTACCCTTGCTCCAACAGTTCCTGAAGTTGTACCTTAAGCTCAGCCAACTCCTTTGGTGCCATCCTAAACGGAGGACATGACACTCGGCCTAGCCTCCGGTACTAACTCGATCGAGAAGTCGATCTCTCGCCGAGGAGGCGCTCCAGGAAGTTCATCCGAAAACACATCCTTGAACTCTGCCACTACGGGCACTTCCTCAATAGCTAGCTGGGAGAGACGAACCTCTAATAACGCTACAAGCGCTACACCACCCTGGTTAACTGCCCGCATCAACTACATGGCCGAAATCAGGGAACAGGCCACTCCACCTAGGCCCTCAAATTGGACCTCCACCTGCCCTTTGCTCCTGAGGGTCACTACCTTAGATAGGCACTCAATACTGGCGCGCTGCTCTGAAAGCCAGTCCATGCCAAAAATGACATCGAACTCAACCAATGGTAAAATCGCTGCTACCAAAATGAAATCCACTCCGTTCAGCTCCCAACAGATGCGCCCTCTGGCCCCAGTGGTCATGGATGACCCATTGGGCATGCGCACTTTCAGCTCTGCTCCCGACGAGAAAGACCCAACTCCTATTCTTCAGATGAAGCTCTCCGCGAGAAAGGAGTGCGATGCTCTCGTATCGAACAATACCCTAGCGGGGTATCCGAAAACTAATACGAAGCCTACAACATAGACGTCACACAACAAGGGTCTAAAAGTATGAAGCACAAAATTTCAACTTAAATTTTCTTCATACCTGTCACCACATCGATTTGGAGGATCGCTTCTTGCTGTCCAAGGTTGTAAGCCCTTGGTTGTATCAGTTGGAACCGAGAAGCGCTCGACTCCGCCATCTTCCCTTTCTCTGCAGCACTGGGGCCGGAGCGCACAGTCTGCTCCTACCTTGTCTCTTACCCCGCTCCTCCTTAGGGACAAACACGAGCTATGTGCCCCACCTTACCGCAGTTGTAACACGTCAGCAGTCCCCTAGAGTGAGAACCTCCAGGCGTCCACTTGCTCTTCTCACCGGACCTGGATGTGTGAGGCTTATTCCTCCACCTACTCCATTTAGACTTTCCATGGGATTGGGAAGGCTTCCCTTCCCCTTGCTTATGAGTAAAACCCTTACGATGCTGGGTTCGCTCCAGATCGCTCTCCAACATCCTGGCAGCCTCAACTAGTTCATTAAATCCAGCCCTCTTCATGGAAATGAGGGGTTGCCTCAGGTTCTCCCTCAGCCCTTGATATAAGAGATTATCCCTCTCTACATCATCTGTCATCGTCATTCCCGCGTAACGACCCAAACGGGTGAACTCCTGCACTTACTCATCCACCGTCTTGTCTCGCTGCATTAAATGCAGAAACTGTCTCTGAAGGGCCAAACGTTTCGAAACGGGAATGTACCTCTTTAGAAATGCATCCCCAAACTCTTCCACCGACGGGGTGCGTCTAGGGAACTGGCGGCCGCTATGGCTCACCCACCACAACTTGGCGTCTCCTTCCAACATGAAAGCCACATACTCAGCTTTCTTTCCTTCTGGCGTCTCTGCCGCCCTCAAAAGCTCTTGAATGCGAACCCACCAGTCCTCCGCATCTGTTGGCGTACCAACTCCCTTGAATGACGGGGGATGTAAGCTCAGGAAATACTTCATGTGTCGGTATCCATGCCCGACAACCACCCTTTCCACTAAAGGCTCCACTCGCCTGGCTTCTCCTCCTAGCACGGCCGTAGCCGTATCCGGTGTAGTAGGGGTTGCTACCTGGGCTGCCGCTACAGCTTGGGCTGCCGCCATCACTTCTACAAGAATGCGGCAGAAGTCGGCGGGGTTTACACCCGTGCCCAACAGACCTGGAGCAGTGGCACTGCTCGCCAAGAGTTCCTCTCTTTTCTCGACGTACCCGCCTCATTGCTTGTACTCTTCAAGAAAACAAGAAGCAAGAAATCAGTCTCTAATCTCAAGACTTAAATATAAGGACACTCATGATCTCGCGTTACTCTTATGTGGATAACTTCTCTACGCATTGACCTTGATTCTAACCTCCCTCTGATACCAAATTGTAACACCTCCCCTGTAATGAATGTATAATATGGGTCCGGCCGGGGCCCCACAACATACGGACGCCACAGCTTTAGTATTATAAGTTGATATAGCTACCCACACTTAAAACACTTTGCACAACACAGCGAAAATAAAAACAAGACTAGAAGTTATCCACTACAAGAAGAGTAATAACAATGGCCTTATGGCCTTACAACAAGCGTCCAAACTCAAATAATACAACAGTCAAGAAAGTGCATAGCACGCCTAGTCTACCTCGGCATGCAAGCCGGATAACATGAATCTCACACATACAACATCATATAAGTAGAGCTACAAAAGAGAAAAGCACTTCATGAGGCTTAGGCCTTTCTGGCCGACGAGCTAGCTCCTGCATGCGATCCTTGCCCTGTAAAATTTATTAGTAACGTGGGTCAGCAAAGGCTGACCTCAAACTATGTAACAACACATCTCCTCCCGGCCGCCCCTAATGGACCTCGGGATACCCCTCCAACCTGCAAGTTAGCACTTCGTATGCAATAATCATAAGCAAGAAAAGCAACTATAGAAACAGGCTTGGATGTCACACACATCATACATGTTCTCTACTGGTTGAGCATATAATAAAAGGGCCTACTTATGCAATCATGTATGCAACAACCCGGGTTTCACCCAAGGCACCCTATCTCGTATGCATCTAGCACATCATCACATCATATGGGTACTCATCGATTCCCCATTAGCATAAAGCCGCAAATAAAGGGGTCACACCATTTCCCCTAACGGCACACCGGCCGCCATATGGAACTCTTGCAAAGGCCCCACCCGCTCAAGGTCTTAGACCCGGGCTTGCCTACAAGCTCTGACGTCTCATGTCAGGATTCCAACAAACACACAACTGACCGATTCTAAGAAGCCTTGCCGGACCCCACTCGCTCATGGACTCATTGCCCGGGCTTGCCCCCATACTTGGCATTCTCGTCAGTCTCACAGAAGGGTACTAGTCTCGTCGGGATACTCTCCACACATGACATGAACGTCACGAGATAGCCAGTCGACCACGGAGACATAGCCACGCCTTGGCACATCACAAACCAAGACAATTCCACCCTAGTCCCTCATTTGTACTGCAGCGTTCCCGCGCACCAAGGAAACCATCTCCAACTCATGCGGAGCTAACCTTATCCACCAAGGAAACCATCTACCGCCACGAGGAGCTAACCTTGTCCCGTTCCGACTACACGTACTCATTCGAGAAAAAGTGGAAAACACCATCACATCACAAACGACATCTTGCCGCAACGGAATCTCTACGAATCCCTAAAGTTCGTATGCAACATCACCGAGTCGGACTAACGGTCGTGACTACGGCTTCACCCACCATGCCTAATCCACTAACGGAGCGGATCTCTAATGCAAATCATGCCGGGGGCGGACTCAATCGACCCGGAGGTTCCTTTTGAACCTTGGCGACCCAAAACCACTCTCATTTGAGTGTTTGGTGCCCAAAACTAGAAAAGAAATGATGCTAAAGACATGCATCCTAAGACCGAGAGGATAAGTGTCGTTACCTTCCGACTCCTCTTCCTTGCCATGGCAAAATATCCGGATGAAAACCTTCACAAAGATCTAGCCTCCATGGATCCGGACTCGGCTCGTGATTTGGAGCACCGAAGCTTCTCCTACAACCCAAACCCTCCTTCACCTTCTTCCTTGCTCTCCCTTATCTCTTGAAATTAGTAAGAGAAAAGATTGAAGAAGAATGAGGGTTTCCAACCCTATTCTCGGACTTAACTCCCCAAGAACCGTCCTAAACCGTCAGATCCTAAAATCATGAAAAGATTGGCCACGATCCGCCTGAAAAAATAAAATACCTGGGCCGAACATGGCCTGGCACACGCCCGTGTCCAGGGCCGTGTGCTTCATTCGCCATCTCAAATCGACGCGCCTGGAACAACACACGGGCATCCGACACGCCCGTGTTCGATCCAACACGCCCGTGTCCCCAATGACACAGCTGTGTGGCCGGCCGTGTGCCTCCATTGACATGGCCCCGAAAACATCCCGAGAGGTGACACGGCCTGGGACACGCCCGTGTCCCAAGCCGTGTGCCAAGTCTCGACACTCGTCGACAGCCTTTGTGTCGACACCGCGGAAAAACGTCGAGCGAAGATGGTCGACCAAGCGGGACACGCCCTGTGATACGCCCGTGTCACAGGCCGTGTGCCCCAGTCTCGACACTCGACACTCGACACTCGTCGAGTGAACATCGTCGACTGAAGATCGTCGACAGACCCACACGGCCTTGGACACGCCCGTGTCCTAGGCCGTATGCCTCATCTCGACACAAAGTCGAGCGAAAATGTCGACACCCCGGGCCGAGTGTCGACACGGGCTCGACACACCCTGCGACACACCCGTGTTGCAGGCTGTGTGCCCTCACTCAACACTTCGTCGAGCGCAAAGTGTCGACCACGCGGCCAAGTCGTCGACACGGCCTGACACGGCCTGGGACACGCCCGGGACGTGTCCCGGGCCATGTGTCCCCTGCCAGAAACCAAAAAAATGCCAGAAACATAAATCGACCCCTTTCTCCAAATTGGGGTGTTACACCATTGCTGGTTTGATGTTGGATAGGTCTTCTCCTGCACATAAAACAATTTATTTGTTTTTGACCCAGTTTACCTTGGGCCTAGGTTGATAACCTTTAAATTCTGAAATAAAAGACATCTCTGGTTGACTCTTATAGCCTTCAGGATGATATCTCCTAGGAGGTATTATCCATTCAGTATAAGGGTTAAACCTCTGAGATGTAGGACCTCTAGGATTGAAGTTTGATTTACCTTTGAAGGATTTTTCAAAACTCTGAGCTCTGTTCGATGATCTCTGAGCTGAGTTCGACGATCTTGGGTCAGATCGTCGAGCTCCGTTCAAAGATCGACTATGCCAGAGTTCAGGGTTCAGAAATCGTCGACCTGAGTTCGACGATTCAGCCTGAGATCGTTGAGCTCCATTCGACGATCGTCGAGCTCCGTTCGACGTTTTCTGTTGAACTTTTGTTTTCTTAGGCAAATCAGAATTTTTCCTAGCCACCTCTACAACTCCCTTACCTTTATCTGAGATAAACTTGATTGGGGTTATTAATACTATAGGTTGGCTGGATGAAGCACCCAAGCCTAGTGTACTATTGAATCTTGAGTTCACTGTGCTTGTGATGTCCATTAGTTTGATGCTTCTCCCATTGAGGGATTCTTCAAACTTCTTGGCCTCTGATAGCTCACTTTTCAGTGAAGCTATCTGCTCCCTACAGCATTCCAACTCCTCAGAGAGTTTGAGGTTTTCTGATTTTAAAGTGCTGTGTTCAGATAGCTGATTTCTGAGAGAAATGATTTCCTTCTCAGATTTTAATAAATCTAAACACAGTGCTTTAAACTCACACTTGAAGTCCTCAGAATTAAAATCAAAAGAATTTATTACCTAGTCCTCTTCAGATTGAGTCTCTGATTCTGACTCTGACTCTTCTGCATCAAAATTTTGTTGTGAGGCATTGATAGCCATCATGCAGAATTCTTTTTCATCAGCATCATCTTCATCATCACTAGAGCTGGATGAAGCTTCAGATTCTTCTTCTGTCTCACTCTATGTTTCAGCGACAAACCCCTTCCTTGTATTTTTGTTCTTGCTGGAGGAGGGTTTGTCATTGCTATTTTTCTTGAAGTCCTTTTCTTTTCTCCTTTCTCTCCTGTCCTTCTTGTCCTTATTCTGATTTTCTGGACAGTCAGGCACAATGTGGCCTGGTTTCCTACATCCAAAACAAATAATCTCTTTGTTATTTGATTTGTCATACCTTGGCTTATCATGCCCTCTGAATGACTTTTTCCTGAAGTCCTTCTTGGCCATTTTATAAAACCTTCTGGCCAGTAAGCTTAGCAGCTCTTCATTGCCTGTGACCTTGTCTTCAGGCTGATCTTCAATAGCTTTGAATGCTATTGATTTCTCTTTTCTGACTACTGGTGAAGCAGCCTTCTGCTCTTCTTCTCTATTCTTGATAAGCAGCTCATAGGACTTGAGCTTGCCCAAGAGAGCTTCAGTTGTGATCTCATTTAGGCTTCTGGCATCCTTGATTGGCCAGATCCTTGAGTCCCAAGTGCTTGGGAAGCACATTAGGATTTTATCATTGAGCTCAGTCAATGAGATCTCTTTGTCCAATGTTTTCAGCTCATTGACTATGAGACTGAGTCTATTATACATATCTACTACTAACTCAGCTTCTCCTTTCTTGAAGTTCTCATACTGAGTTATGAGATGGGATCTTCTATATTTTCTCTCATTAGTAGATCCTGAGACTATCTCAGATAACTTGTCCCTGATGTCCTTTGCTGAGTTGCATTCAGCTACTTTTTGAAAGATTTCATCAGACATGGTTTGTGCCAAAATGTTCATTGCTTTGACATCTACAACTTTCCATTTTTTTATTTCTGCATCTGTTCCTGAAGGAGGTGGAACAGCACTTGCACTTGTATTTGCTGGAGGTGTTGGACAGACTGTGAAAACAGAATTAAAAATATCTTCATCAATAGAATTCATGTACAATCTTATCCTTGCCTTCCAAAGTGCAAACTTAGACAGATTGTACACTGGAGGTCTGGTGGTAGCATAATCTTTGCTCTGTGCCATGTTTTTATATAAGGATAAATATAATACAAATAATAAAAATAAAACCCTCTACAAAAGATTGATCCTATCAGAGATCTTTTGGTTCAGGTGTTAGCCTGTAGGAAAACAACCTACCAATTAAGGTGTGGTATTTTTAACCAACCTCCCTCTGATGCCAATTGAAAGTGGAGGATAAGATCTATCTTAACTCTAGAGGGGGGTGAATAGAGTATATTAAAATAATTTTCAAGATAAAAATTATTTACAGTGGAAGACTTAATTTAAATAATATGTGTATAGTGCTGCAGAAAATAAAAATATAAAAGCAAGAAATAAAACAACACAGCACACAACAAAACACAAAGAAGCAACCAGAGGACACAAGGAGCTATAGTGGTTCCCAATCAATCTGGGTACATCCACTCTTCTACCACCCTAGGTAGGAATCCACTGCAGGATGAGTTGATCAGGTGTCCTGGGCACCAATGAGCTTTTGATAAGGTGCTCAAAAACCAAACTAGATTTTTTGATCAGGTGTCTTGCCACCACTGGGTTTTGACAAGGTCTCAGAAACCAACACAAACTTTTGAAGGGATTTTGATAAACCCTTTACAGTAGAGAGAGAGAGAGGTGAGATGATCTTCTCTGTCAACAATCAGAGAGAAGATAGTGGATGTTGTCAAAGCTCCCCCTGAGATTTTGAGTTGTTCAGGAAGTGAAGCTTTGCAATATGATGATAGACCTTCAGAAGATTAGATCTCTAGCAAAAGTTGATTCCAGCAGCAGCTGAAATGTATGGTGTCTGGAGTCTTGAATGACAAGTCCTTTGAACACTGGAATCAAAAGGGATCTAGAAATTTCAGTATATTGATCTCCTTCAGTGATGTGTGTTCCTGTAAGAATTCTATGACTGTGAATATCTGCAACTTTTTCTCTCTTTCTTGTTGTTGTTGTTTTTTACCAGCAGAATGAATAATCTCTTTTATTCCTTAGATCTGAATAGAATGATTCTCTGTCCAAGATAGCTGTTAGCCTGTCATAAATGACTTCCTTAAAAGCATTTTGTCTTCTGGAGGAAAGTCCAATAAAACATTCCTTTAAAATCTCCTTGAAACTTGCTCCAGATTAATTGAAACGGCTACAAGATTCTTGAAATAAATGCTGGGAATAATTCCATAACTGTCTGAATTTGAATCTTGAAAAACGTCGATCTCTCCAGGAAAACATCGACCTGAGCTCAACTATCTTTGAACTGAGCTCAGCGACTGGACTTAGACTGAAGCAGAAATCATCGATCTGAGCTCAACTATCATCGAACTGAGCTCAGAGATCGTCGAATGGAGTTCAACGACTCGTCGACCTGAGCTCAACTATCATCGAACTGAGCTCAGAGATCGTCGAATGGAGTTCGACGATTCGTCGACCTGAGCTCGACGAAATGACTTAGTCTCCTGAACTGAAATATTGGTCTTGAGGGTCTTGAGGGCAGCTTTCAAACCTAAATACTAACCCTTAGACTCAATCTAATTGACCTTTAGATCTATACAAGGAGGTCAAAACAAATTTCCTAAAGGACATAGTGATCCTTGCCCAAATCAGTAATAGGGTGTTCCAACACATACCACGGAACGCATGCCGGATCATATATGAACAAAAGCAAGTAAACACTCCAATTAGGCCTTCGAGGGCCAGCTTCGTATTTTGGGCTTTAGACCGCTATTGACCGCTTGGTCCAGCAGCACCTGCAAGCAACAAACCACCACACGGTAGCAAACAAAAGCAACGGTCAGCAATGCTGACCAAATTATAACGATCCCGCCCCCAACTCGGGGCGGCGATGCTCCTTCCCTGCATTTTATTAGCACAACCAAGCAGTAAATAAATACATTACATCACAGGAATTGGCACGCACAACCACACACCCCGTGCTCTCAGGGCACATTCTCGGTGATCACGGTCTAAGTCCGCCGACTCACCACCGTCCCCGGGACGACAATCTCTCGTGAGCATTTGGTCTTTCTGGCCACAGCCTATGACCCTCAATCTATGAAAACGGTAAGTGCCAAGTAACTTTAGGTCTCTTTAACCGAACGACATAGAGCGGGTACGGTTCTGCCTGACGACTCACACCGCAACGTTAATTTAAAACATATGCGCGGGTCAAACTTTCCAGAGTCCCAAATCGTTTACACACGACACATAACCCAGTTATGTTCAAGTTGGATCCCAGGCCCACATGTTTGGCAGAATCACGCATCTACTCAGTTTTCCGGGTGCACCTTTGTGTTAATCCCCATGGCTCCCTGTTGCAATCTACCACTTAGAAAAACCCGAAAACAAACATTCGCACGGAGTCTTCTCCGGCCATTTATGCAATGCAACATCACCGATCCAGACCAACATGTTCGGATAAGCTTCACACATCATGCGTATGTTCATTCTCATTTACAGACTCTACACAACGGGGACTATTCATGTCTACCCGAAGGAATGCCTCAAACTCACCGCAAACTCGCTAGAGCGGGCTTCCCTATGCAAAAGAAGTAGAGCTTCACATGCTCAAGTAGAGAATCGTTACTCTAGCGTTCTTCCTTGGCGCCATGAAAATGTAAGCGGATGAAAAGCACCGCACTCTCTTTTCCTTCGTAGATCCGAAGTCGGCTCGCGATTTGGAGCTCTAAAACTCCTCCAAAGACTGGATCTAAGCTTCTTCTTCCTCCTTTGCTCTCCCTTCTCTCTAAGATTTAGACAGAGAAATACGACAGGAAATAAGGGTTTTGAAACCCTGTACATTGGTATAACCCTTTGGGAATAACCATAGCCGTCGGATCCCATAAAAATGGATGCACGAACACGATCCATATCTGACCTAGGCAAATGGGGTTAAACACCGCATGGTTCACCAATCCGGAGCAAGACACGTCCGCGACCAATTAAATAGTGTTAGGACATTTAGTCAACACCCGCCAAAACCCCAGCGTCAACACTCCGCGTCGACAGAATCAAACACGCCACAAACAGCCCCGCGCTCGACGATCGTCGAACCAAGATCGTCGACCGCTTCCAGAATCGTCGAACGGAGCTTCTCTGGCCAAATCGTCGAACGCAGCCAAAATCGTCGAACGGAGATCGCTGGCCCGATCGTCGAACCCACAACCCGATTGTCAAACCCACGGCCCGATCGTCGAACCCACGGCCCGATCGTCGACCGCAGAACGTCGACTAAATTGTCGATCGCAGAATTGACCAGATCGTCGAGCGCTGCTCGACGATCATCAAACCCAGAATGTTGGCCCGATCGTCGAACACAGAAAGCTGGCCCAATCGTCGACTGCAACATTGAGACTAGATCGTCGACCGCTACTCGACGATCGTCGAACCTAGAATTCTGCCTGATCTTTTAGCCAGATCTTTGAACTACCCTGACACGCCCTGGGACACACCCGTGTCGAGGGCCGTGTTTGCTGCTCGACGATTGTCGAACCCAATTTCGTCGACCTCTCGGCCGAATCGTCAAACCCAACACGACATGCCCTGGGACACGCCCGTGTCCTAGGCCGTGTACCTCCTGCCAAATTCCAAATTTGGCCCGGAACGCCTCCAGTCGCTCTTTTAAGTTTCGGGGGGTTACAGTAAATGCCAATAGGGCAGCCCATGAACAAACACACCATGTTCTTCAGGAATCATCAATGTTTGATGCACCAGCCCCAACACTCAATAAAATGACCACTGTACCTACAGTTTTAAGGACTGCTGACAATAATGTTGTTAAGACTGAACTTAAAAGAAGATACAATAGATATGAGTGCTGGTGTTTTGGCAAAGTGGGTCATTATGCCATTGATTATTAGCACAAGACTACTGTCAGGAAAAATGCCAGCTTACTTGTCAGAAAGGCTGCAGGCAAGCATGTCAAGTTTCAATCTAACCTGAACCTAGAACCCAATAATTATTGAGGCTCTAAGGTTAAGTAATTTTATTTGATGCAGGTGAGTCCAAGTGGTCATACCCAAATATGGTACTTGGACAGTGGATGTTCCAGACACATGACTGGAACAAGAAGGATGCTGAAGGATTACTCTCCCATAGAGAATGGACCCAAAGTGATCTTTGGTGGATCTGAAAGGGGGTCATCAAAGGGTTTGGTAACATTTCCAATAGCTCTATCACTATCACCCAAGTGGCTTATGTGAAAGGCCTGAAACATAACCTAATAAGCATAAGACAACTAAGTGATCTTGGTTATGACACTTCTTTCATTAAGAATGGGTGTCAAATTAGAAGGACAAGTGATCAAGAGGTCATCTTGTCAGGCTATAGAAAAGAAAATGTTTATTGTCTAAATTTTATGAGTGAGAATAAAGATTCACCTGTTTGCCTAGTTGTAGATGAGAAAGCTTCTTATTATGTCAAATGACACAAGAGGCTTACTCAACTTAACTACAAGACTATAGGTCAACTCTTTAGTAAAGAGTTAGTGAGAAATGGTCCTCAAGTCAAGTGCATCAAGGAAGGTGTATGTTCAGCTTGTCAAAAAGTAAAACAGACCAAGACCTCCTTCTACAGTCTTGATACCAAAGATTCAGTGAGGTGTTTGTACCTCCTGCATATGTATCTATTTGGTCCTATGCCAATTCATAGTCTAGATAGGAAAGTCTATACATTTGTGGTTGTGGATGACTATTCTAGACTTATATGAGTTTTCTTCTTGAGGCAGAAATCTGAAACCCCTACTGTCTTCCACAATTTTGTTAGGCAAATTCAGAATGAACTTAACAATTCAGTGGTCAAAATCAGAAGTGAACATGAGAATGAATTTCAGTCTGAATGCATGACAAGATTTTGTGAAGAACTTGGGATTCATCAAGAGTTCTCCTCACCTATAACTCCCCAGTAAAATGGGATTGCTGAAAGAAAGAATAGGACTCTTAATGAGGCTGGTAGAACACTACTAAGTGACACTTCTCTCCCAGAATATTTCTGGGCTGAGGCAGTAAACACTGCATGTCATGTTCTTAACAGAGTTTCCATCACCAAAAGCCACAAGAAGACACCCTATGAGATTATGAAAGGTAGAAAAACAAATTTAGCCTACTTTAGAATCTTTGGTAGCAAGTGTCATGTTCTTAATAATGACAAGCACTATTTAACTAAGTTTGCTGCCAAATCCCAAGAAGGGATATTTGTTGGGTACAGCAACAACAGTAAGGCATGCAGGATCTACAACTTGACTACTCAAGCTGTAGAAGAATCTGTCCAAATAGTCTTTGATGAATCTAAGCTAATCAACTGTGAGCTGTCTAGCACTTCTTGTAGCTCTACAGGTTTGAAGGAAAAGATGGACAAGCTAACCATTAGTGAAGACCAACCTGCAAGACAGGATGAGGAAAATGATGGATGCTGTTTAGGGGGAGTACAAGACCCATAAGCTGATGATGATAAAGACAATGAAGTACAACATGTTGGGGAGATTGGAGGAAATCAAGTTGTGGATAGATTGCCTCCAGTAATAAGAAATCTAAGGGATCATCTAGCACACCAAATTATTGGTGATCCAAGACATGGTGTTCTGACTAGAAGCAAGAACTTGAACACAGTTCTATGCTCAAGTTTCCTGTCTCAGATGGAACCCAAGAAATTTGAAGAGGCCATACAAGACCCAAATTGGATTGATGCCATGCAGGAAGAACTGAATCAATTCAGAAGATGTAAAGTCTAGAAGTTGGTTCCTAAACCAAAGAATCACAATGTCATAGGGACTAAGTGGATCTACAGGAAAAAGTTAGATGAAAATGGCATTATAGTCAAGAACAAAGCAAGACTGGTAGAAAAAGGCTACATGCAGGAAGAAGGAATAGACTTTGACCAGACATTTGCCACAGTAGCAAGATTGGAAGCAATAAGGCTGTTCCTAGACTATGCAGCTTATCAAGGGTTCATGGTATTCCAGATAGATGTAAAGTCAACATTTTTGAATGGTAACTTAAAAGAGGAATTTTATGTTGAACAACCATCAGGTTTTGTAGATCCTCTTTATCCTAATTATGTTTATAGGATTAAGAAAGCTCTATATGGATTGAAACAAGCCCCCAGGGCTTGGTATGAAACACTGTCTACCTTCCTTATTGAGAACAAATTCTCAAGGGGAAAATAGACAAAACTCTATTCCTAAGGGAATCAAAAGGCAAGATCATCCTAGTCCAGATATATGTTGATGACACTATCTTTGGATCAACTGAAAACAACCTTTGTAGAAAGTTTGCAAAACTTATGCAAGGGAAATTTGAGATGAGCAACATGGGTGAGCTGAAATTCTTCTTGGGACTCCAAGTTAGACAGACTGATGATGGCTTGTCCATATCCCAGTCTAAGTTCACCAAGGAGATAATTAAGAAATATGGCATGGAGTCATCCTCCACCATGAGAACTCCAATGGGGTCAAGTATGCCTATAGGCAAAGATGATGCAGGAAAACCTGTAGATGAGTCTTTGTATAGAGGGATAATTGACTCCCTTCTTTACTTAACTGCTAGTAGACCAGACATCATGTATGCTACATGTGTCTGTGCTAGGTATCAAGCTTGCCCAAAAGAATCTCATTATACTGCTGTCAAAAGAATTTTGAGATATCTTAAGGGAACATCAAATCTTGGCCTTTGGTACCCTAAGAATAGAGATTTTCTACTAACAAGTTATTCAGATGCAGACTTTGCAGGATGCAAAGAAGATAGGAAAAGCACCACTGACACATGTCAGTTCCTAGGTGGAAGATTGGTGTCATGGAGCAACAAAAACTAGACAAGTGTGGCTATATCCACTGCTGAGTCTGAATATATAAAGCTGTAGGCAGTTGCTGTGCTCAGCTGTTATGGATACAACATCAACTTGAAGATTATGACATCCAGATAAGTAGAACTCTATTATATTGTGATTCTACCAGTGTCATATCTATTGCTATAAATCCTGTTTCTCATAGCAGAACTAAGCACATAGAAATCAGATTTCATTTCATTAGAGATCATGTTGAAAAAGAAGACATAAGTTTAGAATATGTCAACACTAATAATCAAATTGCTGACATGTTCACCAAACCACTGGATGAAACTAAATTCAATTACTTTAAAATTGAATTAGGCATGCTGAACTTGGAATAAGAATGGTAAAAATAACTAAGTAATTCTATGTCAACACATAAAGAAATCTGTGTCAACACTTAGTAGTTGGTGTCGACACATAAGAAAAATTCTGTCGACACATCAAGAAGATTGTGTCGACACTTAGAATTTGGTGTCGACACATAGCTCTCCTGACACTTAGATATTGGTGTCGACACATACAGTCGTCTGTGTCGACACGCACAAATTAGTGTATACTCTTAAGGTTGTCTGTGTCGACACATCACAATTGGTGTCGACACATAGTATTGTAATACCTTTAAGTTCTCTGTCGAGACTTTAGTAGTCTGTGTCGACACCATCCCAATTGTGTCGACACAATAAGCAAATTTTCGCCCGCCTTTTGGCCTTCTTTTAGAAATGTATAAACAGGTGGAAACAAGACCTTGTCGACCACGCTCTCAGAATTCTCGACACCAAACAATTTGTGTACCTTCATCTCTCTTGTCCTCAATCTCTCATCCCTAATGGCGCTAAAAATGGAAGAGAACATCAATGAGGGATACGAACTAGTTCGCAATGCGTTTGAGAGTACAGCGCCAGAAATCCAAGCCGTGATTACCCTAATCACCGACAATGGTCTGGAGTACTTAGTTTCAGAACCTACCAGGATATGGAAGGAGGTTCTTGAATTCTACTCATCGACATTAATGGATTCAAAGGGCATCAAAATTAAATCATCTGTCTAAGGAACTAAGGTAAAACTCACACAGAAGAGTTTAAGTAAGACACTTCAGCTTCCCAGGGTTAAGAAAGAAGATGATATAACATATTCCATGACAAAAGATGCTCTCCAATGGTGTGGACTGGATCCCACTACCAAGATTGGATCATCAATGAACAGGAAGGGAATGAATTCCCAGGGTAAATTCCTACCTGAGATTATAGGCAAGGTTATTCTGTGCAAATCAGGAGGACATGATAGGATTTCAGCCTATATGTTTAATCTCATGATCAGGGTTATATTCAAGGTGAAAACTAATTGGTCTGCTGTTGTCTTTGAAAAGATCAAAGAAAGTATCAAGAAACCTAATCTGGGCAGAATACTAAGCTTGTATCTGGCTTTGAATATTCCAGAAGTGATGAATCAGACTAGATGTTCTAAGATTAATCATATGAAGAGAATGGACATAAGAATACTGTCCAGATGGGATAGGGTATTGACAAAGGATGTCTCTACACCTTAACAACACCAGAAACTGGTTCAGAAAAAAAGCAAACTCCACACAAGCCAGCTGAATCTTCCAGTGATTCATAAGAAGAAGTTATTTTTAGCTCAGATAATGATGGATCAGAAAGGACTCAAAAATCACCCGCTCTAGAAACTGTAACTGATGATCAAGTGCAGGGGGAGCAGATTCCTGTAAGCAACATCCCAGTGGATCAGGTCCAAGAGGAGACTCTTCAAGGGGGAGCTAATGAGCCTTTTCCAGATCCAGCACAACAAGTGCCGTCACCTTCAGGGGGAGATAATGAGCAAGAGCCAAATGTCCCAACAGGTACATTGGACAGTGATGCAGCCACTCAATCTATACTTGAAGTAATTGAGGATACAAATCAAGCTACTATAGGGTGAGAATGATACACCGGACGTGCATATGAATGAAGTTGATAAAACTAACCAAGACAATGTCCCTGAGCATGAAATTACCATAAAAGTCACTTTTGAATTTGAAGGAGGACCATTTGCTGAGAAAGAGATAGTTATTCCTCCAATTCAACTGCAACAAGAGGTCACATTAGAAGAATTATTTCCTGATTTACTAGGAGCAAGAACTGAGGGGGAGCTGCAAAGCACTGAGGGTTGATGAGTCCGATTTATATAGGGTTTTTCGGACTAATCTGGGCTAGTTTTCACGCGTTTGCACTTCACTTTTGGTTCTATATCATTCATATTTCATCTTGTCTATATTTCCATAGGAAGTGCACACTTTGGCCCGTGGTTGTGTATTTTTGTACTTTTATTGTTTGTACTCCTTATTGTGCTCATCTGGAATGTCTGCACATATCAGTGCTGGGTTTAGGGGTCGTGTGCATGTTCCGGGGACATTTGGAAGCAGGAATACTACGCACAATCATCAGATATAGTGCACACGACCACTGGTTGTGCACCGATGATCGTGCGCAATGTACCCTGATTTCCAGAATCTGCCCGGGGTAATCGCGCGACCATTGGACATAGTGCGCACGACCACCGGTCGTGCGCCACTGATCGTGTGCATTGATTCCTCTTTTCCTGGAGTTCTGTCTGGGGTAATCGCACGACCATTGGACATAATGCGCACGACCACTGGTCGTGCGCCTCTGCTCATGCGTGCTATCCCAGTTCATCTTTGTAATCTGCCATTCCAGTGCGCACGATCACTGAACATAGTGCGCACGACCACTGGTCGTGCGCCTGTGATCGTGCGCATTGTTCAATTCTGCTTTCTATAAATATGCAGGTTCCGCCCTAATTGGGGAGATCGCTCATTTTTCCTCCGCCGTTTTCGTCTCCGAGGAGGGATTCCGCCGTCCTCCTTCAATCTCCACCCTAGGGAGGTGCTCCGGGCCAGCTTTCACTGCTAAATCCAAGCCAGAGCTTCCTCTTGGCCTCCTCCATCATCTCTTGGGCTCATTTCAAGCTTCAACGCCATAGCCATCAAGTAAAGGGAAGCTTGCAAATTTCGTTCGCTATCGTGACATGAAGAAGACGGGCCATTGGAAGGTGGTGACAGCCCTTCTCTACCCCGGACGCAGTTGAGGACCGAGCTTGGACGCGGATTGACA
Organism: Platanthera guangdongensis; assembly: GCA_039583875.1. NCBI lineage: Eukaryota > Viridiplantae > Streptophyta > Magnoliopsida > Asparagales > Orchidaceae > Platanthera > Platanthera guangdongensis. The sequence goes on from CM077152.1 coordinate 116,412,330, forward strand.
ACCCGACGATTCCAACCATGAATCCTCAGCATGAATTCATATTCGGTCTATCTCTTGCCTTGTTCTTCCTTTATTGTTGTTTATGTGTTGTTGTAAACTTTATTTATAGATGATGTGCGCTTAGTTGTAAAACGCTTATATTAAATCATAGCTTTGTGATTTGTATTTTCGTTATATTTGCTTGAGGTGCGCCATATTCCATCCACCACCATCCACCCTTACCGCACTAGCAATTGCTAGTGGCGTGTGTAGCGAAGAGGTGCTCACGACCCTCATTCTGCCATTCTGACCACCTCATCCGCAAGCCTACTCATCCATCCGCCCAGCTATTCGGTGCATAGCGGCCCGACTAGTCTTCCATCCCGCCTAGAGAAGCATCGCATAGCGGTGTTGCATAGGAGTAGTTGTTAGCCTTTTATTTTCTTTTTCCGCAAATATCAAAACCCCCCTTAGTTAACTCCGACCTAAGGACTTCAATCTCAAGTCCTCCTCGAAATTAACTCCACCTTACTGTGTTCCTTGAGAGATCGATACTTGGGAAAACTCGCCCATTTTATATTACTTGTGCGACCGGTTCACTGCCGTGATCTTTAACATCAAGTTTTTGGCACCGTTGCCGGGGAACACAGTCGTGTGAGTTTCTGGAGAGGGAGATGTGAGATTGCTTTCCTTTTCCTTTGTAAATCGCTTTTATTTTGTTCTATTTCTATTTTGCCTGCCTTTTTCTTGTTTGTTTAGGCAATTGTAGTAATATATTGTTGAATTTAGTAATTTGCACAATTTATTTTGAATCTGCTATTTCGACACCATGTGGGGATATTCGTATGCCCAATGTCGTTGGTGTGGAAAGCCTTCCCATGCTAGTCATGAATGCCCTGCGAGAGATATTAAGCATAAGCCTCAGCGCACAATGCATGAGATGCTGTATTCCTACAACCCTTCAAACACTGTGCCCCGAGCTTATGGTCAATCGTCCTCGCCACATACACCGTTGTCTTATTCCTCTCCGAACCCATAAGGACCGCAGAGTAATGGGAGAAAGTGTTTGTATTGTCGTAAAATAGATCATGTCCTGAAGGATTGTGCTGAGTACCTCCGTGTTATGGAAGAGGATGATGAGCCGGACATCCGGATCATCCCGACTCCTACCCTCGGTGGCACACCTTCATCATCTGGTTATGTGTCCCTGTCACCTTCATTTGTTGAAGGGAATGATTTGGACACAACCACCATATGTGTGGCTGATCTAGGCTTCGACATGGCTGAGCCCATCTCTCCTGTGCATACATCTCCAAGCGTGGAGCCGATTCTTTATGAGGAACCTGTGCTTGACTTTTATCCAAGCAAAGTTCTTTTGCCTTTTGTGCATTCTACTTTAGTCGTCTCTGACGATATTTTCGACGATGCAACACAAGTTGAGGCTTGTGATACATTGATTCTTTCCACTCCCATGGAGGAGGACAACCTTCCTGGTGTCGAGGATTCTACCTCGATACCAAAGGAGGAAGTCCAAGTCTTGGTGGAGGCCTCTATGGATCCGGCCGAGCCTTGTAGCATTGTCGACATTATTGACGATATTTTTCTACCTCAGCCTTTGGGGAGTGAAACCGGGATCACTCCCCCGATTATTTCTTTATGTTCTTCGTCTCTTTTATTTCTTGACCCCCCTTCCTTATCTGAGCCTGTGCTGGTTGAATCTCCACGGGTAAGTTGGGTTGACGTTGAGCCTTGCGCTCAGGCTGTTGACAAGTGCATCCTCTTGTGTGAGGATGTTCCTACCTCCTTCATAGTGGAAGCCCCTGCCGTCACCTTCGCCCCCAATGAACTTGTGGTGGACGAAACCTTGCTAGGAAAGGATTTGTTTTGTGGTGAGATGAGTGAGGACCAGGCCTCCTCCTCATCCAACTTCCTATTTCCTTTGCCTGCGAGGAGCAGGTATGATTATTTAGGCAGAGGGGTAACTGTTTTATAACCGTATCGGTACCTGTTTGTTGGAGTTACCATGGTGATCTAGAAGTGGTCAAACATGTAATCTCACTGCCAACGCGATATGAGCCTGCAGGGTCGAACATAAGAGATGTGGAGAAGTTGGATGATTGACTGTGTTGGTAAAGGTTACCAATCACCGACCTGAATGGGATTATGGGCAAAGTGTTGCCTTAAAGGATCGTCGGGTTGGGCAAATGTTGCCTTGAAGGATTGGTAAGAATAGTCGACCGAGGGTCGACGAGTATCGTCGTGTATCGTCGACCGCGGGTCGACGAGTATCGTCGAGTATCGTCGAGTATCGTCGACCGCGGGTCGACGAGTATCGTCGAGTATCGTCGACCACGGGTCGACGAGTATCGTCGACCGCAGATTGATGATTATCGTCAACCCACGTTCTACGTGAATCGTCGAGTATTATACTCTGATACTCGCCGACTGATTCTCGCCGATCCTAGGTGATTCTCGCCGATCCTAGGTGATTCTCGCCGATTGATTCTCGCCGAATCTGCTAGGTGATTCTCGCCGATTCTGGAACCCTAATTTTCTGGGTGGTCTGCGGATTGCAATATTCCTAAGTCTGTTTATGCCTTTGGTATAAATAGACACTTAGGGTTTTCGGGACTCAGATCTCTGATCGAATCGGATGCGCGCTGATCGAATCGACGGAAGTGTTCTTTGCTCGTTCCGCCGATCCCGAATCCCGCCGATGGAACCGTTCCGCCGCCGTGCTCGCTCCGTCGACCTCCTCCTCTCCGGCGATTGTCGCTGGTGTTGCTATCCCTGGCGCGGACCTAGCAGTCCGTGGGAAAGCAAGGTGCGGTCATTCTCCTTCCCGATTATACGTACGACGGAAAAATCGGTGTTCTCCCGCTCGTGTGGATTTCTGCAGAGACGTGGATATCATTCCACGTAGAACTCGCCACCAGCAAGAACACGAAGCTTGGAGCATCTCCGTTGAATTGTGACTCAACGCCACCGAGGTAATTTTTGCCTAGTTGTATGTTAACTTCTTGATTCAACTACCATGGCCCGATCCCATCTATTTTGGGTTTTCTTGATGTTTTTATTCTTCCGCTGCGTGCACAAGTGTTGTGCCATCCTCATAGAGAAACCCAACAGTGGTATCAGAGCCAGGTTGCGGCCATGATTGTTGTATTGGAAGTTTTGTTATTCCAGTGCGTGTAAACCTAGGGATTTAGAAGTGTTCTAAATGTCTAGATTTAGTCTTGGTACCCCGCCAAGAACGTCTGGGATTTCGTGAAATTTCTAATTGTTAGAAATTGTAGTCTCCTTAGCAGTAACCATCCCTCGAGATTGTTTTGGATTTTGAATCCAACATATAGAGATGAGCTTGTCTACTGCTTTAAGTTGAGTTGTTTTTGCTTTTGTCCAATGCATGTAAATCTGAGGATTTGGAAGTCTCCGGATGTTCAGATTTAGCCCTTCCTTCTATCAAATGTTGATGGTGTCAGGTTGTGCACATAAGGGATGCATGTGGTTTTAGAAAAATTGTTTTTCTTTGGATGTGCACATTGATCAAATGTTGATCATGGTTAACTGTTAACCTATAATCAAAATCCCTTCATCAAATATTAAGTGTTTGGATGCCTTCCGATGGATGACACTCTTCCTGCCTCGATCGATGAAGTGTGGGCTTGCCAAAGCAAGGTGCATTAATCTATCTTGGTAAGGGTGCGAGCGGATAATTATGATATCCCACTATCGACATCGGGTCCAGCTTAACTAGGTGACCTCAAAGGTTGAGTGCCTAGAGGCATATGGTTGGCATGCACCATATGATGGATGCGAGTAAGGAGTTATTCACCAACCATACAAGAATTGCATGAGGATGCAATTGGCAAGCGTTGCCTACCTAAATAACCGCATCGTGAGAGGAAAGCCAAAGATGACTCATTGTGTTGGTGAAATACGGATCTTGTCCACTAAGAGAGTAGCTCGCATGAACTCTCCGAATTGTTAGTGAGGGCTATCATTTCGAATAAACTAGTGGGAGTGTTTTAATTGAAGTCCAAATTAAAATAAATTGTATTTGAAATTTTGGTACTGCTTTTATTCTGCATAAATTCTTGTAGAATTCCATGGCAAGTGTTTCACACTCCACGTTGTCTCTAAGAGCCATCCTTGAGGAGGATAAGCTCAGTGGGACTAATTACATGGACTGGTACAGGAACCTGAGAATTGTTCTTAGGCAAGAGCGAAAGCTCTATGTCTTGGAAGAAGAAGCCCCCGAGTTGCCGACCGGGAACTCTTCCCGTGATGAGAAGGATGTTTATAAGAAGTATACTGATGATGCTTTAGATATCGAATGCCTTATGCTTGCCACTATGAACTCTGAGCTTCAGAAGCAACATGAGAACATGGGGTGCAAGGAGATTGACGAGCATCTCAAGAAAATGTTTCAAGGGCAGGCTTGTCAAGAGAGGTTCGACGTCACAAAAGCGTTGTTTCATTGCAAGATGGGAGTTCGAGACTCAGTAGTGACTCACATACTTAAGATGATTGGGTATATAGAGAACCTTGAAAGGCTGGGTTTTTCTCTTGGTCAAGAGTTAGCCACAGATCTGATCCTGCAATCATTGCCGGACAGTTATAAGCAGTTCGTCTTGAACTACAACATGAATGAAATAGACAAGACACTGCCCGAACTCCTAGGCATGTTGAGACTGCCGAAATCAATATGAAGAAGTCCAAGCCTGCCAGCCCCATACTGATGGTGCATAAGGGCAAGGGCAAGGCCAAGGGCTCTAAGAAGACGAAGGTGGGACCTAAGTCATATCTTGAGCCCAAGTCTTCTGCACTGATGAAAAAGAAAAGCACGGTGAAGGAAGGGAAATGCCACCACTGTGGCAAGGCTGGTCATTGGAGGAGGAACTGTCCTTCATACATTGAAGGTCTGCAGAAAATGAAGGGAGGTATGACTTCCGCTTCAACTGTTCACGTTATAGAGATAAACCTTTCTGCTCCTTCATCTTGGGTATTGGATACCGGATGTGGTTCTCACATTTGTACAAATGTGCAGAAACTGGGAAGGAGAAGATTGCTGAGTAAAGGGGAGTTGGACCTCCGCGTCGGCAATGGAGCAAGAGTTGCTGTTGTAGCCGTAGGGGTTTACCGTCTTTCTTTGCCCAGTGGGCTTGTAATAGAACTAGATAATTATTATTTTGTTCCGTCCATAACTAGAAACATTATATCTATTTCATGTTTGGACATGATTGGATTTTCTTTTATAATTAAGAACAACTGTTGTTCTATATTTAAGAATGATGTTTGTTATGCTGTAGCCCAATTGTTTAATGGTCTTTATGTTTTGAACTTGGACCATCTGATCTGTAATGTAGAAAGTAATAAAAGACTAAGAACAAATGACTCGAACCCTACATTTCTCTGGCATTGTCGTTTGGGCCATATCAACGAGAAGCGCATATCCAAGCTCCATAGAGATGGACTTTTGGACTCATTTGATTATGAATCATTTGAGCGATGCAAATCCTTGTTTGTTAGGCAAGATGACTAAAGCTCCTTTCACTGGTTATACTGAGAGGGCTGAGGATCTCTTGGGTGTTGTACATAGTGATGTATGCGGACCCATGAGTTCCATGGCTAGAGGTGGGTATTTCTACTTTGTTACATTTACTGATGATTTCAGTAGATACGGATATGTGTATCTTATGAAGTGCAAATCTGAGACCTTTGAAAAGTTCAAAGAGTTCAAGAATGAAGTAGAAAACCAGTTGGGTAAAAGGGTTAAAGCACTCCGATCTGATCGAGGTGGCGAATACCTGAGTCATGAGTTCCGTGATCATCTGAAAGAGTGTGGTATTGTATCACAGCTCACTCCACCTAGAACACCACAACATAATGGTGTGTCTGAGAGGAGAAATCGTACTCTGTTAGACATGGTACGTTCGATGATGAGTCATGCAGACTTGCCTGTTTCCTTTTGGGGTTTTGCTTTAGAGACTGCTGCAATGACATTGAATCGCGCTCCAACGAAAACGGTTCTGAAGACACCATATGAGATATGGACTGGGAAGCGTCCTAGTATGTCATTCATTAAAATTTGGGGCTGTGAGGCATACGTGAGACGTCAAATGCCTGACAAGCTGGAACCCAAATCGGATAAATGTTATCTGGTGGGATATCCTAAGGAAACGAAAGGATATTACTTTTACCTACCATCTGAGGGCAAAGTGTTTGTCGCAAGGACTGGTGTCTTCTTGGAGAAAGAGTTCTTATCAAGAAAGATTGAAAAGGTAGAGCTTGAAGAAGTTCAAGAACCACATGTAGTGAATGAACCGGAATTGGATTCTGAGACAGGACTACAAGATGTTGTAGCTAGAGAACTTGCTCAAGGAACACAAGTCCTACGTAGATCTGGTAGACCAAGGTTTGAGCCTGAGAGATATGGATTTCTCGTGACTCAAATAGGTAATGTGTTGCTTATGGATCATGATGATGAACCAGCAACCTACCAAGAGGCTATGAATGGACCGGACTCCGACAAATGGCTTGAGGCTATGAAATCCGAAATGGACTCCATGTATGCAAATCAAGTTTGGAACTTGGTGGAACCACCTGAAGGGGTACGACCCATAGGGTGCAAGTGGGTCTTCAAGAAGAAGACCGACATGGATGGGAATGTACAGACATTCAAAGGGCGACTGGTGGCTAAGGGTTTCAAGCAAATTCATGGTATTGACTATGATGAGACCTTTTCCCCTGTTGCCATGGTAAAGCCCATAAGGATATTGCTTGCTGTTGCTGCGTATTATGACTACGAGATCTGGCAAATGGATGTCAAAACGGCTTTCCTTAATGGAAACCTCCTTGAGGAAGTGTATATGACACAACCCGAGGGTTTTGTATCCCCAAATGAAGCCACTAAAATATGCAAGCTGAATAAGTCCATCTATGGACTGAAACAGGCCTCTCGAAGTTGGAATCTTCATTTTGATGAGAAAATCAAAGAGTTTGGTTTCATCAAGAATGAAGATGAGCCTTGTGTTTACAAGCGAATCAGTGGGAGCATTGTTGTCTTCCTGATACTGTATGTAGATGACATACTGTTGATTGGGATTGACATTCCTACCCTGAAAGTTGTTAAGAACAACCTAGGGAACTGCTTTTCAATGAAAGATTTGGGTGAAGCGACTTATATACTCGGTATTAAGATCTATAGAGATAGATCGAAGAAGTTGCTGGGTTTGACCCAGAGTACGTACATCGAAAAGGTGTTGAAGCGGTTCAACATGCTTGAGTCCAAGAAAGGATTTTTGCCCATGTCTCATGGTGTGAATCTCTCTAAGGACCAGTATCCAAAGTCTTGTGAAGATAAGGACCGCATGAAGTTGATTCCATATGCTTCGGCAATTGGATCAATCATGTACGCGATGTTATGTACTCGACCCGACGTCTCCTTTGCTTTGAGCATGACTAGCAGGTATCAGTCAGACCACGGTGAGTGTCACTGGATTGCAGTCAAGAATGTCCTGAAGTACTTGAGAAGGACTAAGGATGTGTTCTTGGTGTATGGTGGAGAGGAAGAGCTCGCTGTAAGTGGTTACACGGATGAAAGTCCACTTAGTGTCAACTACCTTCACCTATGGGGGGGGGGAATAGGTGTCTTGCAGCGTTTTTGCGGAATTAAAATCGTACCTGCACACGAAAACAAAACAACACAACACAGAAAGGACACAAGCAATTTATAGTGGTTCCCCGATTTGGGTACGTCCACTTTCCCCCTTCGACCTATCTCCCAACCAGGGACGACTCGGTCACTTCACCAACAGGATTGAAATCCAATCCTTGCACTAACGGAAGGAACCCTTCCACTCGTAGGAGTCACCACTCCCACAACACGGGTTGCACCCAACCCTTACAACTAGGGACCAATCGGTCCGTTACAAAGAAATTGAAAATAGATTGTATAAGAAATACAAACAGCTTATGGAGACTAAGGTGTCCCTCTTCGTTCGATGACGTGTTCTTGAAGTCAACGAAGAGTCCACAACCCTAGATCTCACTTGGAGAGAATCTCCCCGAAACCGGCGGCGGCAAGAAGGGCGGCGCCTTGGTTCTCGGGATCGGCGGCGACAACGGCGTGTTGCGGCTGTTCTTTGGAGATTCAATCTTCGTAGCAAAGCTAACAAGATCTTCCAACGGTCACACTAGGATCGATCGTCTCGATCGATTCGGAAGGGGATGGTTTTCCCAATCTACGAATCAAGAGACAAAGGATCTCTGGTTAGACGCGTGAGACGCAGTGCTTGGCTGAGCTTCTGTCGACGGGAGATCTGGAAGAAACCTAGATCAACGACGTCGATCAACTGCACGAGCGGCGACGACGGCGGCGGAGAAGGATTTCCAATCTAGGTCACGTCGGCGGCTCGGCTTCTTCGTGTATTCGTTTTTCTGTCTCATTGCTTTACTGTTCAAAAATACATATGTATTTATACATTAGGTATTCAAGATGACCGTTGTGCGCCCCACCAACAAGAAACCCCAAGTCCGGTTCAAGACAGCGCCAGCGGCTGAGTCCGGTCCAGCGGGTTCTAGAAATTCGCCTAAGGCAAAGTCGGCGAGAATCGAAGGTCATTCTCGTCGAAGGAAATTTACGGCAAGCCGGAGCTCGACGATCGTTGTTCGGAGATCGACGATCATCATACGGAGATCGACGATCGTCGAAGGCAATAAGTCAACAAAGCTCGGCGATCTTCATTTAGAGATTCGGCGAGAATCAGTCAGTGATTCTCGACGATTTTGACTTAGCGACAGATAAGCACGCTCTGAGTTAGCCGGAGAGAATCGGCGAGAATCAGCCAGTGATTCTCGTCGATTATTACTGGGACGATTTTTCGTCTTTCCACCCATGAGCTGCTCTTTGACCCATCCTTGCTCCTTGTCTGCTCTTGCATTATCACAGCCTTGTACTTGAAAATAAGTACACTCCAATAGAGAGAGTACACGTAGGCCAACACACTGATTTGCTCAACGAGGGATTACGTCGCGCAGACCCGTGTATATTGACCTACTGCACCCTGACATTGTTGTGTACTTAGCGTGGAATAACTGCAAGCACAACTTAAAAGATTTCATCAAATACATTGTCTATTTACCTTAGCTTGTTCAGGGGCTTCTTCAAATCAGGTACGTTGTGGATATAATACCCAACAATCTCCCCCTATTTGAAGAAGCCTAAACCCTACAAGTTAAGGTGAATAGAGCGTATGAGAATGAAAATCATAAACTTAAAATTGAGTTGAGAGAGATATTCATTACCAATACCAATTTCTTGAGAGTTGACTTGGAGCCACCTTAGCCTTAGCCGAGAGGGTAATCTCCCCCTTTTTGGCTTCTGCAAATCTGGGTCTGTTGAATTTGACCCCTTGCTCCACCTCAATTCTTGCACCTGTGCTCACACTTGAGTTCCTGGCAGAGGCTTCCCCTAGATGCACGAGCCTGGAGCTTCTGTAGTCTTCATTCCTCATAGTTTAGCATCCCCAATTCAGTTTTGAAAAGTCAGAACTTGGCTTCGTCTAAGGGCTTTGTGATGACACCATGTTCATCCAATTTGTTTCTGAAGATCCACTTGGTGCCAATCACATTCTGCTTTTGTGGTCTGGGAACCAGCGTCCAAACGTTGCATCGTTCGAATTGATGCAGTTCATCTTGCATGGCCAAAATCCATGCCGCATCTTTGTTTGCCTCGTCGAACTTCTTTGGCTCAACCTGTGACAGGAAGCTAAGATGTAAAATCTCGTTAATAGTACCTCTTCGAGTTCTGATACCGTCACGAGTATCTCCGATGATCTGATCTCTAGGATGATCCCTCACGTGCCGGAGCTCTAGAAGTCTGGCGTCTGGAGCTTCGACTACTTCTTGGGCTTCTCCTTCTTCTAAGAGATTTGCTCCATTTTGATCTTCAACATTCCTAGTTGACGTTAAGGTGGAAACTTTGACGTACTTAGGAGTTTCATCTTTAGCGGTCTCATCGAGACTCAGCTGTTCAAGTCGTGCACCTGCATCTTCAAAAATACTGCTGGAAGAATTGCTGTTAAGCAAGCTTCATTCATCAAATACAACATTAATTGATTCTTCTACCACTAGGGTTTTCTTATTGAAGACCCTATATGCCCGACTGTGGGTACTATAGCCCATGAATATGCCTTCGAAGCATTTTTCACCAAATTTAGTACGCGGGTACTTCCCATTATTCAGTACATAACATCTGCAACCAAAGATCCTCAAATGGGACATGGTTGGTTTCCTTCCTTTCAGTAGTTCGTAGGGCGTCTTATGATGACTTTTGTTGATCAATGCCCGGTTTTGAACATGACAAGCCGTATTGACCGCCTCAGCCCAGAAGTATTCTGGGAGTGAAGCGTCATTCAACATTGTCGTGTAGGATTCAATGAGTGTTCTATTTCTCCTCTCCGCGACTCCGTTTTGTTGAGGAGTGCGCGGGGAGGAAAACTCATGAAAGATACCAAGTTCTTCACAGAACTCTGTCATAGAACCAGACTCAAACTCTGTTCCATGGTCACTTCTGATTTTGACCACTGAGCAGTTAAGTTCATTCTGGATCTGCTTAACAAAGCTGGTGAAGATGTCAAACGTATCAGACTTGCGTTTTAAAAAAAACACCCAGGTAAACCGAGAGTGATCATCTACAATCACGAGCGTATAAGACTTCCCTCCTAAGCTATGAACTTGCATTAAACCAAATAAGTCCATGTGCAGAAGATAAAGACATCTGGAGGAGTCTTTGTCTGAGATGCCCTTAAAGGTAGCCGAGTCTGTTTGCCCATCTGGCATGCAGGACAGGGACTATCTTTGATACACTTAATAATGGGATCATCCCTCACTAAATCTTTGGAAAATAGCATATTAATTATCTTGTAATTAATATGTGCCAATCTCTTGTGCCATTGTTCACAAAGAGATGCACTGCCTTTTGCTACTAGGCATACGGGGGTAGATGAATCTAAGCTAAGAAAATCTAAGCAGAAGATATTTCTGCTCCTAATGCCTGATAATACCGTCTCAGAAGAGGCACATGATATTATCAGGAATTTATCCTTGCAGAACTTAACGTCATAACCTTTATCACATAACTGACTTACACTGATCAGGTTATGGTTTAACCCTTGAACATAAGCCACGTCGATGATAGAGATTATACCGTTGGAAATCATACCGTAACCTCTGGTGACTCCTCGATCTGACCCCCCCAAAGATGACTTTGGGTCCATTCTCGACTGGAGTGTAATCACGCAGCAGGCTTCTTGTCCCAGTCATATGCCGGGAGCATCCACTGTCCAAGTACCATATTGGAGTTTTGGTGGCCTTTGGACATTCCTGCAAAACAAAATTAATTTCTCTTAGGAACCCAATCGAACTTGGGTCCTAGATTCTTGGTTAGCATACTCCCCCTCGGGTGGTTAACCCTACGAGTGGTCGGCCTCGCATTGCTAACATAAGGAGTCTCGTTATACCTCGGATTAAACCAACAATCCACGGCAAAGTGACCGACTTTGCCACAACACCAACAGTCAAATCTGTTGTACCTCTTCCTAGGCTCCTGCTTTATCCTGGGAATGATGGGTATAGCCGGGGCCTTGGATCTGGAGGTGGAGGCATCATAGTAATTGCAGTCACATGACTTCTTCACCTTCTGTTCCTTCAGTATAACAGGCTTGGCTTTTGGTGCCTGCTTTCTATTATGGCCGCTAGAGAATTGACCATAATTTCCCTTATGGATTTCCTCATAAGGTGCCTTGAAGACACTCTCACCGAAGTTGCAGGGAAAAGTCCAACCATCATATCGGCTCTTTGGCTTTGCAACCGAGGGCCGGAAATGATGACCAAAGGTTGACTCAAAGTGATGTTGGTTGCAGGGAAAGCTAGGCTTTCTGAACGCAACAGGATTGAGTGGGGCCTTTCCCTTTTCAGCAGCAGAGGCCTTCTTGGCGGCCTTATTCTTTCTCTGGTTCCTATTTCTCCTGGATGAGGAACCAGATACCCCTACATGCCCCAAGCCAGCTCCTTTGGCCTGAGCAGAGAAGGTATCAACTAATGGAAGAACTGTTTTTGACATAGAGAAGCTCTTGACGATCTTCCTTTCTGCCGCAAGTTGTTCTTCCAACTTGTCGACTTCCTCCTGCTTAAGATCAAGGAGCTTAAGAGACTCTGAATGCTTTGAAGTCAGGTCTAGGTGCTCCTGTCGGAGAGAGATCAAACTGGAGATCTCTTCCCTTAGGGAGACACTCTCACCCTTAAGGAATTTCACTTCCTTTTTCTCAGCCTTCAATCTCTTACGGCACTCCTCGAAAGTGTTGAGCAGAAGCTCATACTTCTCGAGGAGCTCCGCTTCACGGGCCGAAGGGCTATCCTCAGGGTCATCATCCTGAGACTCAGGATCAGATTTAGAGTCGGAGAGAGCGGTGTGAGCTTTTACCTTCCTAGTAAATGGGGGGCATTCTCCTTCTGAGTCGGAGCGACCCACCAGCCCGAAGTAGGCTTCCTCATCATCACTGGAGTCTGAGGAATCAGACTCACTCAGTGTCTTTGGCTTTTTGGCGATGTAGCTCCTCTCTTTCTTCTTATCTCTAGAGGACTTGTGCTCCTCTCCCTTCCCCTTTTCTCTCTTGCCTTGGTGGCAGTCGGCCACGACGTGTCCTGGCTTATTGCATCCAAAACAAATAATGTCAGAGGAGCGATGTTTGTTCGGTTTAGAAGCATACCTGTCAGAAGAATAATTTTTCTTCTGATGCCTGGAGGAGGAGCCGTCTCTCTTTCTTTGATTCCTCATCTTGAGGAACTTCTTGAATTCTCGGGTGATGAGGGAGAAATCTTCCTCAGACAACTTTGAGCTGGAGGAGCATGGCTCGGAGTCCTCCTCCTCATCCTTTTTCCCGGCATGGTATGAAACCGCACCCTTGCCCTTCCTGGAGTGAATGACTTTTAGGGCCACAGTCTTTTCCTTGGCTGCAGCCTTCTCTGCTTCTTCTTCTGCTTTCCTGGTGTTCAGTTGAAGCTCATAGGACATCAGCTTCCCAAACAGAATTTGCGGGTCTGTTTCAGCAAGTCTGCCAAACTCTCGGATGGCGCAGATCTTTGTGTCCCATTCCTTAGTAAGGGACCTAAGGAATTTATCATTAAGTTCACCATCAGTGAACACTCTTCCATATCCTTTGAGGGCATTGACAATCTTGAGTAAGTTCTCGAAGGTGACTCCGATCTGTTCCTTAGGCCCTTGTCTGAAGGCCTCATATTTCTGGTTCAGGAGGGATCTTCGATCATCCCTCACTTCATCAGTGCCCTCCATTAGGATAATCAGGCAGTGCCAGATCTCCTTTGCTGTCCTGCAGTTGCAGAAGTTCTGCATCATTGAGTTATCGACCGCGCTGACCAGAATGTTCTGCGCCTTCTTGACAAGTCCCACCAGCACCATCTCGTCCTTGTCCATTTCAGAAATTTTCTTTGGCACTTTCGTGGTAGGATCAATGGTGGAGGCCTTAGTGGGGACATAAGGTCCCTCCTCCACGATCATGAAGAGTCGGGGATCGACCGCTTCCATGTAGAACCTAATCCTTTCCTTCCAGATAGGAATGTTTAGCCTGGTGCATACTGGGATCTTGCCTGTGTACTTGAGTCCGTCCATAGTAGAAGTCTGCCTTCTTCTTGACACTAGTGGCAGGAACTTACTCAAGGCGTTAACCTATTTGTTGAGTAACCTCCCTCTGATACCACTTGAAAGTCCACTTAGTGTCAACTACCTTCACCTATGGGGGGGGGAATAGGTGTCTTGCAGCGTTTTTGCGGAATTAAAATCGTACCTGCACACGAAAACAAAACAACACAGCACAGAAAGGACACAAGCAATTTATAGTGGTTCCCCTATTTGGGTACGTCCACTTTCCCCCTTCAACCTATCTCCCAACCAGGGACGACTCGGTCACTTCACCAACAGGATTGAAATCCAATCCTTGCACTAACGGAAGGAACCCTTCCACTCGTAGGAGTCACCACTCCCACAACACGGGTTGCACCCAATCCTTACAACTAGGGACCAATCGGCCCGTTACAAAGAAATTGAAAATAGATTGTATAAGAAATACAAACAACTTATGGAGACTAAGGTGTCCCTCTTCGTTCGATGACGTGTTCTTGAAGTCAACGAAGAGTCCACAACCCTAGATCTCACTTGGAGAGAATCTCCCCGAAACCGGCGACGGCAAGAAGGGCGGCGGCTTGGTTCTCGGGATCGGCGGCGACAACGGCGTGCTGCGGCTGTTCTTTGGAGATTCAATCTTCGTAGCAAAGCTAGCAAGATCTTCCAACGGTCACACTAGGATCGATCGTCTCGATCGATTCATAAGGGGAAGGTTTTCCTGATCTACGAATCAAGAGACAAAGGATCTCTGGTTAGACGCGTGAGACGCAGTGCTTGGCTGAGCTTCTGTCGACGGGAGATCTGGAAGAAACCTTGATCAACGACGTCGATCAACTGCACGAGCGGCGACGACGGCGACGGAGAAGGATTTCCGATCGAGGTCACGTCGGCGGCTCGGCTTCTTCGTGTATTCGTTTTTCTGTCTCATTGCTTTACTGTTCAAAAATACAGATGTATTTATATATTAGGTCTTCAAGATGACCGTTGTGGGCCCCACCAACAAGAAACCCCAAGCCCGGTTCAAAACAGTGCCAGCGGCTGAGTCCGGTCCAGCGGGTTCCAAAAATTCACCTAAGGCAAAGTCGGCGAGAATCGAAGGTCATTCTCGTCGAAGGAAATTTACGGCAAGCCGGAGCTCGACGATCGTTGTTCGGAGATCGACGATCATCATACGGAGATCGACGATCGTCGAAGGCAATAAGTCAACAAAGCTCGGCGATCTTCATTCAGAGATTCGGCGAGAATCAGTCAGTGATTCTCGACGATTTTGACTTAGCGACAGATAAGCACGCTCTGAGTTAGCTGGAGAGAATCGGCGAGAATCAGCCAGTGATTCTCGATGATTCGGCAAGAATCACTAGTGATTCTCGCCGAATCGGCGAGAATCACTTAGTGATTCTTGTCGATTATTACTTGGACGATTTTTCGTCTTTCCACCCATGAGCTGCTCTTTGACCCATCCTTGCTCCTTGTCTGCTCTTGCATTATCACAGCCCTGTACTTGAAAATAAGTACACTCCAATAGAGAGAGTACACGTAGGCCAACACACTGATCTGCTCAACGAGGGATTACGTCGCGCAGACCCGTGTATATTGACCTACTACACCCTAACATTGGTGTGTACTTAGCGTGAAATAACTGCAAGCACAACTTAAAAGATTTCATCAAATACATTGTCTATTTACCTTAGCTTGTTCAGGGGCTTCTTCAAATCAGGTACGTTGTGGATACAATACCCAACAACGAATGCTAGCTTCCAAACTGACAGAGACGACTCCAAGTCTCATTCGGGTTTTGTGTTTTGCCTGAATGGAGGAGCTGTGAGCTGGAAGAGTTCCAAGCAAGAGACAGTTGCTGATTCTACAACAGAGGCCGAGTATATCGCCACAGCTAATGCGGCGAAGGAGGCTGTATGGATTAGGAAATTCATCGGCGAACTTGATGTAGTTCCTAGCATTGTTGTTCCCGTAGTTCTCTACTGTGATAACAATGGTGCAATTGCACAATCTAAGGAACCTAGATCCCATCAGCGCTCCAAGCACATACTTCGGCGGTTTCATCTTATTCGTGAGATTGTCAAACGAGGAGATGTGAACATTTGCAGAGTGCCGACTGAGGAGAATATTGTGGATCCACTGACAAAGCCTCTCGCGCAGAGAAAGCATGATGGTCATACTAGATCGATGGGTATACGATACCTAAATGATCAACTCTAGTGAGAATCTTGTGGATTAAATGTAAACATGTATTTTGTTGGCCATTTGTTCATATGATGAACAGTGTACCTAGTGTTTCTCTTACAATTAATGGCAAGTTCTTTTATTATGAGTTTTTTTATATGATAGTTAAATGTTAACATAATAAATACCCTTAGAATGTTCGCTTCCATGGGACATCAAGTACGTGACTTGAATGTGAGAGCCTATGATTTATTTGAAGCTTCATTCTTAAAAGGTCCCTGGTCGAGTATCATCATAGAAGCTAAGGGTGATGATGGTACATGAAGGTTAGCACGTGCGTTGACTGATGACCGGTTCTCACAGGTCATGATATTGTGATATCAAGTCATCACGTGGGTACTTGTTAGTGAACAAGTTGTACTGGACAGACCCAACCTGAGACTACTATGTAGATTGTCATCCAATCGTGTCACGAGTAGGTCTCAATTGACAATGGTGTTGTGGTCCTTTGACCTGAAGTCACAGCATTCATCAAGTGAGGAAGAGCGTGCTTTGATGCCATCTAAAGTCTTGCTTGAGAAAGGTTGATGATAAGGGTGGTTGTTGGGCATGTTACGAATCATTTGGGTGTTTGTGTGTGAGCAGATATGGGATTTGTCCTCCTGTATGACAGGAGTTACATCCATGGGCCCCTTGATGGAACTGGACTGAGAAATGAATGACCATGCTTGGTTGAGTCAATATGTGATATTGGACTCACCATTCTCTGGAAGTCCGTCCTGGATCAAGAAACTTGGATTGAGCTATTACGAGGGTGACACGGTCCATGCCTCTAGTTCTTTCCGGATATAAGGGACAAAGGGGCAAAGACAACGCTGATACATTGGCCATAAAGGCTTATGAGTTATAAACTCTTATTGCTTGGGGAAGCAATGATGCATTGCTAGATGCCGCTCATTATTTGTGAGGTTTTTGGTTTGATACTTTCAAGATCAAGTGGGAGACTGTTGGAGTTACCATGGTGATCTAGAAGTGGTCAAACATGTAATCTCACTGCCAACGCGATATGAGCCTGCAAGGTCGCACATAAGAGATGTGGAGAAGTTGGATGATTGACTGTGTTGGTAAAGGTTACCAATCTCTGACCTGAATGGGGTTATGGGCAAAGTGTTGCCTTAAAGGATCGTCGGGTTGGGCAAATGTTGCCTTGAAGGATTGGTAAGAATAGTCGACCGAGGGTCGACGAGTATCGTCGTGTATCGTCGACCGCGGGTCGACGAGTATCGTCAAGTATCGTCGACCGCGGGTCGACGAGTATCGACGAGTATCGTCGAGTATCGTCGACCGCGGGTCGACGAGTATCGTCGACCGCAGATCGATGATTATCTTCAACCCACGTTCGACGTGAATCGTCGAGTATTGTACTCTGATACTCGCTGACTGATTCTCGCCGATCCTAGGTGATTCTCGCCGATCCTAGTTGATTCTCGCCGATTGATTCTCGCCGAATCTGCTAGGTGATTCTCGCCGATTCTGGAACCCTAATTTTCTGGGTGGTCTGCGGATTGCGATATTCCTAAGTCTGTTTATGCCTTTGGTATAAATAGACACTTAGGGTTTTCGGGACTCAGATCTCTGATCGAATCGGATGCGCGCTGATCGAATCGACGGAAGTGTTCTTCGCTCGTTCCGCCGATCCCAAATCCCGCCGACGGAACCGTTCCGCCGCCGTGCTCGCTCCGTCGACCTCCTCCTCTCCGGTGATTGTCGCTGGTGTTGCTATCCCTGGTGCGGACCTAGCAGTCCATGGGAAAGCAAGGTGCGGTCATTCTCCTTCCCGATTATCCGTGCGACGGAAAAATCGGTGTTCTCCCGCTCGTGTGGATTTCTGCAGAGACGTGGATATCATTCCACGTAGAACTCGCCACCAGCAAGAACACGAAGTTGGAGCATCTTCGTTGAGTTGTGACTCAACGTCACCGAGGTAATTTTTGCCTAGTTGTATGTTAACTTCTTGATTCAACTACCATGGCCCGATCCCATCTCTTTTGGGTTTTCTTGATGTTTTTATTCTTCCGCTGCGTGCACAAGTGTTGTGCCATCCTCATAGAGAAACCCAACACTGTTACTGTAATGGATAATGGAATAGTTGCCTGTGCATTTTTCTTTTCATAGGCCCATTAGCTAGAATTGTATAGAATTTAATAAGTCGTGCTGGGATGACAATAACCCCAGTACTTATCTTTCATTTCCTGTATTTTTATTTTTCATGTCTAACTTAGTTTTAGTATTTCTTTGTATTTTGTATATTTTTCTTTTGTTTTTGCGGAGCTCACCCCTACAGGTATTCATGGCAAATTCATATTGGCGGGGTTGTGATTCTTCGTATGGCGGGCCTGCTTCAGGTTTCCACGTATCTTCTGGTATGCTCACTGGCTGAGCATTGGGTAACCTCTTCCCTTAGCTCTTTATGATTTTAATTTATCTATCATATGCTGTGTAGTTTAGTTTAAGTCTGGGGGATAGCCAGTTTTGTTACCTTTTGCACGTGCACATTTCATGTGCATACTAGAAGTTTTTATAGTTTTATTTTGATTAGTTCATTGCACTGCACACCACTGCACCCACTTGAGCGCGTGCTTAGCTGTTAGTGTGCCACGAGTTAAACTCATTTCTTCGTTAGATTTGGGAAAATTATGGTGCTGGCTTAGGATTGTGAGACAGAATAAAATGTTGACCTTGTTGTGTTTCTAGTCAACTGCTCTCGTCTCGTGTAGAAATTCGAGTAGATTTAATTTTTCTGTATGCTTATGGTTTTATACTTTTCTATTTGTGTAAAGATCTTTTTATTTTACTCAAAAGTTGGTGAATCCGGTGTGAATCAAACGGTAGTATAGGAATGTGTGTAGCCGTCATTAGACTCATTTTGCTCGAGTCGGGAGGAAGGATCATCTTTCTCTGTGGCTCAGAACTTTCCCCAAGCTACTCTCGAAGCATTGATACTTGGTTAGTCTAGCGTAAGCGTGATGTAGGCCATCATTTTGGCCCGGTTGAGCATTGTACCGTTCCTAACGTCATATCCTCGCTAGCCCCATTGTGCCTACCCTTCTTTTGATTCAGCTCCACCTTCATTCACCAAAGCCCCATAGCTTATCCTAGTCGCACACCCAAGTCGAGTTTAGTGTTTTATATTTTCATGTTGGGATGTGATGTTGCGTTATTATTTGTGAAAATGTGGAAGTGCTCCCAAGTTTATATCTGCTGAATTATGAAAATAGAATGAAGAAAAAGAAAAAAAAAAGAAGAAAAAGTGAAAAGAAAAAGTTTAAATTGAAAATCTTTTTGGAAATGTGATTATATTTGGAGTAGGCGGTGCACACACCCATATGTTAAAAGTTAAGTATGGAGGTGTGGTGTACCTGCATTGATGGCGAGGATGCCCCGCCATTTGCTCGTGCCGACATGGATCTCATTGATCGCCGCCGTTACATGTTCATGGACATTGATGGCCGTTGCCGCAACTGTCGTCGCCGCCGCCGACGTCGTCATTATGAAATAATGTTATTTCAATTTTGGAATAATATTATATTCCTAATATTTTATGAATTTTTAAGTCCTAAGATTTATAAATTTATAAGTTAGGGAATTTATAATTATGTTATTTTATAAGTGTGTGTTTTATTTCATATTAAACACTAGTGGTTAGGATTGGTTTGGATTTTGATGAAGGGTGGATGGAGAGGGGTGTGATATTATATATATATGTATGAGGTGTTGGAGAGGGTTATGTTGAAAGAAAAAAAGAAACCCTAAACTAATTTGGCGTGAAGCATCCCGCTCGGCCAGCCAACCCGATCCCGCGCCCCTGGACAAGCCGCGACCAGCTGCTGCCTCCGCCCCCTCCTAGTGGCGTTTCCCGCTGCTCCGGCGACCTCCTTCCTCCTCCAGTGTGACTCCGAAGAAGGCGGCTCGGTTCTCTCCATCCGGTGTGACTCCGGTGGACCCGTGGAAGTGCGACTCTTCCATAGTTATCCTTCTTCTCCTCCTCTTTAGTTTCAGATTTTGGGTAACGAATTTCCTCTCCTAAATCTTGTGTAGTGCTTCATCTTAGATTGTGAGAATTTGATGGAAACTTTGATATCATGTTCTATCCTAAAATTTGATTCCTATTTGCATTGAAAAAAATATGAATTTATATTGCTTTTTCATCCGATTTTCGCGAAGGTTTTGGCAAGGATAGGTCCCCTTGGACGTTTTTCAAACCGAGGTTGGTTTAGCCTTTGGTTTCGAATGGATCAAGAGGATTTGGTATATCCTCGTTTGATTTTCTTTTGAGGGCTGCATTTGGAGTACTTTCCGAATCAAAATTATTTAGTCCAGAGCGCTCTCCCTGTGGATGGAAATGCTGTGATGCGATGTTAGATGTGTGGCTAGGTTATGAAAATTGTATACGTGAATGTTCGTGCAGTTTTGGATGGGAATTTCCCACTTGTGAGATCGCGACGTTATAGACGAAACTTTGCCGAAATTTTGAGTTTTACGCGCACTCCACGTGTTCGTTTAAATTCCCCTTAGGAATCCCTTTACCAATTTGCATCCTAATCCCATTTTGGGGAGTGGCCTACATCATGCATATATTGTGGTTAGCAGTTGGATTCTTTTTAGGCTAGCTCATTTGGATTAGGTGCATAGCCTTTCTTTTTAGCATTGTTTACCTCACCGTAACTCAAGCCCCGTGATTATCCTAAAGTCCTACGGATTTGCGCTTGAGTTTAACTAGTGTCGTGGAGAGAGTGTGAACGGGAAAGCGTATGGTCCCCGACATTGGTGGATTCCTTTGGAGGTGATCCTGAGCCCCGATCTTTGGCAAAGATCACCTTAGTGGCCTGCCTACTTTCTTCCTATGCGTGACCGGTTGATTCACCGTGATTCTATTTTTGAGTAGTAATAAAATTTTGATACGCATTGTGAAAAATATAAACTATTCTGCATACTTAGAAATTTTCTCTATTGTATTTTTACGCACGCGAGCATGCGACTTCGCATGGTACTTTGTTTTTCAATTTCTTTGTTAGATAGTAATTTTCCCTATCTGCTTAGATTTTGTTTGCTCGGGACGCACAAACAGTTAAGTCTAGGGGTGTGATGAGTCCGATTTATATAGGGGTTTTCGGACTCATCTGAGCTAGTTTTCACGCATTTGCACTTCACTTTTAGTTCTATATCGTTCATATTTCATCTTGTCTATATTTTCAAAGGAAGTGCACACTTTGGCTCGTGGTTGTGTATTTTTGTACTTTTATTGTTTGTACTCCTTATTGTGATCGAACAATTCATCTATCCGTAGAGTCGGATACTTGTTCTTCTTTGTCAGCTTATTCAATTCACGGTAGTCAATACAACATCACCGATCCAGACCGACATGTCCGGGTAGGCTTCACACATCATTCCTATGTCCGTTCTCGAATACGGACTCTAAACAACGGGGACATTACATATCTACCCGAAAGAATGCCTCCAACTCACCGCAAAATCGCAAGAGCGGGCTTCCTATGCAAAGAAGGAGAGCTTCACATGCTCAAGAAGAGAATCTTTACCCTAGCGTTCTTCCTCGATGCCATGGAAATGTAAGCGGATGAAAAGCAATGCACTCTCTTTGCCTCCGTAGATCTGAAGTCGGCTCGCGATTTGGAGCTTCGAAGCTCCTCCAATGGCCGGATCTAGCTTCTTCTTCCTCCTTTGCTCTCACCTCTCTCTTGACTTAGAGAGAGAACCACTCAAGTAAAAGTGAGGGTTTCAAAGGCCCAATCCCGGGTATATCCCAGTAGGAACAAACCCCAACCGTCGGATCCCAAAATAATGAAGCAAGTTTAAGGAAATCTGGAAGAAGCAGATTAATATCATGGAAAATCAGAACATCACTGCTAGCAACATGGAAATGGTTCATAATGTGCAGAAGAAATTGATGGAAGCACACAAGATAACTTTGGAGAGAAGGATGCATGCATGTACTCAGTATCTGGATGATCACATGCTGGAGGTTAAGAATCATATTACCAAAAATGCACGCCTGGGGGAAAGACACCATTTTTCGCCCAGACACGTTTTTTTGCCCGGGCGTGAGTTTTTTTGCCCGGGCGCTGTTTTTTTTCCCGGGCGACGCTTTTTCGCCTTGTTGCGGTTTTTTCGCCCAACCACAGTATTTTGGCGTGGGAGCGATATTTTCACGCAGACGTGATATTTTCACTAAGGGTAGGGCTATCCTCCTAGTCTGAGTTGTAGGGCTTCTTGATAAGTCAGAGGTAGGTGATCTGGTGGATCATTGAGCTGTAGAAGTAAAGATTTCTCTGAGTCTGTAGGGTTTTTGCCTGAGGTAGTGCTTGGAGGAAGCTTGAGAGATCTTGAAGGATCTGTGTTGTAAGCTCTTTGAGCTGAGTTTGCAGAAGATTGCCTTGTTTAACACACTGTTAGCAAAGTGGGAGGGAGAGTGGATGTACTCATATCTTGGAAAACCACTATAAATATTTGTGTGCTATTTGTGATTGTGTAGTTAAACCTAAAACAACTAAGAAAAATAAGAAAGTGACCATCAACCTATTTACCTCCCCCCTTTAGGTGATTTAGTCTACTACTCTAAATAACTCTCAGTATACATTTAGTGTTTTGATAAAAGATACAAGTCTATAAATTAAATCACATTAAAATATGTAATATACAAACATAATATTGAATATACATATAAAACTTTACTTTCACAAAATTCAATGCACATAGATTTTTGAAAAAGAAGTAGCAACTCATTTGTATGCACAAGAAACTTTACAATTCTTTTCAAAATGCTCAACCTCACAATGCTTATTAAGAGTTATCAGGAGAGTGAGTAGTGCTTCGTGAAATTTTTCTTGTCAATTTATTCCATTGTTTCTTGTATATATATATATATATATATATATATATATATATATTGATTTTTTTATTGATGAAAGACTCTGAATTCACTTATTTTGCAAGCATATATAATATTTTGTTTGTTAAACCCCTTTTCTCTAAAAAAGTGCATGAATTATTGTCTAGGTAAGTTATTTATGTGCTTCAAGAGGTTAAGTTATCACTTGTCACATTCATGCATGATAAAAATTTAAAGACACTTGTACACCATCAAAAAGTGTGAGTGCAATGATATTATCAAATATAAAATATTACTCATACTTAGAGGTATGCAGAAATAATTCTACACATCTCCTACAAACTATTTTACTGCGTACTAGAAAAGATATACATGGCACGATAAGACCAAAAAACAATATTCTATGTGATTTGAAAATGAAATCAAACATTGTAAATAATCCTAAAATGATAAATCTAGTCATCCTTGACTTTTACATTGCAGCATAAATTTTGAAATATTTGATTTATAAAGCAAATTTAATAAGATAATTTATTATTTGAAGTTAATTTATATATTTTTGAAATAAAAGCAAAAAACAGATATAAATCACAATAAGAATATTTGAGATAATTTAATAATAAAAATAAAAGTTGAAAACAATTGTAGAAATCCTCTGAGAATTATATAGAGGGGGGGGTGAATAAAGATTAAAAAAGCTTCTCAAATAATTTTAGTTAACCTAGGATTTGCACTCACACAAATTTCAAACCAGAGATTATTCACAACACAACACATCTCAAAAATAAAGTAAGAAAGAAAATCAGAAAACATAGAAGACACCAAAGCTATAGTGGTTCCTTAAAATCTAGGTACATACACTCTTCTACCACCTTGTTAGGAATACACTATCTCAGTGCCTGAGTCCTTTGATAAGGAGACTCTTAGAATGAACAACTAGATCTTTTGGTAAGGAGATCGTGAACTACTACTAACTAAATCATTTTATAAGGAGACTCTCAAAACAACCTGAATTCTTTGAAGAGGGATTCTAAAAACTCCTTACTCTGTTAATACAAAAGAGAGAGAAAAAGATTGAGAGAATATTGAGAAGTACTAGAATTTTTCTAGATGAGTCCTCTTAGTAAGAATATGAGGACTAATAGGCACTAAGTGTTTTTGATCCTTCAATATGATGAACCACTTTTTAATAGAAGATTTGTAGGGGTTGTAAGCTTTGGGTCAATTAATTTTCTCTAAATATTATAGTTAATTGTTGGTTTCAGCACTGATAGAGAAGAATGAGTGTTGAGAAGATGAAGAATAGTCAGCTATCGGTCTGTATTAGTTCCTCCTATTCTTCATTCTATTATATGACTATATCATCTCTGAATCATTTTTGAATTATCCATTTCTTGGCATAATATATTCAGTAGGAATGATGATATATTCTTCCAAAAACACATTAATCAATCTCAATATTTCTTCAAATACTTTTTATAAAATCATCTCTGAATCTGATAGACAAATCTTTTCTTTAGTCTATCTTTCAACAGTTATAATTATTTGAATAAATTCCCAAGAAAGGCCCTTGAATTAAGTCTAAAATAATTCTCCGACTTTTACATTATGGGCTGTACTCGATGCTAAGTCAACTTCAAATAAGAGTAATGTTGATTTCCTGCTTCTATGTAGAATAAATCTGTTGTCGAATTTACGTCGATATCCTATTGACGTATGCATCGACTTCTATCTTGAAGTAGCATCAATTTCAACATATGTAGATTGTCTGAATTCTTGTTGTAGTAACATCGATATCAGTTGACGTTGCGTCGAATTCAAGTCGATGCAAGTTGGTTTTTCTTCATTTTCTTCTAAGGTTGGCCATCGTTTTTCGAATTTGTGGTTAAAAAGGATACCATTAGCCGTGATTCTCTATTTTGTCGCTAATACGAAAGTATTAGTCACCGTTTTTTCCGTGTTAAAAAATTAGCATGAGATAATTGACTAAAACATAGTTTTTAAAATTATTCACAGTATAAGCATGAATATATTATTATTAATTTAAATATTAATTCTCATATACTTAATTAATTTGTGTCACATGCATACAATTCAATCACATCACGTGCTATGAGGAGATCAACAACAGTCAATCTAAGAATAGAAATATTCTCTACTAATGAATGATTGAAAGTGAGGTCATTATAGAACAAGATCAACATTTGCCTATAATAGCCTATTCATTGACAATTTTGCTTAGACCCTGTTTGGGAGGGCTTTTAGAAAGGAAAAAAGAATGGTCACAAAAGAAAGGTAAGAAAATGAGCTTTTGGAAAATGTATATTGGAAAAAGAGATTTGTTTTGGTAAACTCATTTTGCAGAAAATTTCAGAAAGGAGAATCACTTTATAAACCATTTGGCAAATCTTCGTTGGTGTAACTTTTTTTATTAAAAAAATGTGTGTGGGGGAAAATGAGCGCCCGGGCGGAAAATGCGCACCCGACCAAAAATGCGCGCCCGGAGGAAAGGCACCATTTTTTTCGCCCGGACACATTTTTTTCGCCCGGGCACGAGTTTTTTGCCTGGGAGGTGTTTTCCGCCCAGGCAAGGTTTTTCCGCCTAGTTGTGGTTTTTTCGCCCGACCACGGTATTTTTTGCGTGGGAGCGATATTTTTGCGCGGACGTGATCTTTTCACTGAGGGTAGGGCTATCCTCCTAGCCTGAGTTGTAGGGCTTCTTGATAAGTCAGAGGTAGGTGATCTGGAGGATCATTGAGCTGTAGAAGTAAAGATTACTCTGAGTGTGTAGGGTTGTTTCCTGAGGTAGTGCTTGGAGGAAGCTTGAGAGATCCTGAAGGATTTGTGTTGTAAGCTCTTTGAGCTGAGTTTGTAGAAGATTGCCTTATTTAACACACTGTTAGCAAGGTGGGAGGGAGAGTGGATGTACCCATATCTTGGGGAACCACTATAAATATCTTTGTGCTATTTGTGATTGTGTAGTTAAACCTAAAATAACTAAGAAAAATAAGAAAGTGACCATTAACCTATCCCCCCCCCTTCTAGGTGATTTAGTCTACTACACTAAATAACTTTCAATATACATTTAGTGTTTTGTTAAAAGATACAAGTCTATAAATTAAATCACATGAAAATATGTAATATACAAACATAATATTGAATACACATATAAAACTTTACTTTCACAAAATTCAATGCACATAAATTTTTGAAAAAGAAGTAGCAACTCATTTGTATGCACAAGACAATTTATGATTCTTGTCAAAATGCTCAACCTCATAATGCTTATTAAGAGTTATCAGGAGAGTGAGTAGTGTTTGGTGAAATTTTTCTTGTCAATTTATTCCATTTTTCTTGTTATATATATATATTGATTGTTTTTATTGATGAAGGACTCCGAATTCACTTATTTTGCAAGCATATATAATATTTTGTTTGTTAAACCCCTTTTCTCTAAAAAAGTGCATGAATTATTGTCTAGGTTAGTTATTTATGTGCTTCAAGAGGTTAAGTTATCACTTGTCACATTCATGCATGATAAAAATTTAAAGACACTTGTACAGCTTCAAAAATTGTGAGTGCAATGACATTATCAAATATAAAATATTACTCATACTAAGAGGTATGCAGAAATAATTCTACACATCTTCTACAAACTATTTTACTGCGTACTAGGAAAAGATATACATGGCACGATAAGACCAAAAAACAATATTCTATGTGACTTGAAAATAGAATCAAACATTGTAAATAATCCTAAAATGATAAAACAAGTCATCCTTGACTTTTACATTGCAGCATAAATTTGGAAATATTTGATTTATAAAGCAAATTTAATAAGATAATTTATTAATTGAAGTTAATTTATATATTTTTGAAATAAAAGCAAAAAACGGATATAAATCACAATAATAATATTTGAGATAATTTAATCATAAAAATAAAAGTTGAAAGTATGAACAATTGTAGAAATCCTCTGAGAATTCTATAGAGGGGGGAGGGGGTGAATAGATATTTAAAAAATCTTCTCAAATAATTTCAGTTAACCTACTATTTGCACTCACACAGATTTCAAATCAGAGATTATTCACAACACATCACATCTCAAAAATAAAGTAAGAAAGAAAATCAGAAAACATAGAAGACACCAAAGCTATAGTGGTTCCTTAAAATCTAGGTACATCCACTCTTCTACCACCTTGGTAGGAATACATTATCTCAGTGTATGAGTCTTTTGATAAGGAGACTCTTAGAACCGACAACTAGATCTTTTGGTAAGGATATCGTGAACTACTACCAACTAAGTCTTTTGACAAGGAGACTCTCAAAACAACCTGAATTCTTTGAAGAGAGATTCTAAAAACTCCTTACTCGGTTAATACAAAAGAGAGAGAAAAAGATTGAGAAGTAGAATTCTTCTAGATGAGTCCTCTTAGTAAGAATATGAGGACTAATAGACACTAAGTGTTTTTGATCCTTCAATATGATGAACCCCTTTTTAATAGAAGATTTGTAGGGGTTATAAGCTTTGGGTCAGTTAATTTTCTCTGAATATTACAGTTAATTGTTGGTTTCAGCACTGATAGAGAAGAATGAGTGTTGAGAAGATGAAGAATAGTCGACTATCAGTCTCTGTGTATTAGCTCCTCCTATTCTTCATTCTATTCTATGACTATATCATCTCTGAATCATTTTTGAATTATCCATTTCTTGGCATAATATATTCAGTAGGAATGATGATATATTCTTCCAAAAACACATTAATCAATCTCAATATTTTCTTCAAATACTTTTTTTAAAATCAACTCTGAATCTGATAGACAAATCTTTCCTTTACTATGTCTTTCAACAGTTATAATTATTTGAAAAAATTTCCAAGAAAGGCCCTTGAATTAAGTCTAAATTAATTCTCCAACTTTTCCATTATGGACTGTACTCGATGCTAAGTCAACTTCAAATAAGAGTAATGTTAACTTCCTGCTTCTGTGTAGAATAAATCTGTTGTTGAATTTACGTCGATATCCTTTCGACGTATGCATCGACTTCTATCTTGAAGTAGCGTCAATATCAACATATGTAGGTTCTCTGAATTCTTGTTGAAGTAACATTGATATCCAGTCGACGTTGCGTCGAATTCAAGTCGATGCAAGTTGGTTTTTCTTGATTTTCTTCTAAGGCTGGCCATGGTTTTTTGAATTTGTGGTTAAAAAGGATACCATTAGCAATGATTCTCTATTTCGTGGCTAATACAAAAGTATTTGTCACCGTTTTTGCCGTGTTAAAAAATTAGCATGAGATAATTGACTAAAACATAGTTTTTAAAATTATTCATAGTATATGCATGAATATATTATTATTAATTTAAATATTAATTCTCATATACTTAATTAATTTGTGCCACATGCATACAATTCAATCACATCACGTGCTATGAGGAGATCAACAACAGTCAATCTAAGAACAAAAATATTGTCGAACCACAACAACTATTCTCTACTAATGAATGATTGAAAGTGAAGTCATTATAGAACAAGATCAACATTTGCCTCTAATAGCATATTCATTGACAATTTTGCTTAGACACTGTTTGGGAGGGCTTTTTAGAAAGGCAAGAGAATGGTCACAAAAGAAAGGTAAGAAAATGAGCTTTTGAAAATGTATATTGGAAAAAGAGATTTGTTTGGGTAAACTCATTTTGCAGAAAATTTCAGAAAGGAGAATCACTTTATAAACCATTTGACAAATCTTCGTTGGTGTAACTTTTTTTATTAAAAAAACGCGTGTGGGGGAAAATGAGCGCCCGGGCGGAAAATGCGCACCCGACCAAAAATGCTCACCCGGGGGAAAGGCACCATTTTTTTGCCCGGACATGTTTTTTCGCTTGGGCGCGAGTTTTTTGCTTGGGTGCTGTTTTTTTGCCCGGACGAGGTTTTTTCGTCTAGTTGCGTTTTTATCGCCCGACCGAGGTTTTTTCGCGCGGACGTGATATTTTCGCGCGGACGTGATATTTTCGCGCGATCGCGATGTTTTCACGTGGGCGCCAATTTTTCGGTCGGGCGTTATATTTTCTGCCAGGCGTGAATTTTTCGGCCAGGAGCGAATTTTTCAGACGGGCGTGAATTTTTCGACCGGACGCAAATTTTTTGCCTGGACTCAAATAATTCACCCCGAGGCGAATTTTTTGCACGAACGCGAATTTTTCGTCCGGATGAGATATTTTCTTACGGTCGCGATATTTTCACCCGAAAGTGAAAAAAATGAATTCGAGCAAAAACATAGCGTCTGGGGGAAAACAAATTTGCGACCAGGCAAAAAAATCACGCTGAGGAGAAAAATTCGAGTCCGAGCAAAAAATTCTCCCCTATGCGAAAAAACGAGCATATGCGACAAAATCGCGCCCGGACGAAAAAAATGTTCCCGGGCAAAAGAAAACACGCTCCAACGAAAAATATCGCTCACAGGGAAAAATAAATTCACGCCTGGACAAAACATTCGTGACCGTGTGAAAATACAGCGCCTGGGCAAAAAACTCGCGCCAGAGTGAAAAAATCTCGTTGTGGCGAAAAATCACCCTCGGGCAAAAAAACCGCTCCGGAGCAAAAAAAAGAGCTCCGTGATGTTTTCACGTGGGCTCCAATTTTTCGGTCGGGCGCTATATTTTCGGCCAGGCGTGAATTTTTTGGCCAGGAGCGAATTTTTCAGACGGGCGTGAATTTTTCGACCGGACGTGAATTTTTTGCCTGGACTCAAATATTTCACCCCGAGGTGAATTTTTTGCATGAACGCGAATTTTTTGTCCGGACGAGATATTTTCTTACGGTCGCGATATTTTCACCCGAAAGTGAAAAAAATGAATTCGAGCAAAAACATAGCGCCCGGGGGAAAAAATATGCGACCAGGCAAAAAAATCACGCTGAGGCGAAAAATTCGAGTCCGAGCGAAAAATTCGCCCCTTTACGAAAAACGCGCATATGCGACAAAATCGCGCCCAGACGAAAAAATTCTCCCGGGCAAAAGAAAATGCGCTCCAATGAAAAATATCGCTCACAGGCAAAAAAAATTCGCGCCCGGACGAAAAATTCGTGACCAGGTGAAAAAACAGCGCCTGGGCCAAAAAATCGCGCCCGAGCGAAAAAATCTCGCAGTGGCGAAAAAATCACCCCCGGGCGAAAAAACCGCTCCGGAGCAAAAAAACGAGCTCCGGTGAAAAAATATTGCTCTCGGGAGAAAAATTCGAGCCCGGGCGAAAAATATTGCTCTCGGGCAAAAAACAGAGGCTGGGCGAAAAATTGCGCACGGGTAAAAATATCGCGCTCGGCTGAAAAAATCGTGCCCGGACGAAAAAATCGGCCCGGGCAAAAAAAAACCCGATAGGGCGAAAGAAATCATGCACGAGCGAAAAAACTGCTCCCGTGCGAAAAACCCCGCACCTGGGTGAAAAATGCTAGCACGGGTGAAAAATTCGTGTCCGAGAAAAAAATACGCCTAGGCAAAAAGACACGCGCGGGCGAAAAAATGCGCCCTGGAAAAGAATCACGGTTCGACCAAAAAATCAAGATGGAGATGTTTTAATAGATAAGCGTTTTGGGATGAGTAAGTATTTTTCGAATAGATTGAAAAATAGGTGACACGTCATTTTTCAAATAAATAAATAGAGTTTTACTGAAAACGGAACACAATTCAAACGGTTTTTTTCGATGCGGTAGAATTTTTCAAAAAATGAAAATGAGCTAAAAAGCCCTCTCAAACAAACTTTTAGGCTCTAGATAGAGTGCCTTCTTCATTGTGTAACCATTAATAGCTATATAAGTTACCAATGAGTATTGTTAGTTTCTTATAAACGTAATAAGAACCTCATCATACTCAAAGCTTAATTTTAATAAGGTAATATAAATAAATAAATAAAATATATATATATATATATATATATATATATATATATATATATATATATATATATATATATAGAGAGAGAGAGATAGAGAGAGAGAGAGATTTATCATATATAAAGAAATACTGTGGTCTGCGAATATCATCAGTTCAAAATTCCACAAGCTGTTAGATCATGAGTTCATAATTCAACAATCGTCTGATCGTGCACAATAAAATCATTTCATCTCTCCACATTTTCGTAAGTCTCCTAAACCTACTACTAGAGTGTCCTAAATCTCAGTGAAATTACGATTTTGCCCATATCTCTTAAAAAATCGGACGGCTGACTGTTAAAATTATATTTTAATTTAAACCCAGCTATCCGGTTTCGATCCAAGACATCAAAAACAGGAAGAACAACGCAATCCAATGAGGCAAGTAGACAACTATAATAACAATTCAAATAATTTATACTTATATTGTTATATTTTATGTATTTTTATAAAAGAATTATATAAATATAAGTATAATATAATTCATTTTTACATATAAATATACTATATATAATAATACTTATATATATTATTCATTATATATGTATATTTTTAATTATAATTTTAAATTTTGTTATTTATAAAATTATATATATTTTTTAAATTATCGTCGTGGGTGGGCGAAGCCCGCCGGGGGCGGGCCGGGTACAATCGCGCAGGGCCGTAGGGGCGGGCCGGGTACTATCGCGATTGGTAGTAGGGGCGGAGTCCTGTGTCAAGCACTCATATATATATATATATATATATATATATATATATATATATATATATATATATATACAGACCCATTGCAGCTCGTATAGCAAGAAAAAGACCCTTCAAGCTAAGAAAGAAAGTGCCAGCACCAAACCACTTTTCCGGAAGGGTACATGCTAAACTCACTACTTTAGACTCATTTCCCTCCCCAGCTCTAGTTAAAACCCTAGATCCCGCTTTCTGCTCTGCTGTGATAGTAAGCGCTGTTAGTACTTTAGTCGTTGGTCTCTTTCTTTCTTCTGCTTTTCTTTGCTAGAGAGTTTCCTGTTTCTCTGCAATTCAAGTAAGAGGACTTACTTGAAGAGCTAAGACGGTTTTTTTCTAATAAAAGCTTATCAAGGATACTACTGCTTTCACCTTATCTTGGTCTGATACAAGAACTCTCTCTCCCCTTCTCTCTAAGAAGCACGGAAAGGGAGCAGCACTCACATTCAAGCGGATTGACGGAATAGGATCCGTAGACTGAAGTAAGGTGAATAAATGGCATGATTCGATTGCTGTCTTAGTTATAGCCGCACTTGATCTAGTACAGAGAAAAGTAGACTGCTTAGCAGCCTTTCCTTCCAATTGTTCTCCCCTCACTCACTTTCTATCCGGGTTGAAAAGAAGAGGAGTCTGTCTGCGCTGCTCCTCTAGTCAGAGTTAGAGCTTGAACCGGTAACAGAAATTCAAAGAAAAAGAAAGTACTACGTTGCGTGCGCTAGCTGAGAAAGGTATTTTAGGCTTCATTTCAGCCCTTGTGTGGCCAATAGAATTACCCCGGTAGTTCAAAGGGGCGAAGTCATAGCAAAGAATCGAAGAGGCGGCCCGTATGGGCCGGGCCGCTCGAGCGAAGCGAAGAGCGAAATAAGAAAGATAGGCCCCCCGTATTCAATTAAGAAAAAGAGAACCCGTAGGAATATTCTAATATAGGGCGAATCCTAATATAGCCACCAGCCAGCCAGGGGCGAAAGATGCTTGGGCCACGAGCGATAGCGAGAGGGGGGTTTTCAGGTACTTTCTTTTATCCGAGTGTTTGGAAGTCTATTTTTCTGCGAACTCTTAGGTTTTAGTCGACGTAAAAGGACTAACTTCGCTATCGCTCGCCTTGCTCTGGATGACTCATGTGCGGTACTTCTACTATAGAATATAGTCAGAGTCTATAGAAGGTCGTATTAACGCTCTTCTTTTCATTGTTTTTTCTTTTCATATGATACTTTACCGGCTTTGTTCGTTACTTTCTTTTTCTTCTTTTGGTCCAGGATTCCTCTATTGCCAATTTCATCGAAGAAACCGTAGAGGGAGGGGGCTTCAGACAGGTAGACCCAACCCCAGCCCAGCTCAACATTCTTCCCTCTGTAAGGAGCCTTAGTCTATGGGATGGATCCGGGCATTGGACCTAGCCTGGCAGGTTAGTCCAACCATATCATATAGGGATAGGTCACTGATACTAATAAATAGACAAGCATCAAGCGCTAGACTCGGTTTCAGTCCGCCCGTAACTGTCTACAGTATGCTTTCTCAAACGGGTAGCCCGTAGCTAGCCTATATATAGTCTTGAAAGAAAGAGTTCTTCAATCGGCGGTCCCAATACATTCTAATTAGACATTTCTTTCCAAAGAGCTAATCCGGATAATTGAATGATCAATTTCATGAGTGAGAACAGCATTTTGGCGCTTCTCCTGATTGATACGTAACTTCAAAGCGCCGCGCCTTACGTGTTCCTACTGCTAAACGAAATGGGACGCATTCCGGTAACCAAAAGAATAGTGAAACGGTCTGAATAGCCGAGATCGTGGCTTTCAACGTCAGATTTCGTCTCGTATTCTCATGATTAGCAGGAAGATGGCTTCATATCTTGTTCTTGACTTGGATGCATCTTACGCCCTTCAAAGGGTACATCGCAAAGGCCTTCCTATGTTCGGTTCGAGTCGAGTCAATTGGTCTCTTCCTAAAGTAGGTGAACCGGGCTTTGGAAAACCACCTATTGGTGCATTCCCTTGATTTGATTAATGAGAATACCGAGCTAAAGTGGATGTTGGTCTGAGTTCTTTGTCTCTCAAGTATCCCTCGTCAATAAGTAAGTCAAGGTTCGTCGTGAATGAAATGGAATTCTTCTCTCAATTCCAATCGAATGCAACTGGATCTAGTATAGTATGAACTGGCGATCAGAACATATATGGATAGAACTTATACCGGGGTCTCAAAAAACAAGTCATTTTTGCTGGGCCTTTCTCCTTTTTTTAGGATTCTTAGTGGTTGGAATTTCCAGTTATCTTGGTAGAAATCTTCTATCCATATTTTCGTCTCAGCAAATGCTTTTTTTCCCACAAGGGATCGTGATGTCTTTCTATGGGCGGGTCTATTCATTAGTTCTTATTTGTGGTGCACAATTTCATGGAATATAGGTAGTGGTTATGACCGATTCGATAGAAAAGAAGGGATAATGTGCCTTTTTCGTTGGGGATTTCCTGGAAGAAATCGTCGCATCTTTCTTCGTTTCTTTCTGAAAGATATCCAATCAGAATGGAGGCGAGAGAGGGTCTTTTTCCTCGTCGTGTCCTAACTATGGAAATCAGGGGACAGGGAGCCATTCCCTTGACTTGTACTGATGAGAATTTGACTACACGAGAAATTGGGAGAGAACTCACCGCCTTCCTGTGCTTATTATCGGACCCCTACTAGGGCAA
Source organism: Platanthera guangdongensis (assembly GCA_039583875.1). Taxonomy (NCBI): domain Eukaryota; kingdom Viridiplantae; phylum Streptophyta; class Magnoliopsida; order Asparagales; family Orchidaceae; genus Platanthera; species Platanthera guangdongensis. The sequence goes on from CM077152.1 coordinate 116,446,452, forward strand.
ATGCGGTTCAATTGTAGGTAATCTCCTGTTCAACTAAGTACATGTCGTCTAAACCTGGGAGTAAGGAGCCGTTCCGATGTGGGTATGCCTCGTCCCCGTTCGGTGATCGGGGCGAGGGAAAAACGTACCCCGGGTACTCGCATTTTAGCTAAAGGATACTATCCCGCCGCGCGAACCACGGGAACTAAATCCGCTAGAGAATTGTACAATTGTCGACTTTAATCTCGAAAGAAACGTTGAGTCACTATAATAGTGGGGACCTACACAAACAGTCTACGGAAAATTAGTTAAGGCAACGTGGAAGTGGGTGAGGTCTAGCGCTTGTCGCCTCTATAGGGCTCTTGGTGGAGTGGTGACCCACCAATCCTGACGAAACGATTCCTGGCTCCAAACGGTCGTAACAGGTACTACATTCCTGCGGAAACGCTTGAAAGACGCGATGGCATTGCGAAAGGAATTTCGTCATTTTTGCCGGGGGACGTAGGACAGATTGTCACGGGGAGTAGGGGCTTTTTTTCCCACAAGGGATCGTGATGTTCCAACGGCCCTATTGGGGGGTCGGAACATCACTCCTAGCACTTCCCCCACATACTCACCAGTATTGGGACTCTTGGGTGATGGCGTTCCCGAACCCCTTACGGGATTCGGCGACGAAGTAGGGGAACTCAAGTTCTCGCGCGCCGTTCTCTCGCGTAAAATGAGAGAGGGTACGAAGAACGAGCCACTTTGCTCTCCTCAAGAGAGTAAAGCCCCTACTCCCCGTGACAATCTGGCCTACGTCCCCCTGCAAAAATGACGAAATTCCTTTCGCAATGCCATCGCGTCTTTCAAGCGTTTCCGCAGGAACGTAGTACCTGTTACGACCGTTTGGAGCTAGGAATCGTTTTGTCAAGATTGGTGGGTCACCACTCCACCAAGAGCCCTATAGAGGCGACAAGCGCTAGACCTCACCCACTTCCACGTTGCCTTAACTAATTTTCCGTAGACTGTTTGTGTAGGTCCCCACTATTATAGTGACTCAACGTTTCTTTCGAGATTAAAGTCGACAATTGGACAATTCTCTATCGAATTTAGTTCCTGTGGTTCGCGCGCCGGGATAGTATCCTTTAGCTAAAATGCGAGTACCCGGGGTACGTTTTTCCCTCGCCCCGATCACCGAACGGGGACGAGGCATAAGTAAGAAGACAAAGTAATAAGACCCCGCTTTCGCTTCAGAGGTTCTCCCCTCCTTCCTTCAAGGAGCATCCTATCCTAGCCAGGGAAATCCCCTATCTTTCGAGTTCAGTTCACTTGGCATAGTAGCGGGCCCCTCGAAGCAAGACGTTGCATTTCTAGCTGGGAGTTCTGTTTACATCTAGTTCTGCAAGCAAGGATAGGAATTTGAGAGATTTCCTAGAAGGCTAAGTAGGGAATAAGAGTGATCTAAAAAGGTGTCACGCTAATAGCTTCTCGCTACGCACCTGTTTCATTTCTTTTTCGCTCCCGTACTTGACTTGCCACGTCACAAAGTACCTTACTCAGACTAAGGCGCCCTCTTCTACTTAGAAGAGAATAGCACTCTTGAAAGTTGAAAAGAGATTTCAAATTCTATGCTATGATTCACTTGCCCAAGTCTTAAGGGCTTAGACAAGCGGATAAGATTCCACAACTTTCCTTTTTTCATCTCTTTGAAAGCGAAGCGAGAACTCTTCTCTTTTCCTGCAAGACGAGACTAGAAAGTCTCAAATCACGACGAAGGAGAAAGTAGGTAATGCAATTCGTACTCGAAGGGGAGGGGGTGTGGGTAGCACCCCTGTCTACCACGGAGTGTTCTTCCCACTTCAACGTAGATGAGCCGACTTGGGCTCTTCTTTCCATGGGTTGTAGAGATCCCACATGTGACTCCTCCTCACTTAGCTTGGCTATGAGAGAGTTGAGGGCCTTCTTCTTTGGGCATTCCCTTGTGAGGTCCATTGCATAGGAAACAATTACGGAGCTTGTCCCCACCTTCCTTTCTCTTGTCCTTATGGGGCTTCTTATGGGTGGAAGACTGACCTGACCTTGGCTCCTTCTCAGTCGCCCCTTGTCCTTCTCTCCCCCACCTTTGCCTTGGGCTCTCTTGGTAGACTTGGACTTGGAGGAGCTTGACGAGCGGCTTCTTCAACTCTATCAAGCAAGTGGAGGCTCGAAAGCCGGAGCGAGAAAACTACAACTAGTGCGCTCCGGCTCGGCTTGTAGTTTTCTCGCTTCTTCCCACGACCTTCACTTCCCGTAGTAAGGGCACTTTGCGAACAAGCACTAATCAATGCTCAACTCATTCCCTGTCTTTCTATCCAATTGAGAAAGCGGTTCATTAGGGCCGGGAGAGTGTGCAGATAGAGGCCTTGCATTCGATGTTGCAACTTCTGGATTCCCAGCCTGTATGGCAGAGCTTATGCAGATCCTAAAGGTCTCCCAGCTTGGAGGCTCCACTCGATAGACCCACCACTGCGCTGTCTACCTTGGCTGATCGCACAGGTCTTTCTGGGCCCTCCTGAATCCTTGACTCTGGTGCCTCTGTTCATGCCTCATGTTCACCCTTGCAGAAGTCACTGAATCTCTTTCTATGGATCTCCACTCTCTGTGTCTCACCCGTACATGGGAGGGAGTAGAGATTCATTTACTCCACGGCATTACTGGCCGGTTTTTTGGCATTTTTGAGATTCATTTCTCTTGATTGAGAGAGTCTCGCGTTTCTGGAATGTCATTCTTATTTTCTCTTCATTCTCTTGAGAATTAGATAGTGAAACAAGTTGAAAAGAAGTTGTCAATAATCAATTACCTAGAGAAAGAGGTCAAAGAAATTTCCCTCCAAGATTTCATAACTGATCCATTCTCATTCTAGGTAAAGTCCATCTTGTTGTGATAGGAATGAACAGAAACAAAGAAGCTTTAGCTAATGTCAGAAAGATACCAATTGCCATTACAAAGACTCCCAACATTTTCTTGATTCTCAAAAGTTCATGAAGAGATATGTACGGAATAGCAAAATTCCACCCTAAAGAATAGTGAAAAAGAAAAACTAATAGACCCACGGAGCGGTAAGAAGCAAGAGAAAAGAACCTGTATTTTAGACCTGAATATTCGGGTTGATAACCTGCTACTAATTCATTTTCATTCCTCCTCTGCTTCTGGTAAAGAAAAGGGTAATCTTTCACATTCTGCTCCTGAAGCAAATCCTGAGAATGACAAACGTTCATCATAGACGCTCTAAGTAAGACATCCTCAATAGGTCTAGGCCGATATTCAATGAAGCTAGAAATCTAGGCATAAGTAGACCTGATTTTACTAAGAGAAGAGAAGAGATCGTCATTCTTTTTACAAGATGTTTTAATCTCAAAAGCTTGCGCTTGTAACTCGTTCATGACTGTGCACAACTTCTTGTAATCTTGTTCAAAAATCTTGAAATGCAAAGTGTCACGGGAACTTAATAGGCGATAGCGATGATGATAGAAAGAAACGAAACTATAGGCATGCTTCGCCATGCAGATCGGATAGAGATGATGGTTTCTCTTTTAGGGATACCCAATCCAATGGCTTACATACCATTGGTAGATTGAGTTTGATCGGAAGGTAATTGAAATGACATATAGCGTAGCGTAGCGTAATAATTGAATGGGAAAGAAGACTGACCTTTCTTCTTCTTAGCAACATATGAATCATTTCAGTTCAAATCTTTGAAAAGAGTAAGAAACTCTCTATTCACTAAGAATGAAACCAATAACACACCGAGCGCATATTTACCAACTTTCAGCCCTGTTATTCAGTAGAGGCTAAATTCTTGAGATTAGAATGAGTTAATGCTACATTTCTGTCTTGAAAGATTCTAGCTTGGTTCTTTACTTACATATGTATCAAGATGTTCTATCAGAGTGGATACGCGAACCGCTGGGCTATCATGAAGACAGCTGAAGAGAGTACTAAGTACATAAAGAAGAAGGGCCTCCAAAGTCTACTGATCAAAGTTCTCAATAGAAGAGAAATCATCGGAAGGTCTGAAGAAAATCCAGACAAAGAAGCGGATATGGAAAAGGGCTGTTCCACACTAGTGTCTATTACATTTCCACCACAACCAAAGAAAAGAATCGAACCCGTAAGAAACGAAGGGAAAACGACGGGTCTTCACTCTCTTTTTAGATTCTGTGAAACAATGCCTACTCAGACCCTACCTGGTCTAAGTCCATCTTGAGACGAAGGAGGGCACGCACGTATGATCCACTTGGGTCCTTACTACGTAAGCCCACGGAGTGGTCGCTATTGAGTTTTTCTCTTCAGAATGAGACTGATCGCTTTCCAGCGCAGTCCAACAGAATTCTTCGGACCATACATAGCGGCAGCATGGGGGAAAGTGGCTGGGTGAAAAACTTGTTCACTGCGAAATGCAGAAGAAAGAAGAAATCAAAGCAGGGAAGGGACAAGCTGTTGTCTTTGTCGTCGGTCACTTCTACCTGAAAGGAATTCATCTTTTTCATACATAAGAAGAAAGAGGGTCTAACTACGAGCCCTCTGCTCCATGCTTTATGATTCATTCCTCTTGTTCCAATGATTTGGTTTTTTTGTCATTCTTTCTTTTCTCTTGTCAGACATATAGATAGAGTCCAAGTTCTTTTCTCTATTCTCAAACAAAACCTAAAGGATGAAACCTAACTCTAACTAAACGACTAGCCTGCCGACCTGAAAAGATGATCTAACAACCCTACTTCGATCTTGGCTCTTGTCGAACGTTTATCCCAAGACCTTACGAAAACGAACCTTCTCGTGATCTTAGACCTTCACTCATAGCGGCCTAGCCTACCGATCTAGCCACGGAAACGAGTCTGAATCGTACTACTCAAACGAGGAAAAGGTTGATTTTGATTAGATAGAGAGACCGTCGATCAAGAGGCGCTAGACGAAAATCAGATAGGGGAGTCTCAAGAAAGTGAGCGGTTCATTCAGCATGAAAAACGCTTCCTTCACTTCATAGTTTAGTGCCTTCTTGACTGGTCTTAGCGTGGGCCTTGTTGTCAGGCTCTGTCGATGCTTGTACGGTGATCAAGGATTCGTTATCTAATGGCGTGAAAGGGGTACTCTGTGAACAATTTGGTTTTACCCAGAGGGCCGTCAGCATCACAGAGTTGACAATGATGAAACAGAGGCAGGGCCGCGGCAAGCTTTCTCACGGGAGGAACCATAGCATCCACAGTTCGCAACATCTTCTAAAGGAAAGGAGGCAAGTGGTTTGAGCAATCAAACTGCTTGGAGCGAGGCATTGATCAGGAGCGACTGTAAGGCGAGAGGATAGCTTGCTGAGATCACTAGCGGAAGAAACCTGGCCTATCTATGTTCGTCTTTTCCACGTTGGGCTATACAATGGCTTCATAGCTCAATCAAAGTTGTACTTTGACATCCGGAAGGTAGAGAGACATAGTCACTGGGTCACAAGCTCTCACTGGAAGGATCGGAAAACTGTAGCCCAGGCTTAGGGCGCATGATCTCATTTCGGGGCTTGACCACTTAAGAAGACATGCTCATCTAAGACTTGATTCCGTTGGGGTACGGCAGCTGAGCTTAGGCTTCTCGGCTAGTCTCCCCTGGATCCATTATGTTAGCCGGCGGGCTCCAGTCATTATTGAATTTCGGTTAGTTACTTTCTCGCCTTTCGTCTAAGTAGCTCACCAGTAGAGAGAAACTACATAACTTACTTAGTCATAGATAGATAGTACTTCAGGAAGCGAGCAACCCTATTTATTTCCTGCTACAGGATTGACCCATAGCTTCTCAATATGGGAGGAAATTTGTCAAACTAACTACTTAAGGGTCGGGGGTACGGGTACGTACATGATAACAAGGTTTTACACGATCATGCCAATGTCATTCGTTTTAGTCCTGTCAATACATTAGTTGTTTGCCCACCCCACGCTTGAAAGTTTGTTTCAAAAAGAATTCCTTTCCTCCTCTAGTGGTCATTCGTTCTTTTGATGACTCGACTCGAACCGAACATAGGAAGGCCTTTGCGATGTACCCTTTGAAGGGCGTAAGATGCATCCAAGTCAAGAACAAGATATGAAGCCATCTTCCTGCTAATCATGAGAATACGAGACGAAATCTGACGTTGAAAGCCACGATCTCGGCTATTCAGACCGTTTCACTATTCTTTTGGTTACCGGAATGCGTCCCATTTCGTTTAGCAGTAGGAACACGTAAGGCGCGGCGCTTTGAAGTTACGTATCAATCAGGAGAAGCGCCAAAATGCTGTTCTCACTCATGAAATTGATCATTCAATTATCCGGATTAGCTCTTTGGAAAGGAATGTCTAATTAGAATGTATTGGGACCGCCGATTGAAGAACTCTTTCTTTCAAGACTATATATAGGCTAGCTACGGGCTACCCGTTTGAGAAAGCATACTGTAGACAGTTACGGGCGGACTGAAACCGAGTCTAGCGCTTGATGCTTGTCTATTTATTAGTATCAGTGACCTATCCCTATATGATATGGTTGGACTAACCTGCCAGGCTAGGTCCAATGCCCGGATCCATCCCATAGACTAAGGCTCCTTACAGAGGGAAGAATGTTGAGCTGGGCTGGGGTTGGGTCTACCTGTCTGAAGCCCCCTCCCTCTACGGTTTCTTCGATGAAATTGGCAATAGAGGAATCCTGGACCAAAAGAAGAAAAAGAAAGTAACGAACAAAGCCGGTAAAGTATCATATGAAAAGAAAAAACAATGAAAAGAAGAGCGTTAATACGACCTTTTATAGACTCTGACTATATTCTATAGTAGAAGTACCGCACATGAGTCATCCAAAGCAAGACGAACGATAGCGAAGTTAGTCCTTTTACGTCGACTAAAACCTAAGAGTTCGCAGAAAAATAGACTTCCAAACACTCGGATAAAAGAAAGTACCTGAAAACCCCCCTCTCGCTATCGCTCGTGGCCCAAGCATCTTTCGCCCCTGGCTGGCTGGTGGCTATATTAGGATTCGCCCTATATTAGAATATTCCTACGGGTTCTCTTTTTCTTAATTGAATACGGGGGGCCTATCTTTCTTATTTCGCTCTTCGCTTCGCTCGAGCGGCCCGGCCCATACGGGCCGCCTCTTCGATTCTTTGCTATGACTTCGCCCCTTTGAACTATCGGGGTAATTCTATTGGCCACACAAGGGCTGAAATGAAGCCTAAAATACATTTCTCAGCTAGCGCATGCAACGTAGTACTTTCTTTTTCTTTGAATTTCTGTTACCGGTTCAAGCTCTAACTCTGACTAGAGGAGCAGCGCAGACAGACTCCTCTTCTTTTCAACCCGGATAGAAAGTGAGTGAGGGGAGAACAATTGGAAGGAAAGGCTGCTAAGCAGTCTACTTTTCTCTGTACTAGATCAAGTGCGGCTATAACTAAGACAGCAATCGAATCATGCCATTTATTCACCTTACTTCAGTCTACGGATCCTATTCCGTCAATCCGCTTGAATGTGAGTGCTGCTCCCTTTCCGTGCTTCTTAGAGAGAAGGGGAGAGAGAGTTCTTGTATCAGACCAAGATAAGGTGAAAGCAGTAGTATCCTTGATAAGCTTTTATTAGAAAAAAACCGTCTTAGCTCTTCAAGTAAGTCCTCTTACTTGAATTGCAGAGAAATAAGAAACTCTCTAGCAAAGAAAAACAGAAGAAAGAAAGAGACCAACGACTAAAATACTAACAGCGCTTACTATCACAGCAGAGCAGAAAGCGGGATCTAGGGTTTTAACTAGAGCCGGGGAGGGAAATGAGTCTAAAGTAGTGAGTTTAGCAGCTACCCTTCCGGAAAAGTGGTTTGGTGCTGGCACTTTCTTTCTTAGCTTGAAGGGTCTTTTTCTTGCTATACGAGCTGCGATAGAAAGCATTCTCATTTTTTTTACGATCAAAGAGAGACGAGAAAGAGGTTGACCTTGACTAAGTTTCCCTTTATGGCTTGCTGCTTGCGATAAGTGTAGCTTTTTTATTGAGCAAGGGGCGTGAGAAAGATCATTTCTTAACCGATAGGGCCAGAACCTGGAAGAGAAGTGATCTTGAACAGAACCTGCCACGAGAGGATTTTTCCAGACTGAAAAAAGTAGGGGGATAAGTCGACAGCTGCCTTTCCGTATAGAAGGTTTTTCAGTTAGCGCAGGTCTTCCTTCTTCTTTTCGTTTGGTGCTAGCTGGTACTCTTATCTGACTTAGCTTTCACTTGAAGAGCTTACTTTAAGCTTGAAGTTTCAGTGAGGGAGATATAGTGACTCTAACTTTCAAAGCGGAAAGCCGTATCTCAAGTTCTGTTATTAAGGATTCTAATACATAACCGCTGGATCCACTGTCAGGGAAGAAGACTTTCCCCTAGAAGGAAGAGAGCACTGCTGTACTAGCAGAAAGAAGAAGACGAAAGGTGATAGGTACTCAATCTAAGCCGCACCATACCTAATTGAAGGTTTTATTAGCGAGGGAGTATAAAAGCAGGTTTTCTTTGAGTGCTGCTACCTGAAGTCTACTCTTCCTTCCTTTTATCCGGAAGCGAGTGCGCAGTGCTTCTTTCCGCAGATTAGATCTGTGGAATCCAACCTTAGGGGTAAACTCCACTCTATGACAACCCCCATCTTTTCAAAAGATGTCTTTTACGGGTGGGTGGGTCGAAACATCTCCATCCTTTTCGTTCGGTTATCCTACGAATATGCAAGAACCTTCGTTCGTTCTCTTTGTTCACATCTTCTTCCCCGAAGCCCGCACAGTAAGCGGACCACCTACAGGGAAATCCTTAGACCACTATAAAGCCATGCCGGGCAATGAGGCTCTACTACCGATACAGAGAAAGAAATTCTTTCTATCGATGTGAAATCCATTCTCTTTCTCTGATGCGCATGTCGTCCGATCAGTCTACTCTGCTTTAGTATGCGCTAGGAAAAAAAGCGGAGCTCCTTCTTGTTGATCCCCCATTGAAAAGAGAAGGGGGAACTTACCTAGTGAGAAGTCTTACCCTGGGAGTTTAGACCTATATTGGCAATCCCTCTTAAGCAGTGGTGTAAGGTCACCAAGAAATTCTGTTGAATGTAGTCCTCTTGAGCTGAGCTCTCTTTGAGGTTACATATGTAACGCCCCGAAACTCAAAGGAGCAAAGGGGAATGTTTTGGGCCAATTTGAGTTCTGGCTGCAGGCACACGGCCTGGGACACGGGCGTGTCCCAGGGCGTGTCAAGCCTGTGTCGACACTAAGGCGCGAAGTCGACACTTTGGTCTCGACATTGTGTCGAGACTGGGCACACGGCCTGCGACACGGGCGTGTCACAGGGCGTGTCGACCCGTGTCGACACTTAGCCGTGAAGTCGACACAGTGCTTCGACGTTGTGTTGAGACACGGCACACGGCCTGCGACACAGGCGTGTCGCAGGGCGTGTCAACCCGTGTCGACACTCGTCCCGCGAAGTCGACACTTTGGTGTCGACAATGTGTCGAGACATGGCACACGGCCTGCGACACGGGCGTGTCGACCCGTGTCGACACTTAGGCGTGAAATCGTCGAGATTCACTCGACGATCGTCGAGACAAGGCACACGGCCTAGGACACGGGCGTGTCCAAGGCCGTGTCATCGAGTCGTCGATCTCCACTCGATGAAATGTCCCGTGTACATGGCCTGGGGTCCAGGCGTGTCAAGTTGACACGGGCAGGGACACGGGCGTGTCCCAGAACCCGTGCAGTGCTCGGGTTGAAAACGGGAGAAAATCATGGGGTACACGGCCAGCTACACGGCCGTGTCAGGTGGAACACGGGCGTGTCAGATCGAACACGGGCGTGTTCGATGCCCGTGTGAGGTTCCAGGTGATTTGATTTTGACGGAGAATGAGGCACACGGCCCTGGACACGGGCGTGTGCCAGGCCGTGTTCGGCCCAGATTGGGCATTTCAGTCCCGAATCGAAGCCGTTCATTTCTTTGACTGAAGATCCAACGGCTGGGGGTTGTTCCTGAAGGGATATACCCGGGTTTTGACTTAGAAAACCCTCACTTTTTCCACTTGTTCTCTCTCCAAACCCTTGGAGAAAGAAGAGCTAAGGCAAGAAGAAGAGGAGCTAGATCCGCCATTGGAGGAGCTTCGGAGCTCCGAATCGCAAGCCGACTCCGGATCCGCGGAGGCAACGCTAGTGCGGTCAATTCCATCCGATTACTTTCCGATGGCGCCGAAGAGGAACGCAAGGGTAACGATCCTCACTTTTGAGCATGATAGCTCTCTTTCTTAGCATAGGAAGCCCTCTCTCGCGAGTTGGCGAAGAGTTGGAGGCGTTCCTTCGGGTAGATATGTAAAGTCCCCGTTGTTTAGCGTCCGTATGCGAGAACGGACATAGGCATTTTGGTTGAAGCCTACCCGAACATGTTAGTCCGGATCGGTGATGTTGCATTGCATAAGGCCGGAGAAGACTCCGTGCTATTTGGTGTTTTCGGGTTTTCTACGCGGTAGATTGCAGCAGGGAGCCTTGGGGACTAACCCAAAGGTGCACCCGGAAAACTGGGCGGACACGAGGTCTTGCCAACTTGGTGGCCTGAGAGCCAACTTGAACATAACGGGGTTATGTGTATTGCGGTAGAATGGGACTCGGTGAAAGTTTGACCCGCGCATATGGCTTAAATTGTCGTTGCGATGTGAGCACGGGTTAGATGGAGCCGTACCCGCTTTATGTCGTTCGGGTTAGAGAGACCTAAAGTTACATGGCACTCGCCGTTGGCATAAATGGGGGTCTTCGGTGGTCGATGGCTTAAATTGACGTGACCAATACCATGAAGACGAATTGCTCATAGGAATGGCCATCTAAGTGGCGGTGGTGAGTCCGGAATGTTAATGGCTTTAATTGACGTGACATCGACCGGTTCACCGAGAATGTGCCCTGAGTGCACGGGGCGTGTGGCCGTACGAGCCAACGTCTGTGTTGAAATGGCTATGGTTATATGCATTGCTCGCTTGTGCTAATGAAATGCAGGGAAGGGGCATCGCCGCCCCGAGTTGGGGGCGGGATCGTTATAATTTGGTTAGCATTGCTGACCGTTGCTTTGTTTGCCACCGTGCGGTGGTTTGTTTGCTTGCAGGTGCAGCTGGACCAAGCGGTCAATAGCGGGCTAAAGCCCTTTTTGCGAAGCTGGCCCTCGAAGGCCCAAGTGGAAATGTTTTATGTTTTATTCATGTATGGCCGGCCTGCGAGCCGAGGTTTGTAAATCATGTAAAAGACAAGTGAAACATTTTGTAAGGCCTTAAGGCCGACTTTTGGGTATTTTGTAATAACATTCCTATTATCTTGTTAGTGGACATTCGTGCTCTTATGCTGGGTTCTTGTTTTACAACTTATAAACTGCTTCCGCTAGAATGCTCTGTGTAGGACGTTGAGATTGGTTGGATGGTTTCCATACGTAACCACCCGGTCTGTCTGTGGTATATGGCGTCGGGCCCCGGCCGGACCTACTGCTATATGCTATGCGACGGATAGGGGGTGTTACAATTTGGTATCAGACTTCTGGTTTTGGTCGGGCTTGAACTGAATTCGTGGGCGAATTCTTTTTAAGGGGTGGTGCGCACATTGTGTGCGTCATCGTTATAACAGTCAAAAAAGAACCCATGAATGTCCACTTAGGAATGAAAATACTCGTGTTTGAGGAACCTGCGTGTTCCTATAATTGCTGTTTGCAATTTTTTTGGTCGCTTAACGGTGTTTTGTACCACTATAGGTGACCCGAAGTGGTGTTGGGCCGTCAGAACGCCGAGTTTCTGAGGCAAGTAGTGCACCGGAAGTTGCTCCCGCAACACCTTTGTCGGCTGAAAATATAAGATTGGTGGCCGAAGCGGTGTTGGCCGTGATCAATGCGCAGCCTGGGAGGCAAGCGCAGCAGCCCGCTCCTGTGATGGAGCAAGTACCTTTGCATGAGGCTGAGCCGAGGAGGGCGGAGCAAGTGATTGTGGAACCAATAGTGCCAAGGAGGGCGACTGAGAGGCAGTTGAAGCATGTAATGAGCTTTAACCCTCCGTTATTCTCGGGGTTGGGAACCCCATCTCAGGCTGAAGACTGGCTCTCCAGGGTGAAGAGAGTCATGACAGCGACGGAAACGGAGGAGTGGCAGATGACCACCATCGCTACGTTCCTGCTGGACGGTGAAGCGAGGATGTGGTGGGAAGGTTTGGAGCTGCATCATCTGCGAGGTAGACAACTGATAGACGTTCCGATGGAAGAGTTCTCGGAATTGTTCTTAGCAAGATACCTCCCTTCTACTCAGAGGATTTCAATGGAGAATGAGTTCCTGAGGTTGGTACAGGGTGAGAGGAGCGTGGATGAATATCTCCACGAGTTTACGCGGTTGAGTCGTTATGCTAGCTCCACCATCATGGATGAGGAGCGCAAGACCAATCGTTTTTATGAAGGCTTGAGGGATGAGCTGAGACTTTTACTGTCGGGGCCGATGACGCAGGGTTTCTTAACCTTGGTCAATACTGCCCGGTCCTTGGAGAAGGACATGAAGAACGTGCAGGCGAAGAAAGGCTTGGTTGATAGAAAATCTGAGTTTAAAGTGCCGACTACCTCAAAGTCCGGCTATCGGAAGTCTTTCAAGAAGCCTAGGACTTCGGGTCCAGCACCTTCTGGCGCTTCTGGGGCGACTACGAGTCGGACCCCGGGCGCGTGCTTTACTTGTGGCAAGACGGGGCATTACGCCCGTGATTGTTGGAGCGGACGTCCTAAGTCCGAGAGGAGACCGGGAGCCACTTATGAAGAGAAGGGAAAGGCGGTGGAGTCGACCGCATCCCACTATGCTCCGGCCCAACCAAGGGTCTACAATCTTGGCCAACAGGAGGCCATTAAACAAGCTGACGTGGTGACAGGTACGGTTTAATTTATAGCAAGTTAATTCCTTTATATGCTTGTTATGCACATGTTACCTTACCACTGCTTGTTAGGTTTTGTATTGATTTGTGAAAATCCGGCACGAGCACTCTTCGATACGGGAGCTTCACACTCCTTCTTGTCCGAAGGATTTATATCATGCATCGGAGTCCCTTCTTCGATGGCGAAGGACAAGTTGGATGTGCTGTTGCCCAACGGGTGTTCGATGCGCGCGGTTAGGATCTGCGACGTTAAAGTTCGTATTGGGGAGCAGGAGTTCGACCTGCAGGCGTCTTTACTTCCGTTGGCGGAGTTCGACGTCATATTTGGCATGGACTGGCTCTCGAAGCAGCAGGCCCATATAGATTGCGGTAGCAAGGAAGTAAAGCTGGGAGCAAGTCGTGAGACGATGTTTACGGGCTTGAAGGGGTCGAGCAAGACGTTGATGTCTGCTCTTCGGGTGGTGAAGGCGGTTCGTGCTGGAGCAGAACTATTCTTTACACTAGTGGAGGTTGCAAAGCCGAAGCCCGCGTTGGATTGTATTTCAGTGGTATCGGAATACCCTGATGTGTTCCCCGCAGATCTTCCTGGAGCCCCGCCTCAACGGGAGATAGATTTTACGATCGAGCTAGTACCAGGTGCAAAGCCTGTGTCACGATCTCCGTATCGGCTAGCGCCTAAGGAAATGGCGGAGCTGAAAGTTCAACTACAAGAGTTGTTGGAGCAAGGGTATGTGCGCCCGAGTTCTTCGCCTTGGAGCGCACCGGTCCTCTTTGTTAAGAAGAAGGACGGAAGCTTGAGGTTGTGTATTGATTATCGGGAGCTAAACAAGCTGACTGAGAAGAACAAGTACCCGATCCCCCGGATTGATGATCTCTTCGATCAGTTAGTCGGGTCGACGGTGTACTCGAAGTTAGATCTCAAGTCTGGGTACTATCAGCTGCGGATAAGGGAGAGTGATATCCCGAAGACAGCGTTTAGTACGAGATACGGGCATTATGAGTTTACGGTCATGCCGTTTGGGCTGACTAATGCGCCGTCAGTGTTCATGGATTTGATGAACAGAACGTTCAGGGAGTACTTGGACCATTTTGTGATCGTCTTCATCGACGATATTTTGGTGTACTCGCAAAGTGAGGAGGATCACTTCAAGCATCTCCATTTGGTGTTGGAGACACTCAGGAGAAACCAGTTGTATGCCAAGTTCTCGAAGTGCGAGTTTTGTCTATCCTCAGTGCCGTTCCTTGGGCATATAGTAAGTGGAGAGGGTATTGCTGTGGATCCGGCGAAGATTGTTGCGATACGGGAGTGGCCTGAGCTTGCTACGGTAGCAGAAGTCCGGAGCTTTTTGGGGCTTGCCGATTATTATAGGCGCTTCGTAGAGAACTTCTCGCGGATAGTGCTACCTCTCACTACTTTGACGAGAAAGGAGCATAAGTTCGTTTGGACGCCGGAGTGCGCGCGAGCTTTTGAGGAATTGAAGTGTCGGTTGACCACGGCGCCTGTGCTGAGTTCGCCATGTGGAACCGAAGGCTATGAGATATATAGCGATGCTTCGGGCAGTGGTTTGGGTTGCGTGCTACTACAGCACGGCAGCGTGATAGCTTATGGCTCGAGACAGCTAAAAGTGCACGAGAGGAATTATCCGGTCCATGACTTGGAGTTAGCGGCCGTGATTTTTGCCTTGAAGCTGTGGAGACACTATTTGTACGGTGTGAAGATTGATATCTACACCGATCACAAGAGCCTAAAGTATCTAATTGATCAGAAGGATCTGAATATGCGGCAGCGTAGGTGGATGGAGTTCCTGGGGGACTATACTTTCAAGATCCACTACGTGCCAGGCAAGGGGAATGCGGTTGCGGACGCGTTGAGTCGCCGAGCCCCAGCTCAAGCCAATTGGCTATCAGTGCATGATGAGCGGTTGGTGGAGGAGCTGGAGGCGTTGGAGATTGTTTGTGTGGATAAGCAAGCAAGTGCTGAAGCAGTGCTGAATTGGACTGAAGTCCAATATGACCTGGCTGATCGGATTCGGCAGGCTTTGGATATGGATGCTCATATGAAGCAGTTCATGATAGAGGCTCTGGATGGGTCAAATTCCCAATTCGTCGTGGAGGACGGATTGCTGTGGAAAGACGGTCGTTTGTGTGTCCCAAGTGTGGGCAATTTACTGGTGGAGTTGTTGTACGAGGCACACCATACCAAGTACTCGATTCACCCGGGGAGCACGAAGATGTACCGCGATATAAAGAAACTGTTTTGGTGGCCGGGTTTGAAAAAGGATGTGGCGCTATACGTAGCGAAGTGCCAAACCTGCGCCTTGGTAAAGGCGGAGTGCCAAAAGCCGGGAGGATTTCTTAAGTCCTTGCCTATTCCGGAGTGGAAATTCGACGACATCTCTATGGACTTTGTGCATGGTTTGCCAAGGTCGCAAAAGGGGAACGATGCCATTTGGGTGGTCGTGGATCGATTAACGAAGGTGTCGCATTTTATTCCGCATAGGAAGGACGATCTGGTGGAGAAGCTGGCGAAGCTTTATGTGGATAATATAGTGCGGCTTCATGGTGTGCCCCGCAGCATCGTGAGTGACCGTGATGGGCGGTTCACGTCCAATGATTGGAGGCTGGTGCAGCAAATGTTGGGAACAAAGCTGAAGTTTAGCACAGCCTTCCATCCGTAAACGGATGGGCAGACCGAGAGGGTCAATAGAACCATGGAAGACATGCTTCGCATGTGTGTCTTGGACTTTGGAAAGCAGTGGGAGGACCACCTTTATCTGGTGGAGTTCGCATACAACAACAGCTACCAAGCAAGTATTCAGATGGCGCCTTTCGAGGCCCTATATGGTAGAAGATGTCGCACGCCGTTGTCTTGGTTAGAAACGGGTGAGGCAAAGTTGTATAAGCGCTCGGAAGTGGAGGGTGCTACTTCTTTAGTGAAAACAATTCGGGAGAGGTTGCTTATGGCTCAGGACCGGCAAGCAAAGTACTATAATGCCAAGCACAGGAACGTGGAGTTCGCTGTGGGCGATTATGTATACTTGAAGATAAAGCCATTCAAGGGTGTCTCGCGGGTGCGGCGATTGAAAAAGCTAAGCCCGAGGTACCTTGGACCGTTCGAGGTTCTGGAGCGAGTAGGAGAAGCGGCCTATCGGCTGAAGCTTTCAGTGGAGCTAAGTGGTTTACATGATGTATTCCATATTTCGGTGCTTCGGAAGGCGGTGCAAGAGCCTACGCAAGTGATCGCGGTCGATCAAGTGCCGGTGGATAGTGGGCTAACGACAAAAGTCAAGCCCGTGCGGATTGAGGACTCGGAGGTCAAGCGGCTACGCAATAAAGAGATCAGGATGGTCAAAGTCCGGTGGGACAATTGCGGTCGTGAGGAGCTCTCTTGGGAGCGAGAGCAGACGATGCTTGACGAATATCCGGAGTTGTTCCGCTCAGGTACAAATTTTGCTTTGTACATGTTTTTCCCTTTATGTAATTTCGTGGGCGAAATTCTTTTAAGAGGGGTAGAGTTGTAACGCCCCGAAACTCAAAGGAGCAAAGGGGAATGTTTTGGGCCAATTTGAGTTCTGGCTGCAGGCACACGGCCTGGGACACGGGCGTGTCCCAGGGCGTGTCAAGCCTGTGTCGACACTAAGGCGCGAAGTCGACACTTTGGTCTCGACATTGTGTCGAGACTGGGCACACGGCCTGCGACACGGGCGTGTCACAGGGCGTGTCGACCCGTGTCGACACTTAGCCGTGAAGTCGACACAGTGCTTCGACGTTGTGTTGAGACACGGCACACGGCCTGCGACACGGGCGTGTCGCAGGGCGTGTCAACCCGTGTCGACACTCGTCCCGCGAAGTCGACACTTTGGTGTCGACAATGTGTCGAGACATGGCACACGGCCTGCGACACGGGCGTGTCGCAGGGCGTGTCGACCCGTGTCGACACTTAGGCGTGAAATCGTCGAGATTCACTCGACGATCGTCGAGACAAGGCACACGGCCTAGGACACGGGCGTGTCCAAGGCCGTGTCATCGAGTCGTCGATCTCCACTCGACGAAATGTCCCGTGTACACGGCCTGGGGTCCAGGCGTGTCAAGTTGACACGGGTAGGGACACGGGCGTGTCCCAGAACCCGTGCAGTGCTCGGGTTGAAAACGGGAGAAAATCATGGGGTACACGGCCAGCTACACGGCCGTGTCAGGTGGAACACGGGCGTGTCAGATCGAACACGGGCGTGTTCGATGCCCGTGTGAGGTTCCAGGTGATTTGATTTTGACGGCGAATGAGGCACACGGCCCTGGACACGGGCGTGTGCCAGGCCGTGTTCGGCCCAGATTGGGCATTTCAGTCCCGAATCGAAGCCGTTCATTTCTTTGACTGAAGATCCAACGGCTGGGGGTTGTTCCTGAAGGGATATACCCGGGTTTTGACTTAGAAAACCCTCACTTTTTCCACTTGTTCTCTCTCCAAACCCTTGGAGAAAGAAGAGCTAAGGCAAGAAGAAGAGGAGCTAGATCCGCCATTGGAGGAGCTTCGGAGCTCCGAATCGCAAGCCGACTCCGGATCCGCGGAGGCAACGCTAGTGCGGTCAATTCCATCCGATTACTTTCCGATGGCGCCGAAGAGGAACGCAAGGGTAACGATCCTCACTTTTGAGCATGATAGCTCTCTTTCTTAGCATAGGAAGCCCTCTCTCGCGAGTTGGCGAAGAGTTGGAGGCGTTCCTTCGGGTAGATATGTAAAGTCCCCGTTGTTTAGCGTCCGTATGCGAGAACGGACATAGGCATTTTGGTTGAAGCCTACCCGGACATGTTAGTCCGGATCGGTGATGTTGCATTGCATAAGGCCGGAGAAGACTCCGTGCTATTTGGTGTTTTCGGGTTTTCTACGCGGTAGATTGCAGCAGGGAGCCTTGGGGACTAACCCAAAGGTGCACCCGAAAAACTGGGCGGACACGAGGTCTTGCCAACTTGGTGGCCTGAGAGCCAACTTGAACATAACGGGGTTATGTGTATTGCGGTAGAATGGGACTCGGTGAAAGTTTGACCCGCGCATATGGCTTAAATTGACGTTGCGATGTGAGCACGGGTTAGATGGAGCCGTACCCGCTTTATGTCGTTCGGGTTAGAGAGACCTAAAGTTACATGACACTCGCCGTTGGCATAAATGGGGGTCTTCGGTGGTCGATGGCTTAAATTGACATGACCAATACCATGAAGACGAATTGCTCATAGGAATGGCCGTCTAAGTGGCGGTGGTGAGTCCGGAATGTTAATGGCTTTAATTGACGTGACATCGACCGGTTCACCGAGAATGTGCCCTGAGTGCACGAGGCGTGTGGCCGTACGAGCCAACGTCTGTGTTGAAATGGCTATGGTTATATGCATTGCTCGCTTATGCTAATGAAATGCAGGGAAGGGGCATCGCCGCCCCGAGTTGGGGGCGGGATCGTTATAATTTGGTCAGCATTGCTGACCGTTGCTTTGTTTGCCACCGTGCGGTGGTTTGTTTGCTTGCAGGTGCAGCTGGACCAAGCGGTCAATAGCGGGCTAAAGCCCTTTTTGCGAAGCTGGCCCTCGAAGGCCCAAGTGGAAATGTTTTATGTTTTATTCATGTATGGCCGGCCTGCGAGCCGAGGTTTGTAAATCATGTAAAAGACAAGTGAAACATTTTGTAAGGCCTTAAGGCCGACTTTTGGGTATTTTGTAATAACATTCCTATTATCTTGTTAGTGGACATTCGTGCTCTTATGCTGGGTTCTTGTTTTACAACTTATAAACTGCTTCCGCTAGAATGCTCTGTGTAGGACGTTGAGATTGGTTGGATGGTTTCCATACGTAACCACCCGGTCTGTCTGTGGTATATGGCGTCGGGCCCCGGCCGGACCTACTGCTATATGCTATGCGACGGATAGGGGGTGTTACAACATACAAGACAAGATTTCTTTCATTTTTGCTCTAGCAGAAAGTGGGGGGTGCCTGACCTCACCAAAAAAAGGGCCCAGATAATCTCCCCAGGTCTGTCGAGCCTCAATTAACTGCTACTATAGTATAGGGTAGCCGCTTGAACTCATAGCTGTGGTAACCCTTCGCTCATTGACTATTCATTACCTTAATACTCAAATGAATAGCCATAGCTGCTAAGAACAACAAATGATCACCTTTCACCCCTGAGATGATAGTAGTATGCCGGGCCAAAGCTTCCAGGGTCTCATCCCAAGATGAGAGGTTCTTTTTCGCTTTTATGGTCTAAGTATTGATGGGAAAGTTGGATCTTCTTTCTATTGATTTTTCTTGATAAAGAGAAGTGGCCCACTCTGCGGGAAGTCATCTACGCTCAGCAGCGACAATTCCGACGAGGGCTTATAGAGTCGGAGTTGGTCGTGTCCAGTCATTAGACTGGAAGCTTGAATGTTCGAAGCTAAGCCAGCCAGTGATCCATAGGCCTTTGTCCGATCGCTTTCGTTCATCAGAAGTAGTGGACAAGGAGTCAGCATCGTGCATGCAATTCCATCGATCTGGTAAATTCATTTCCGCGAGACGTCCACTCTTTTGCTTTGGCATTGCCATACGAGGAAGTCAGTGACATGTCAAAAGATATGGAATTTCCGACCAAGCAGTTCACGGGAATTTAGACCGAAACCATGTCAGTGAAAGATTTCTCTTTTTTGAGTTATAGGAACAGAGCGAAGGGCAAGCAGCTGAACCCATTTCCTAAAAATTTTCACAGAAGGGAGGTTAGCGGGATCCCTTATCTGAGACGCGTAGTGAAGAAGCTCGAACATGCGGTGAGAATTCTTATTGACGAGGGATACTTGAGAGACAAAGAACTCAGACCAACATCCACTTTAGCTCGGTATTCTCATTAATCAAATCAAGGGAATGCACCAATAGGTGGTTTTCCAAAGCCCGGTTCACCTACTTTAGGAAGAGACCAATTGACTCGACTCGAACCGAACATAGGAAGGCCTTTGCGATGTACCCTTTGAAGGGCGTAAGATGCATCCAAGTCAAGAACAAGATATGAAGCCATCTTCCTGCTAATCATGAGAATACGAGACGAAATCTGACGTTGAAAGCCACGATCTCGGCTATTCAGACCGTTTCACTATTCTTTTGGTTACCGGAATGCGTCCCATTTCGTTTAGCAGTAGGAACACGTAAGGCGCGGCGCTTTGAAGTTACGTATCAATCAGGAGAAGCGCCAAAATGCTGTTCTCACTCATGAAATTGATCATTCAATTATCCGGATTAGCTCTTTGGAAAGGAATGTCTAATTAGAATGTATTGGGACCGCCGATTGAAGAACTCTTTCTTTCAAGACTATATATAGGCTAGCTACGGGCTACCCGTTTGAGAAAGCATACTGTAGACAGTTACGGGCGGACTGAAACCGAGTCTAGCGCTTGATGCTTGTCTATTTATTAGTATCAGTGACCTATCCCTATATGATATGGTTGGACTAACCTGCCAGGCTAGGTCCAATGCCCGGATCCATCCCATAGACTAAGGCTCCTTACAGAGGGAAGAATGTTGAGCTGGGCTGGGGTTGGGTCTACCTGTCTGAAGCCCCCTCCCTCTACGGTTTCTTAGATGAAATTGGCAATAGAGGAATCCTGGACCAAAAGAAGAAAAAGAAAGTAACGAACAAAGCCGGTAAAGTATCATATGAAAAGAAAAAACAATGAAAAGAAGAGCGTTAATACGACCTTCTATAGACTCTGACTATATTCTATAGTAGAAGTACCGCACATGAGTCGGGTGAAGTGGCTTAGTTGAACATAGTGAGACTAAGGTTCGTTCGGGTCCTTTCTCGGGCTTGTGGCTTGTTTGTTCGTGTATCCCCTTTCTCTCCTTGCCCTTTCCGAACTGCCCTTCTCTTGCCATGCAACTGCAGCAGAGATGAGCCTATTCTCATCCGGTTGGAGCCAATCCTACTCTAGGTCCCTACTGGCACCGCAACAACTTCTTGTTCCCGGTCCCAAACGCCTACTCAAAACGTTGAGGGGGTAGCCGTCAAAAAAAGGAATTCCCGAAAGGGTCCAATAAGACTTTACTTCCTTTCGAGTAATAAAGGGACGGACGGGCTGAGACTCCTAACTCCCAATGCAAGAGCTGGAATCAAATTAGGGAGAGGGTTTCGAAACGCATTGAACCTCCCTGAATCGTAACATTCGTAATGATCAACGAGTCCTATCGCTCGGTTAGGTCCATCCCAGAACTCAAACAACCTTATATATCTTGCTATAGAAGCACACATTTCTTCGTCCACAACAGCTGGCTCTTTCAAGCTTTTCTCGTTTATGGATTTTGATTCTTATCAAAACTAGATAAGTCACTTTATCTACCCTACATTGTCATTTTCGTTGGACCTGTTTGTCTCTGTAACCCAGAAGAAGACTCTCAAGCTTTCTTTTAGTCATACCCGGAGACAAAAAATGGAACAAAGAATGATAGTTGTTCGAAATCTGCATCAGCTAACTCTTTCCCTCTCATTATGGACATTGATGACTTTAAGGGGGAAGGGTTTCTTTTGATGCATTCTTTGGAAACATGGTGAAAGAGCTCCTTCCATCTTTCCAAGAAGAAGCAATAGATTTCTTATAAGGACACAGCAACGTCGGTGGGGGTGATTCTTTTCAAAATGGACATAAGCAGGCTCCATCTGATGCAGCAAAGTATGCACAAGCTCTTTCTACTCCCTTATTCCCAGACCTGCTCTTATCTTTGTTCAAGGACGAGCTACATATAGAAAGAAGTAAGGAGCTGGCTGAGCTTCGTAAACAGATTGATGGCAGACTCTACAATCTTAAGAAAGATGTCTCTGTCCGCATCGTCAGACACTTGCTGAGCTAGAAACAGGTGTAGATGGTTTGTTTGATAGCTTTGCAAGGTTAGATTCACGTATTGAAAGTGTTGGCTTGGCCAGACAGCTGCAAAGATAGGAGATCAACTTCAGAGTGCAGATGCTCAACGGGTTACAGCCAGTCAAACGATTGAGCTGAGAAACCCGGCCGGATGAGTTGCTTCTCCCGCAGACGAAACTCCTCATTTGCTGAGCCAGACGACATCTCCCCTTTGTCTTTGGCTGTGTCAGGTATGATATGCCGTCTAATTGACCAACGCCGATACGCACCTCATGCCGAGAGCCAATGGATATTTTCTCTTGTGTTTATGCCTTTGTGCCATGGATGAATTGAAAAGCTTGGTACCAAGCCAAGTAGTAGTCGGACGAGCGTGACCACTGCGCCCGGAAGGCTGACTCACCCACATGAACCTAATCTTGTTACCTTGACAGAACAAAATGCTAAGGTTCTCTGCTAACGCCTCAGGTTGAACATCTTATATAAGCAATGCACGCTCAGGAGGAGGGTCATCCACGCCAGGGACCACTTGAGACCCGGACTTGGCGAAAATGAGAAGATTCTCAGAGAATGGGAGGACCTATGAATTCATAAGCTTCTGACTTGTTTTTCCTTCACACCTATGGGGAAAGCCTTGTTCACCTATATTCTAACCGGCTTCCGTGTTCCGATACTGGGTAGAGGTCTTGCAGAGTTCGCCTTGAGGCCTGACGATGCCTATCTTGAAAGACTTCACCGAGACTACTTCTCGTGTATTCTGTTTGTGAGCTTTCCCCTAGATAGAAAGACTCGTTTCCTTCACGTTTATTCTGTACTTCTTGTCCGGCTTGCGATGAAATCACTCACGGCTAAGAACCCAAAACACTACTGACTTGGCGGCGGTCTTCGTCCTTCGTGGCTTTAGGTCGTTATGCTGCTTTGCTTGTAGCTTGGAAGTGTTCTCAGCAGGGGTTTCCACACTTCTATCGCCTAGCCAGCCAGCGCATCAAAGAAGAATCAAGAATATGGGGTCATGGATAAGGTTCAATTTCGAATTGACAATGAACTAGGTTCACCATAACTAGTACTTACTTTCTTTCTTTTTTCTAGGGACCCTCTTTACGGACATTTGGGAAAAGGCACCTGCTTTCTAGGGATCAAGCGATAGCGAGATCTATCATATGCGGTGTTAGAGCTCTAAGCGGCTAGCAAGGCTCTCGTTGCACTAGTCGCTTATTCAAGTCCTAACTAGAAGGAAGAGAGAGAAAGCAAAGCACTTGAGCGCTTCATACAGTTTCTCTCGTGCCCTCACCTCAACTCTTTCTGAGCGAGAGAGAAGCCAAAACCTACTTTCCTACATTGGACTGGGGTTGAGATCTTCGTCACTCTTGCCATACTCTGTCCATAGTTGTTTTATCAGGTACCTCGAGCGTGAAGAACAAGATAGAACCACTATATCTAAGAAAGGTGCTTGTTGAGTAAGGTTGCTTGTTTTCACTCATTGAAGATTCTATCTCAAAAAGAAGGTCAACGGGGGATACTAAACTCTAACTGACACCATCTACGAGAAAGTGAGGTCGTCTTTCTCCATCCGGTTCGTTCGCCTGAAAGACGGAGAAGGGGAGGAAGAAATCATGTCATTACGGTCCCGTTGTGGGGGTATATGAAGTACACTTTGCTATTGGATTTCTTTGTACAATGTAGTTATTAGGTAGTTGGTCAGGTAAAGGCTTACCAAACAAGACGAACTTCTGACCAACCCGCGAAGGGTTGTGAGGTTAGCATAGTTGATGTGTTTCCTCTTAGTACGAAGAATGAATCTAGATATGTGTACGGAAGTTGTCGGCCGCTTTTATATACCCTAACTTAACTGTTCGAGCGCAATGCAGTGGTGGTTGGTTCCGATTCGACAAGGGTAGAATGCCTGGTCGAAGGTCCAGTACAGTAGGTAGCAGGCGTCTTCGTTTTGGCTCCCGAGCGAGAACGAAAAAGAGGCGATGCACCATCCTTGCTGCTACCTACGTTTTCCTTGACTTGACGGATGAATCCAATTGAATCCACACTCAAAGGAGGACCACAAGCTTGGGGCTCGACGAAAGAGAAAGTAGAAGCATGAAGAAAATGGGGTTAGCAGTGAAAGAAAGAGCCCGGCATTCATTTCTTCATGAATAGAGTCTACTAAAAGAGGGACCAACCTCATCGTGGTGATTCTAGGTCTTCTCGTTCACCTATAATGCGACACGTGCCCTCTCTGTTATATGATCAACGGCATCAGTCGGCTAGAGAGCGGCGCTATTCTTCTTCCGGGAAGGTCCCCTCTACTGATTGATCGAACCCTCAGTTCGGAGATCTTCGTCAACATGTTACGAGGCTTCGGTCTTCGGCGGGTCACCATTAATAGATATATAGAAAGAGGAATAGATCTGAGAAAGGTGAGCATCTGGGCAAGGGAAAGGGAAAGCGCAGTGCGCCTGGTGCAAATAGCTTTTTTTCCAATCAGAATAGAGGGCCTACCTACGTACATGATTGATAGAATCACTAGGGGCGGTCAACTTGATGCGGGAGAGGAATTGTTTTGTGGTGTATTCGTTTGTGATGAGTGGGGCCTCTTTCTCGTTGAGAAGTTCGCCTCTGCTCTATTGAAAGGTCTTCATTCCTACGGTCAACGTCGATGACAACCCGATAGCCGGGGTCGAAATTGATCTTGAAACGCCACAAAACTCATAAGTGGAAAGAACTCATTAAGAAGGGCTCTCAAATACCATTTCATACAAGCAGTTTGTATATTGTGAAGGAGAAAGAAGTACTCGGAAACACATATGCGCAAAGTTGGTGAATCTTATGTTTCAGGTCACTGATCGGCTTCTTCCCCTCCTACGCTATGGATAGAGCTGGGGTAGGCAAAAGACCGACCTATAAGAAAGACCGGTGCCGGCTCGTCTGCGCATACTCTAGTTTGATTAGTCTAGATAAAGAGCTTGAAAAATGAAAGCTGGTTCAAGTTTGCTATTCCTCAAACAAATAGCTACTTTACCACCCCTAACGCCTCTGTTAGTTATTGAGGTTTTCTTTACCAAATTGTAGATGCCAGCCGAGAAGAAAAAAGTCTAAGGGGTCTAAAATGTTCTATATCCCACGGGGCGGTGCTAAGGGATCTAAAATGTTCTATATCCCACGGGGCGGTGCTAGAAGTCAAATGTCAAGTCTGAATCATCACCCTCACCCTAGAACCCTATGAAGTTGCTTTATCATACTCACAACGTATACTCCTCCTTACATGATCTCATTTCCGAAGTCAAAGAAGCACAGAAACATAATTCAATCAATTGGTATACGAACATAGAATCATCTCATATAGATATAGAGAATTGTATTGACTTACTCATATAAAATAGAAGAGTCCAGCATCTCTTGGAAATTCAGCCCTATAACAATCATGAAATATCCAGCGGAGAAAGTGCGGCTACCACCTTTCATATAAACCGTTGAGAATGATCTAGATCTAGCATTCATTCCTCATATTATTGATGAGGATCAATTCTTCTTCTTTGGTTTAGCGAACCTTCGATGTCTAAAGAACAGTCGAAGGCTTTCACTCAATCCTCAAGAAAACCTATCTCAAATAGATAGCATGAAAAACGCTTCCTATCAACTAGTCATTGATTTTCGTGAACACATGCTGAGAGTAAATAGAAGGATGCTCCTAGAAAAAATCCAACGATTAGAGCTCATTGTTGGTTCTGTGCATATATTCTCTATTTCATCGAATCTTTTTTCAAAAGAGAATATGAGGAGGATGAGGAAAGAAGGCAGAAGATAGCACCATTAGAGCAAGGGATTCTCAGTTATGTTTTCTGAAATCTCTCTCTTCAGAATGCAGAGAAAGAGAGAAAGAAAGCCATCCCAAATAAATCTCAGTCTTTATCTTTAGGTACCACTCTAGTAGCTTTACCTCCGGAAATAGATTCACCGAAGAAGATCATAGAAAAGAAAAAAGATTGAATCTATGCTTGATCTCTAATTCATAGAATCTAGAAGAATAAGAAACCCGGGAAGGGGATATAGCTTTAGACAAAACTGGTCAAGTACTTACTTTTTGATCCAACTCAAAGAACGCCAAGATTCTAGAAAGACTCTTTACCATCTTGTGATGTAATCTGGTAAAGTGAGGTTGTTCTCACCCGTAGATGTAGGAGCTAACCGAACTGCGTAAACAAAAGGGCTATTGATGGTTTCAAGAGGGGAGACGAAGGTCTCCTATACCAGTTCGACTCTGGTGAATAGCTAAGAAAAAAAGATGAAATTCTCTTTTTTTCTTTTTTCAGATGTTGTAGCTGTGAAGCTATTAGGAAAAGAAAACCCTCCTCTTTTAGGCGACAAAGGCTCCGTAATGAGTACGCCTACGAGTGAAGACCGGCCGAACCGAGGGAGAGGCGCGTAGCGTCGGCAAGAAAGAACATAAGCGAAAGAACGGAAATGCTTGTGCCTCCCTGGGGCTAGCATTTCGACATTCTAGTAGCTTGAGTAATGACAAGTTTGCTGTAGCTGCCGATCATGATTTTCTGCCGGTTTTCCCTCTTTCCTTTTTGTCTCATTTCTTTGACCGGAAAGAGCGTGAGAGAGTCAGTCAACCAACTTCGCTACCGCTCGCCTCTTTCTTTTGGACCTTCCTCCGTTCAATTTCAGTCCCCTCCGCGTGGACGGAGCTGTATGAGACGAGAGTCTCGCGTACGGGCCGGAAGGATGAAGAGAAGAAGGAGCTAAAATGTCTCACACTGGAGCAGAGTTCAGTTCACGACTTGGCTCCCTACCTGCGTTTAGACAACTTCCTTAGACGAAAGGCACTTTTCGAATCTCATTTCTGTGCTCGCCTTAATTAGAATTAGTAGAGAAGGATGGCGCTTGAATGAGTGTGCTTGCTTTGGTACAATATAAGAGAATCTCGTACAAGCCAATAAGAGCGAATCGTTGCTGTAGTCGATTGCTCCGGAATTGGACACCTTCCCCCTTTTCAGAAGAAGAAGGTAAGCATCCAATTCCCAGTGGTATCTTATAAGAAGAGAGAGGGTAGCTAGGAAGTGAACGAGCGAACATCTTTCCGAACAAGGGATACTGAAATGCTTACAACCCTGATAGGTAAGGGAGCTGTATCGGAGATGGATGGGACTCTTTCTCCTACTTCTTTAGTGAGCCCTATAGGTGTTACCGGCACCTCTAACTCTGATTGATTTTCTCTTTCACCCTTGGTTGGGTAGGCAAGAAGCATTATCTAAGTCCCTAGTCTGAGTTTGATCTATGGGTCAGTCTTGCAAAGACGGATTCCTGTAAGAAGAGCAGGATTCAGAGTCAGCTGTCTTAGGTAAGCTAAGTGGAAGCGGGTCGACAGAAACTAAGCGGGAGGCGTGTGTAACCCGTTAGAAGAGTCAGGGTCGTAGCGAGAGGTGATCCGTAGGGATCACTCGAGCGATAGCGAGAGGACTAGTAAACTCAAGCCTTACCTTACTGTTGCAATTTCGTGTGCATGTTTGCTTTGTTGTTCTCAGATGCTACATAACGGCTCTTTAACACCCTATATGCTATGCTATGCTATGCTGCGAACCCGTTCTTAGTACGAATCCCCTGCTAGTATACCTTCCTTTCGTACCGATCGTCTTTCCTTGATGACTCGGATCAATGAGACAAGGAATTAGTAAGAGCTGTAGTTAGGGCCTTCTTTGCCAAAGGAATGGTACCCATCTAAGCGAGTCAATCCCAGTAGAGAGAGGAAGATCTGCCCTAAGTAGTTGGAAGCACAGTACGGGCAGAAGCAATCCCCTAGCATCATTTTAGAGCTCAGATGAAATAGCTTCAAAGTATATTTCGTATACGTCACGAATCACTAATTCGGAATCTCGTAGGAGAAGAAAAAGAAGGTTGACTCATTCAACGGCATCTCAAAATTGCTTCTTTCAAGAAAGGATCTCTCTCTCAATCGGAAAGGAAGATCACAGAGTAGGCCCACAGTGCTTAGCCAAGAGTGGACCAGGCCATTAGGCGGTCCCGCGAAGCCGGCTGGCAACAGAAGCTATGCCAACTTCTTGATGTAGAAAAAGCTTCAGTTCTGATTTGGAAACATCTCTTTTCCATTTTGCTTTACCTAGTTCATATCTTGGTTTCGTGTGTTCCCGGGAGGAATTTGATCTCTTCAATCTCGGGATACCACCTAAAGAACTGCGGCCAGAGAGTCAAATAGGTCGGGGGAAGAAAGAGTGCCACGGGTTTAGGGTATATAAAGGGTTGGACGACATACATTGTTGGAACACCCTATTACTAATTTGGGTCAGGATCACTATGTCTCTAGGAAACCTTTGTTTGACCTCCTGTATAGATCAAAAGGTCAATTAGAATTGAGTCTAAGGGTTAGAAGTCTAGGTTTGGAAGCTGCCCTCAAGACCAGGATTTTCTATTTGGAGACTAAGTCATATCGTCGAGCTCAGCACGACGATTCGTCGAACTCCGATCGACGATCGTCTAGCTCAACTTCGATAGATCGTCGAACTCCATTCAACGATCGCTGAGCTCAACTTCATCATATCGTCGAACTCCATTCGACAATCGGTGAGCTCAGTTCGACGATCTTGACTCAGCTTTGGATCTTTATCTCTGAGCTCAGTTCGACGATCTGTGAGCTCAGATCGACGATATTTTGCTGTTGTATTTAGTCCATATCGCTGAGCTCAGTTCAACGATAGCAGAGCTCGGTTCGACGTTTTCAGATAACTTCAAGGATGTTTCTAGATTCAAATTCAAATCAGTTAAGGAGTTATTCTGCAATTAATTCTGAAGATTTCCTAGCCGTTTTCATTCATTTCTGGACCAAGTTTCAAGGAATATTTCTATGGACTTTCCTCCAGAAGAGATTTTGCAATTAAAGATGCAATTAATGCAGGCCAACGACTATTCCTCTCAGAGAATGTCTTTCCATTCAGTACCAGAGAATAAAAGAGAAGAATTTTTTGAATCTCAGTGAGAGACAGATACACAGACACACAGACAGACATCAATAATCTTCAACAAAATATTTTGTCTCAAAGAATTCTCAAGAACACTCATCCAAGGAGATCAACTTTTTCTGAAATCTTCAGATCTCTCTAGTTTTCAAGTGTTCAAGGCCAACATATTTCAAGACTCCAGACATCCAACATTTCAGTCATTGCTGAAATCATCTATTGCTGGAGTTCAACCTTTGAAGGCCTATCACCCTACAGCAAAGCTTCTTTTCCTGAAGATCTCAAGGACTCAGGGGGATCTTTGACACCATCAATCCACATAGTCTTCTCAGTTGTTTGAGAAAGAGAAGACTTCCATCACTCTCTCACCCCCTCTCTGTAAAGGGTTTCTCAAACTCCCTTCAAAAGTTTGAGCTTGGTTTTTGAGCACCTTGTCAAAAGCTCATTGGTGGCAAGACACCTGATCAAAAAATCTGATTTGGTTTTTGAGCACCTTATCAAAAGCTCATTGGTGCCCAGGACACCTGATCAACTCATCCTGCAGTGGATTCCTACCTAGGGTGGTAGAAGAGTGGATGTACCCAAGTTTAGGGGAACCACTATATTTCCTTGTGTCTTCTGGTTTTGCTTGTCTTTATTTTTGTTTCTGGCCTTGATTATTCTGTGATTAGCTTTTGATTAGTTTAGTTCTGTGATTAAATTTATTATTGCTTCTCTGCTCACTCATATTACAACAACTGTTGTAAAAACTTTTAAAGCACCATATACTCTATTCACCCCCCTCTAGAGTATATCAGATCTAGCTGTCTTTCAATTGGTATCAGAGGCAGGTTGGTTAAACATACCACACCTTGGTGGTTGCACAGGCTAACACCTGAACCCAAAGATCCCAAGTTAGATCTGTTTTCTTTTGTATTTTATTATTAGATCTTGTTTTCACAAATCATGGCCCAAAACAAAGATTATGCTAGCACCAGACCTCCAGTGTGCAATCTATCCAAGTTTGCACTTTGGAAAGCAAGGATCAGACTGTACATGAATTCTATTGACGAAGATATTTTTAACTCTGTTTTGACAGTGTGTCCAAGACCTCCAGAGAACTCCAGTACAAATGCTGTTCCACCTCCATCAGGAACAGATGCTGACATCAAGAGATGGAAGGTAGCTGATGCCAAGGCTATGAACATCTTGGCCTAGACAATGTCTGATGACATATTTCAAAAGGTGGCTGAATGCAATTCAGCAAAGGAAATTTGGGACAAACTCTCAGAAATAGTCTCAGGCTCAGCTGATGAGAGAAAGGATAGGAGATCCCACCTCATATCTCAATATGAGAATTTCAAGAAGGGAGAAACTGAGTCAGTGGGAGATATGTACAACAAGATCAGTCTAATTGTCAGTGAACTCAGGACATTGGATAAAGAGATCTCACTAACTGAACTCAATGACAAGATCCTAATGTGCTTCCCTAGCACTTGGGATTCAAGAATCTGGCCAATTAAGGATGCCAGAAGTCTGAATGAGATCACCACTGAAGCTCTATTGGGTAAGCTCAAATCTTATGAGCTACTCATCAAGAATAGAGAAGAAGAACAGAAGGCTGCCTCAACAGGCACAATAAAAGAGAAGACCATAGCCTTCAAGGCAACTGAAGATCAGCCTGAAGACAAAGTCACAGGCAATGATGAGTTGCTCAGTCTGTTGGCCAAAAGATTTTATAAGATAGCCAAAAAAGGACTTCAGAAGGAGATCATACAAGGAACATGATAAGCCAATGTATGACAAGTTCATTAATAATAATAATAAAGACATTATTTACTTTGGTTGCAGGAAATCAGGGCACATAGTTCCTGACTGTCCAGAGAACAAAAACAAGGACAGAAGGGACATGAAAGAAAGAATAAAGGAGAAAGACTCCAAGAGGAATGATAATGACAAACCCTCATCAAGCAAAAACAAACATACAAGAAAGGGGTTTGTTGCTGAATCCTGGAGTGAGACTGAAGAAGAGTCAGAAGCCTCATCCAGCTCCAGTGATGATGAAGATGATGCAGAAGAAAAAGAGTTCTGCATGATGGCAATCAATGCCTCACAACACAATTCAGAAGAAGAGGAGTCAGAGTCAGATTCAGAGACTCAACCTGAAGAAGATCAGGTAATCAGCTCTTTTGATTTTAATTCAGAGGACTTTAAATCTGAATTTAAAGCATTGTGTTTAGACCTGCTAAAGTCTGAGAAAGAAATTATCTCTCTCAAAAATCATTTATCTGAACACAATACTTAAAAGACAGAAAACCTCAAACTCTCTCAGGAGTTGGAGTGCTGTAGGGAACAGATAGCTTCACTGAAAGGTGAGCTCTCTGAGGCCAAGAAGCTTGAAGAATCCCTTAATGGGAGAAGCATCAAGCTGATGGACATCACAAGCACAGTGAACTCCAGATTTAACAGTACACTGAGCTTGGGTGCTTCATCCAGCCAACCCATAGTTCTAACAACTCCAATCAAATTCATTTCTGATAAAGGAAAGGGAGTTGTAGAGGTTGCTAGGAAAAATTCTGATCTGCCCCAGAAAACTAAGTCCCAGCAGAAATCGTCGAACGGAGATCGACGAACGCCAAACGGAGATCGATGATCGCCGAACGCAGATCGACGATCTCAGGCAAAATCGTCGAACGCAGGTCGACGATCTCAAGTACCTGAACTCAGCCATAGTCGACCGTCGAACGGAGCTCGACGATCTGACCCAAGATCGTCGAACGCAGCTCCAAGATCGTCGAACAGAGGTCAGAGCTCTGGAAAATTTTTCAAGGGCAAATCAAAATTCAATCCTAAGGGTCCTTCATCCCAAATCTTTAACCCTTATACTGAATGGATTATACCTCCAAGGAGATATCATCCTGAAGGATATAAGAGTCAACCTGGGATGTCCTTTATTTCAGAATTTAAAGGTTATCAACCTAGGCCCAAGGTAAACTGGTTCAAAAACAAATGAATTGTCTTATGTGCAGGTAAATACCTATCCAATATCTAACCAGCAATGGTACTTGGATAGTGGGTGCTCTAAGCACATGACAGGGAACAAGGACAACCTCACTTCCTTTAGAGCCAAGCTTGGACCCAAAGTTATCTTTGGTGATTCAAACTTTGGACAGACTAAAGGATATGGTGCAGTCCAGATTGGATCAGTAACTTTCAAGAAGGTAGCTTATGTGGAAGGACTGAAGCACAACTTAATAAGCATCAGTCAGCTGTGTGATGAAGGCTACCAGATGACCTTCAGCAAAGCCTTATGCAAAATCAAGTCAGAGGACAACACAACTGTGTTGACAGGTAAAAGGAAAGGTAACATCTATCTAGTAGATTTTCTTTCAACTGATGTAGATATTTGCTTGTTTAATTCTGTCTATAGACCAAATATATTATGGCATAAGAGACTAGGACACCTAAACTTTAGAACTATTGCTAGGCTATCCAAGGACAACCTTGTTAGAGGACTACCTTCTGGCCCCTACAAGAAGGAAGGACTCTGCAGGGCTTGTCAATTAGGCAAGCAAACTAAAAACAGCTTTAAGTCACTTAATAAGAGTGATTCACCTAGGATATTGTATCTGTTACACATGGATCTTTTTGGACCCATCACAGTACAAAGCCTAGGAGGGAAATCTTACACTTTAGTAGTTGTAGATGACTTCTCTAGATTCACTTGGGTGTTCTTTCTAAGGAAGAAGTCTGATAACTTTAAGTGTCTGACAGAGTTTCTCAAATGTATACAGATTGAGTTCAATACACACATTGCCCTGATCAGAAGTGATCATGGGACAGAGTTTGATTCTCTTCTTATGCAAGAGTTCTGTCAGAGTGAAGGGATCAGGCATACTTTCTCAGCTCCTAGAACTCAACAAAATGGGGTAGCTGAAAGGAAAAATAGAACCCTTATTGAATCAGCCACTACATTGTTGTCAGATGCTCATCTACCTCTATCCTTTTGGGCAGAGGCAGTGAACACCTCCAACTATGTGCTGAGCAGAAGTTTGATACATAAACTAAAGGGAAAGACTCCCTATGAATTACTCAAAGGAAAGAAACCTAAAGTTGATTATTTTAGAGTCTTTGGTTGTATTTGCTACATACATAATAATGACAAGAAATATTTTGCAAAATTTCAAGCCAAGGCTGATGAAGGAGTGTTTCTGGGATACTCCATGATCAGCAAGGCTTATAGGGTCTATAATAAATCATCTTTAAAAATTGAGGAATCTGTTCATATATCATTTGATGAGTCTAACATGTCTTTCAAGGAGAAGATTTCTTCTACCATAGAACCTTTGCAGGAACATTCTCTAGTTAAAGACTTGAACAAGTTACATGTTACTCAAGGGGATGAAAGCAGTGAAGATGAAGAAAATGCTCAACATATTGAAGAACAACTTGAAGAGCCAGTTGTTGTACCACAAGAGGAAACAACAACACAGGTTGGTAAACAATCAACACCCCCTGTTGATTTAGTAACATCAAGAGACAATCCAATTTCCCAAATAATTGGAGACACCTCAGCTGGTGTGCAAACCAGAAATCAGGTCAACCAAAACCTGTTGCACACCTGCTTCCTATCTCAAATTGAACCTCAGTCCATTCAAGATGCAGAGCAAGATCCACACTGGATTATTGCAATGTAAGAGGAGTTGCATCAATTTGAGAGGAACAAAGTATGGGAACTAGTGCCAAAGCCTAAGGATCACTCCATTGTTGGAACAAAATGGGTATTCAGAAACAAACTGGATGATCAAGGAGTAAATATAAGAAACAAGGCAAGGCTAGTTGCTCAGGGATATTCTCAAGAAGAAGGGATAGACTACGACCAGACCTTTGCACCAGTTGCAAGATTAGAAGCCATCAGAATATTTTTAGCTTATGCAGCACATAAAGGCTTCAAGGTATATCAGATGGATGTCAAGAGTGCATTTCTAAATGGAGACATCAAAGAGGAAGTATATGTCAGATAACCTCCAGGTTTTATCTCTCCAACTTATCCTGATTATGTTTTTAGATTGAACAAAGCATTATATGGTCTCAAGCAAGCTCCTAGAGCATGGTATGAGACCCTAGCATGCTTTCTTTTTTGAAAATGGTTTTATAAGGGGTAGAGTAGACCAAACTCTTTTCATTAGAACTCATAAGTCCCATACCCTACTAGTACAGATTTATGTAGATGACATTATTTTTGGTTCTACTGACTCCAAATTGTGTAGAAGGTTTTCCAACCTAATGCATTCTAAATTTGAGATGAGTAGCATGGGTGAGCTATCCTTCTTCCTAGGATTGCAAGTCAAACAGCATGCTGAAGGCATCTTCATTTCTCAAACCAAGTATGCAAATGAATTGGTTAAGAAATTTGGCATGTCTGAAGCATCTTGTATGAAAACACCCATGCCTACTAATGTTGTATTGGATGCTGATGAACATGGGAAACCTGTTGATCAGACAACATATAGAGCAATGATTGGCTCTTTACTGTACCTTACAGCTAGTAGACCAGATATAATGTTTGCTACATGTATATGTGCTAGGTTCCAAGTAAGCCCTAGAGAGTCACACCTAATACTAGTAAAGAGGATTCTCAGGTATGTTAAAAGTTGTCCAAATCTAGGTCTCTGGTATCCAAAAGATTCAGCATTTGATTTAACTGGATTCTCTGATGCTGATTATGCTGGATGCAGAATTGACAGGAAAAGCACCAGTGGAACTTGTCAGTTCCTTGGTGACAAACTTGTCTCTTGGTTTTGTAAGAAACAAACTTCTGTGTCAACTTCAACTGCTGAAGCTGAATATATGGCTGCAGACAGTTGTTGTTCACAAATCTTGTGGATTCAAAACCAACTCCTAGACTATGGCTACAACTTAGAGAAGTCTAAAATCTTTTGTGATAACACCAGTGCTATTTCTATAGCTCAAAATCCAGTCCTCCATAGTAGGACAAAATACATAGAGATTATGCATCATTTCTTAAGGGATAATGTTGAAAAGAACAAAATTGAACTACAATATATCCCAACTGATTTACAAAGGGGAGATATTTTCACCAAGCCCTTGGATGAAAAGAAACACACCTTCTTCCTAAATCAGTTAGGAATGTTAGATGGAGGAAGTCTTAAATAATATCCAAGATTTTGAAAGCTTAAAAATTGACCAAGACTAGGAAAACATCCTGATTTTTCTTAGTGTCTAGAGTCTTTCTGATCTCTGAACTGCGCTCGACGATTTTCCCCCAGATCGTCGAACGGAGATCGACGATATCTGAAATCGTCGACCTGAGTTCAGCGATTCCCAGATAGTATGAACTATCTCTTCCGGTCAACGATCGTCGAACGGCGCTCGACGGTTTTGTTCTTTGAACGATCGTCGAACAGAGCTCGACGCTCTCCAATATCGTCGAACGGAGATCGACGATGTTGAAGTCTCTTCAGATTCCTTTAGAAGCCTCGATCGTCGAACTGAGTTCAACGATCTTTCCAATTCTGCGTCGAACCCTAATATAAAATTCATTTTTCGCCGTCGTTCTCCTTTACGCTTTCGATTTCTCTGCAAGAATTTTCTTTCCCTCCAAACAATTCTGCACTTGGTCGTTTTGTCTGTTGAATTTTTGCAGGTACCCATGGCTGTGTATGTTGCTGTTCTCGCCGCAATGAAGTTTGATGCTGGCTTCGACATCGACATGGAATCTTTCAGCACAACCGACCAGGTCTTTCAGGATATTTTGGGATTATTCAAAGAGCAGATCCTGACTGCATTTATGACCACAAGGATCAAGCTTGCATCTGATGAGATCAAGGAATGCGTCTACACTGCCCACAATCAAGACAACTCCACCATTGTTGGGTCTATATCTGGCACACAGGTACCTTTAACCCCAGCAATTTTATCAGAGGTTTTTGAGTTGAGAAATGGTGAAGATACTGCTGACTTGTCTGGAGAAGAGTATACTGACCTGCTTGCCAGAATGGGTCATTCAGAGGCCAACCCTAGCCTATATTTCATCGATATTAACGGACAACAGAAACTCCAAAACAATGTTGACTAAATTTTTCACAGTATACAATGAACATCAAGAACCTAACCTATATTTATATAGTGATTTTCTCAAATATTATCGTTGGTTTAAGCAACAAAAGTACATGAGAAAAAGGATCAGAAAATGAAAAGTTATTGGTAGTGTCACTACCCGTGCCCTTCTCGGGGACACTTTGTCGAGCTCCACTCGACACACACGGGTAGGGACATGCCCGTGTCTCTACCCGTGTCATCTTCACACGGGTAGTGACATGCCCGTGTCACTACCCATATCCTTCTCTGGGACAACTCGAGCCATCGACTCGAGAGATGCTTGGCTTGACACTGGTAGGGACACGCCCGTGTCTCTACCCGTGTCTTTCATGGGAACAATGGTTGAACATACATGGGTAGGGGGCACGCCGTGCCCCTGTCGTGTCATCCTGCACATGGGTAGTGACACGCCCGTGTCACTACCCGTGTCCTTCACTGGACATACTCGAGTCGTCGACTCGAGAGTAGGGTTATCCCACACGGGTAGGGAAACGCCCGTGTCTCTACCCGTATCCTATTCTAGACTGATTTCTCCTCCCATTTACAAGTGCAGCCCAGTTGCCAGCACTCCCCTGAACCCAAGTCAGCTCTCCTGACTCAAAAATACATACGAGGGGCCTAGTGCGAATCGGGACGTTACATACCGTGCGGGGAGGATGAAAGTGGAGTACAACAAAGTATAGTGGAACAAGCAGGTGACAACTTGTAAGACCCCCATTTTTTTGCTACACTACTTGGTCTTATGCCCAGAATCATCATTTCGCAGTGACACCTTCGCTCGGAAGGTCGTCACTACGAAACGCCAACCTTGCCGGCACACAGAATCACCAAAGATGCGGAAGCTTTTGAAAGAAGACAGTAAATGTCAAGTACACAAAACATATCAAATATAAGTAAATAACATGAATCACAACATGTTCCAGAATAAAAGAGTACCAAAAAAGACAAACAGAAAGGTAAACAGGCTTATGCCGAGTACATCAGAATCCTCACTACAAGGTCACTCGCGGAAGCTAACAAAACTAAACACTCACGGAGCCAGAAGCGGGTGCTCCCGAGCTCGACTGGCCCACCTCCATATGCACCGTGCCCTACTGGTGCTGTCTCTCTGACTGCTGCCTGTCCCCTATCCGGAGCCCCTGAAAAATAATAGTCCACCGACCGTTAGTCAAAAGACTAAACTAACTATCATCCCTGCCTGCCTCCCGCGACTCCTAGGCTCCGTGTGGGAAGGAGGATAGGGAAGATATTGAGGTGGAAAAGTGTCAAAGCAGATGGCGGAGGACCTAAGCTATCAGTGATATAACAGAACTATAAAGGTGAACATCAGTAATATGATAATATCAAAAGTAATGCAGTAAATAAAGAAAGTAAGAGAGCAAAGTATAATGGAGAATAACCTAAACTTATAGGAATGCCCAAACAAACTTATAAGTTTAGGGGTCTTTTGCAAGGCTCCCATCGTATAAAAGTCTCATACCATTTTATACGATAGGGTGTCAGGTTTATATTCAAGTATGAGTGTAGTGCTTTGTTATGCATGAAATGCTATGTTCACACAAGTGCAACTCACGCACACAACTCTATGCACACAGACCTTTAGTTCCCCCATTTTGGAGTTAGCTAAACTCTCAGGTACCTCGCGCTGTGATTTACTCTGTTCTGCTTACTGATAATAAGAGATACTATCTGCGTATGTTAATAAATCATGTTCCAGGTCCTACATCATTTGATAATTTATTGACTGGCAACGACATTAAATGTACCACTTTTAAGGAAGCTGCAGAAAACTACAGTTTACTTGAGCAAGATAATAGTGTTCGAGAATGCCTAACCGAGGCTCGAGTTTTCAGAATGCTATCTGCGTTACGAAGACTGTTTGCCACTATTTTGATATTTTGTGAACCAGCTGATGTCAGAACTCTTTGGGCTGAAAATTATGCAAGCATGATAGAGGATTACCCAAGTTCCATTGCCACTAACAAGTTCTATATTATGAATAAACTTTTACACGAACTCAACGATATTCTTTAGCAGCAGCAGGCCTCATCATATGCAGACTCAGCTTATCAGTAGAGGCAGACTCTGAGGATGCTGCGGACTCGTTATGCAGCCTGCCATTCCTCAGCCTCCTGCACCCGCTTCTCTCCAGCAGGAGGACAACCTCCTTAGCACACACATCTAGGCACGAGCTCGGTTAGTAGTGGCGGACTCCTTCTAGCCCGCTAGGAAGCAGAACTCCCTCAACAGTCCCAGACCGAACAGCCTCATGTGGACTCTACGCACTCTGCGGGTACTCCTCAGCTCGCAGTATTAGCGCATGCTTGCAGTCCACCTCTCAGCTTTCAACTCCCGCTTCCCAGCAGCGGGCAGATAACCCTTCAGCCCGCGCAATCTTGGCGCGGGCTCGATCAGCTGTAGGGGCGGACTCTTCCCATTCATCCGTCAGCAGGATTAGTTCCAGAAGCCAGCTCCAGTCCGCACAGCCTGTTGCGGAGTCGGTGGCCTCCGTCCTCTACTCGCATAAGTTACCGCCTCACCGAGGGTAACGTCACCGCAAGCCGTTACCTCCTCAGGCCAATAAATAGACCCCCATGCCTCTCATTTGAGAGAGGTATCATCATCGCCAAGGTGCACACGCTCGAGGACTCCTAACAGCAAGTTCAGCTCTTCAGCCCCTGTAGACTCTCTTTCCCAGTCCGCGTTTCCTCTTCTTGGAACTACGCGTGGTCTGTCGGCTTTAGTCTCCAGTCCGCGAGACCTCCCCTTCGCTCTTAGTCGCGCGGCCTGCCGACTTGACTCTTTAGTCCGCGCATCCTCTTCTGGCATTCCTTCCTTAGCCGCCAGCTTCACCTTTGTACCCCTTTATTTGCTTTCTTGTAAAGTGTATTACCAAGCTGTAACTCTCACTATTAATCAAAGGAAAGCCCGTCACAAGAGTGGCATTTAAGCCGCAGCGGGCGAAGTCTGCTGTTGCCGCTGCTAGCGCCCCCCCCCCCCCCCCCCCCTTCTTCTCAGCTCAGCTCAACTCTCTTGGCGTCAACCTGCAAGCACAACCGTCAAAGTAACCGTCTGCTCGACAGCTCCTGATCAACCTCCTCCTCCGATCAGCCTTCTCAGCTGATCATCAGCATTCCTGGCTTCTCTCAGCAAACCTCTCCTCTATCCCCGCAACCCATTGACAAGCGTTTGCTCCACTCTCAAGCACTCAAAAGCTTCCTCTTCTCCTCTTACCCCGCAACCTTCAATCCTCCTCTTCCTCTCCTTGCCCGTGAGATCGAACACTCCTCTATGTTAACTAGGCGGTACTAGTTTTGTGCATCAACAGTTAACACGCGACCTTCAGATCCAAAGTCAGACTGTGAACAGCGATAGTTAACCATGACAGATCAACATTCAGCCGAGAACCTTGCTTAATCAAGTCCTAGAGATGATCCTCTCTCGGAGGCCTTTGAGCAATGGCGCCGTGAGAATGCTCAGCAGTACCAAGTGATCAACCAAATGCTTGTTATGATCACACAGCGACTAGACTCTTAACCTGCAGCAGCTCCAGTTGCTCCAGATGCTCCAGTCAATCCAGCACCAACATTAGAGCATCAACAAGCTTATCCTCCAGCTTGCCCTCTGGTCCATCCTCCTTATACAACAACCTTTCCGCAAGGGCCTGCAGCCCCTCTGCGACCTCAAGATGAAGAGTTTGCTGCTCGCCAAAACTTCTTTTGGGAAGCAGCCCGGGGAAGTCCTGCAAGATTTCTCAACTTTCAGGGAAGTCATCCCTACCCTTCAGCTCTTGCCTTTGCTCCTACAGTAATGTTTCCCTTTTATCCTCCTACCTCTTTTGCAGCTGCATCTTATGCTCCCTTTTATCCTTATGTTGTAGGAGAGCAGGAAGAGCCTTCGTCGTTTACAGAGAATGTTCGTCATGAACCTACTCCAGCAAACTTCAGAGAGTCCCGACTACCGATCTACACTAGAGAGACTGATCCAGTGAAGCATCTGCAAGCCTTCGAATCAGCGATTGCTCTCAAAACTCTTTCAGATACAACTAAGTGCAAGCTCCTTGTCACAACCTTTGATGGGCAAGTGAGGTACTGGTTCTATGGTCTTCGCCCTCACTCCATCACTTCCTTCGTTGATCTGCGAAGAGAGTTTCTTCTTAGATTCTCTACCTCAACCAAGAGAAAGGGCGGTCCTGAAGCCCTCTATAAGATCAAGCAGCGTGGGAATGAAACTTGGCCTCAGTTCGTTGATCGATTCCAGAGAGAAATCTTGGACATCAAGATTGCTGACCTAGAAATATACCGAGTGGCTCTTATCTACGGTCTTCGTGAAGGGCCGCTCAAGTTTGAAGCCAATGTCCATGCACCGAGATCATACCAAGAGTTGATTGCCTTAGCCAACTCATACATCCGAGGCAAAAAGAGCAACCCATGCTTCGTCTCCAAGCTTATATCAGAGATAGATCCTTCTTATAAGTAGCCTCCGAGGTCTCCTTGCAATGCTTTCCCAACTCACTCAAGGAAGGGAAGAAGGTTTCAGCGCCATCGATATCCTTTCCCGAGCCTTGATCGTGCTCAAGATCAATCATTGCTACCACCATCTCCATCTTCACAAGCAGCTGCAGTTTATCAACAGCAAGACGATGACTTGCATGAATCCGAACTAGATGAAGCCATGCTAGAAGTAAGCCAAATCATGAAGGATAGGGCTAACTACAAGAAGCCTTATCGACCGGCTGATCAAAGATCTAGAGACTCAGAACCTTATTGTGAATTCCACAAAGAGTCAAGCCACCTGACTGAGAACTGCCGAGCACTCTGCCAACTGGTGCAAAGGATTCTCCGGTAAGGTAAGATGCGTGACCTGTTTCAAAAGGAAGATCGCCCTGATCCAGCAACCTCAAAGGGCAAAAAAGTGGCAGATATTCCTTGCAGCTCAAGAGGAGTAAGCCTAGTCGAAGATCACCCTCTCCTCATTGTCAACAATCCTGTTGAATGCTTTGATGCCGATGACGAGGGCGTGCTTGGAAGACTATTCTAAGCCGGCAAAGGACTTCATAGTCCTTCAAATTTTTTCACAACCATTATCGGTTACTCTTACTCTTTCAAACATTTTCTTTACAAAACACTTCTAAGTGTTCATTCTTGCTTTTCAATAAAGCTTTTATCAGGGATCTCATACTGACACAGTTCCCTTCTTGTAATGCTTCTTCCTCCATTTTTCTCTTTACTAAAGAGATCACTACACCACTGAGATATCGCCGAGTCTTACTATAGGCCCCCTTGATACTGGATTCCGGCGTAAGGCCACAATGACCACATATCGCAAGGAGTTTTCGCATATGTGTAGTGGGGGCTATCCAACTCTCATGTAGAGGAATACGTGACTTCGGATCCTAGCCGGCATCTGACACAGAGTGTGTGCTAGGGAGGCCCCATGTGTTAGCTCTGTTGTGCTCTGTTAAGGATACATCACGGTTACGGTGATCTTTGCTTGACAAGAAATAGCGACGAAGCGTGGCCTTGTCTCTTCGATCATCTCACAACTGTGATGGCCGAACACTCTTTGGCACTCTCAATCCGTGCCCTCACGGGGTCCACAACTCCATTGATATTTCCACACACAAGCAATATGCCACTTGGCGCAACTAGACTCATTGATCAGTGATGCTGGAACCTGAGGCATGAGAGCAGTGTCTCTAGCGATCCTTCTCAGGATTTCCAATGCTTTTCTTTTTTGTACCTCTCTAAAGGATGCGCG
Source organism: Platanthera guangdongensis (assembly GCA_039583875.1). Classification (NCBI taxonomy): domain Eukaryota; kingdom Viridiplantae; phylum Streptophyta; class Magnoliopsida; order Asparagales; family Orchidaceae; genus Platanthera; species Platanthera guangdongensis. The sequence goes on from CM077152.1 coordinate 116,487,996, forward strand.
GCCAGCCCGCTCTTAGTAGGACTATACTCGTGATGACCTTTCGCAGGCAAGCGATGCATAAGTCCCATGGGTGATCTCCTATGGCAGCATCCAGTCTTTCTTTGTCATCTCCGAGTATAGGACTCTTTTTGTCAACTGCCTCTTTCACAGGTGAACAGGTTAATCCGACCTACCAAAAGGATTTGCAGCATTCATTTTGCTTATGCTCATCTTATATGGAATGCTTGCCCAAAGCTCTATCATATGATCACTTATAAGCTCTTCATAACTCTTATTAAACGCTAATGGCGCCAATCATTGATTGAGGAATCTAACTCTCCTTGATCATCAAGCAATACTGTTAGAGCCTACTTCAGATTGGCAGAATGCATCAAGCTCTTTCTCTGCCAATATGTTCATATCCACCCGTTCATATCAACAGTCAATGCTCGACTTATTGATCTGGACTTCATGCTAAGATATCATCTCTAATTTAGCAAGAAGATCACTACTCTGGTTTTATCTCCATTCAATTATCAGCAAAGTTCATCAGACATTTCCTCTGTTATTTGTTCATATCGACCTTATCTTATCAACAGTTAGCGTTTGCAAGTTTCGTCCAGGTACTTGCAGCTTAGCTCATTACTATTATGTCTGCTGCTCACTCTTTTCTTTGCAGTGATTAACAGACATTGATGTTAAAGATCACGACAGTGAACCAGTCGCACAAGTAATATAAAATGGGCGAGTTTTCCCAAGTATATATCTCTCAAGGAACATAGTAAGGTGGAGTTAATGTCGAGGAGGACTTGAGATTGAAGTCCTCAAGGTCGGCGGTAATGATGGGGGGTTTTGATTGTTGCGATAAAAGGAAAGTAAAAATCTAACAACGACTCCTATGCAACGCCGCTATGCGATGCTTCTCCAGGCGGGATGGAAGACTAGACGGGCCGCTATGCACTGAATCGCTGGGCGGATGGGCGAGTAGGCTTGCAGATGAGGTGGTTAGAACGATAGAATGAGGGTCGTGAGCACCTCTTCACTACGCACGCCACTAGCAATTGCTAATGCGGCAAGGGTGGATGGTGGTGGATGAAATATGGCGCACCTCAAGCAACTAAAGCGTAAAATAATACAGAATCACACAGACATGAATCTAATAAAGTTTATATCTAAAGTGCAACAACATCAATATAAATGAAGTTTTAACACACATATACAACAATAAAGGAAGAACAAGTCAAGAGATCGACTGAATCCGAAGTCTTGCTGAGGATTCACGGTTGGAATCGTCGGGTTGTCAATCCGCGTCCATGTCCGGTCCTCAACTGCGTCCGGGGTAGAGAAGGGCTGTCACCACCTTCCAATGGCCCGTCTTCTTCGTGTCACGATAGAGGACGAAAGTTGCAAGCTTCCCTTTGCTTGATGTCTATGGCGTTGAAGCTTGAAATGAACCCAAGAAATGATGGAGGAGGCCGAGAGGAAGCTCCGGCTTGGATTTGGCGGTGAAAGCTTGCCCGAACCACCATCCTAGGGTGGAAGATGATGAAAAACAGTGGAGAAGGCGGAAAATGGCGGAGAAATGTCGAGCGATCCGAAGATTCCGAATTAGGGCGAGACCTGCGATATTTATAGAAAGCAGAATTAAATAATGCGTACGATCACGGGCGCACGACCAGTGGTCGTGCGCACTGAAGGATCAAGCGCATACCCAACTGCACCAAAAGCCCGGACTGTTGGAGAGGGCGCTACTTAATTTCTTAAATAAGTAGCAAAGCGCCACGGGTCAAGTGAAGGAACGCCGGACCCAACAATCCCCCCTCGGCGTCCAGCACAACCCGTCGGCTCAGAGGTGGAGTTACCACATGGCCCACCTGGCTCAGAGGTGGGGTTACCACATGTCCATGGTTGCCTGACCAGCCGGACCGACACAGGTAGAAGGGAAAAATCAGGATTTAATAGCGCCCCCCAGTCTTGAACTCGTAACCTCCTCTGATACCAATTGAAGGATCAAGCGCATACCCAACTGCACCAAAAGCCCGGACTATTGGAGAGGGCACTACTTAATTTCTTAAATAAGTAGCAAAGCGCCACGGGTCAAGTGAAGGAACGTCGGACCCAACACGCACTATGTCCAGTGATCGTGCATACTGGCATGACAGATTAGGAAGAAGAACTGGGATAATGCGTGTTGAAGCCAAAATTTGACTCCGACAAACGTTCATAAAATAGGGGCGTAGCCGACACCTACTTGGCCCAAGCTCGACCTCCGACTGGTCGTGAAGGACTAAAACTGGCCCACAGCCGCAGCAGGTAGGTCCCACCGCTTACCCGGAAGGTCACAGAGAACTTCCCCTCCAAAGCCAAAAGCTGGGCTTGGAGTTCCTCAGAAGACAGTGCCGATGATCCCCTTTTTTGGAGTCTGAAAAAAGTCCCTTCTGAAGAACCCCTATGGGCTTATTTATAGATTTCAAAATCTGAACTGCCAATGACAAGACTGCACTGGTCTGAAATTACCGGGGTACCCTTGGTTGGGTCTACCAACAGCCTAACTCTGCTGTTCTGAGGAGCTATATGCAGTCCACTAAGGGTAAGAGGGTAAAAATACCAGGGGTAGAAGAGTAAAAACCTCTGTTTGACAGGGAAATATAATATAATATAAAAAAGACCTCTTCTCGCCCTGGCGAGTGGAAAGTTACCTGTCGGCGAGAGGGGCCTCACTGCCCATCCCGCCGGCGCCTCTCGCCCTTTATCGCGAGATCTCCTTGCTGCTGGAGACTCTCTCGCCCATGGAGGCCCTCTCGCCTCTAGAGGCCCTCTCGCCGCTGGATGGGGTATCTCGCCCATTGGATAGTCCATCATCTCGCCGCCTGCGAGTGGGCCCCCCTGGTCCCATTTGCCCATCTCGACCTGTTTGCTTCTTGAGGGCTCTTTGCGAGCCAAAGGTTGTACACAATCCCCGCTCTTTTTGAGATTATCCTAAGCTCGAAAAGAATGTTCAACCGAGGCTCGTTATTTAAGGCGCATTAAAAAACGTATTTATGAGGAATCTTCTGAGGCCCCCACCGGGGCCTATAAATATATGACTCCTGCCCCGCTCACCTGGCGCCTTGCTCTGCATGTTCTTCTTCCCTATTCTTGAATATTTTGGAATGACGCACAATCAAAGCTTTCGTGAACGTCTCGCACTAGTGCGAGAGCAGCACAAGGCCAACGTGGCTTCTTTTACCTCGTCTTTAGTTCGCCCTCCCGCCCCGTCGTCTCGCCTGAAAAAGACGAAGGCTGGGGGTCCGTCACCTGCCGCAGGAGATCTGTCTCGCGTCGCTTTGGAAACCATCCCCACTCCTCCTGCGTGTTCCAAGGAAAAAGAGGTGGGTACTCGCTTTTACCACTGTTATCTCCGCGACCGGGTGCTCTCTTTTGTTGATTAATTCTTTTTCAGGGGGCTCTTGTGGTTCCGCAGCCCCCGAAGAGGCCGCGAGATGGTTCTGCTGCCCACTGCGAGGAGTTCGATTCGCAGCCCTCTTCTACTCCCCAAACTACTCCCAGCGAGAGGAGGAACGACCCCTCCCCGGCCGCCGATACCTCTCGCCATCCTGGTAAGGGACCTTCCCTCGCCCTTTTGAATGCCCTTCGCTACTCTCACTCGCTTCTGCGAGTGCCTCTTCCACCTTGCCTCTGCACCCCTTGCGCAGATTCTCGGGCCAACTCTCCTATTGAGGAGCAGCCAAAGCGACTCTCCGTCTCGCCTCCTCCTGTAGATGGGATTGAAGACTATCTGGGTGACCCTTCAAATCTAGTGGAGATGAAGCGAAAGACGGCAGAGCTCTTCCGGAAGCACGCGCATATCATCCACTCCTTGACCCTGGATAAGCAGGCCGCAGAGAAGCGCATCGAGTCACTGGAGAGCGAGTGCGCTCGTCTATCTTCCGGAGCTAATGCCGAGCTAGATGTCGACGGCACCGACCCCGAGGCCATCATCAATGAGACCGATATGCAGCTCCGTCTCGCGCGCCGTGGTCTTGAATTCATTCGCTCCTTCCACTCGCGGAGTAGACCTCCTCGCGGGGGAGCTCGCGGTGGCCGCTGGGAATGGCACCCGTACTGAAGGATGTCTGTCTCGCTATTCTTCTTTTTCTTCTTCTCGTGAAAGTTGTAATAACTGTAGTCTCGCTAAAGTATGTAGAGAGCTTGGTCCCCGCGGGACGATTTCTGGACATATATTTTTATTGCTTAATTTTTCATTCCTTTTTTAACTCTCCTTTTAATTTATGCTATATATTTATATATATATATTTTTTCCTGATTGTGATGGGTCGCGCCGATCGAGGTTTAGGAGAGAGAAAAGGACAATGACTCTTCCCCTCCCCCCATATTTTCCCGCCCATTTAATCATTGGCTATGTATCAGTTATAAATATGCCTAGTCCGGGATTAGATACCGCACTTTCCGCTTCTGCTGTTACCCAAGCTCTTGGCTTTCTGACCTTTCTGTCTCGCCGGCCCCTTCTCGCCTTCCTCTCTTGGGTCAATTTCTTCCTTCGTCTCGCCGAAGACCATTTCGCCAAAGAATATGGGTAAGAAGAAGGTGGAGGAGGGTGAGGGGCGCAGCCGCTGCGGGAAGAGGTTTACTGACCATGACTTCCCGCTCGGCCGGCTCCCTCGAGAAGATCATGATAAGTTTGCCCGTGAGTATCTGGGGGAAGGGGTCGAGACGCGTCCCCCCAAGGTCGGCGAGTGCATCAACACCTATTACCCGGGGGAACTCGCCTTCCCCGTCTCGCATTTCGAGGCGGGGTTGCGACTGCCCCTTTGGCCTGAGGTGAAGCAGGTCTTCAAATACTTTGGTGTCGTCCCGGCACAGTTCAACCCTAATGCCATCTCGGTGTTGATCGCCTTCGCCTGCTATATGCGCCGGGAGCGCATCGAGTTTAGCTTGACGGCCTTCCGCAAGCTTTTCATCTATCATGCCAACGCCGATGGCGTCTCGTATTTTACTGGGCAGGGGGTCAAGGTATGCGAGACGCCTAACAAGAACCATCATTGGCTCACCCGATTCGTCTTCATCCGGGGAGACCGTGCTGACTTCGGCGGCATCCCTCTCGCGCCGGTCTCTCCGCCAGAGAGCTTCTACGCCACCCCCCAAGTCAGTGGTCCAGAGAAGCTGTTGTGCGAGTACTTAGTCGGCAAGAATTTCGAAGTCAACTTCTTGCGGTGAGGTCTTGACTCGCTTCTTCCAGTGCTCCCGGGCGAGGGTATTCTTATCTTATCCTTTCGTTCCTCTCTCCTCGCTATTTGTCATCTCGCTTCTTCCTAACCCCTGCTTGCTTTTAGGTGACCGAATTGTTCCAGCGTCCCCTCCTTACAAGAGCAACATTCACCCCGCCAAGGGTCTTGATCTCGCCAATGCAGCGGCAGAGGCGGCGAGAGAGTCCCTGGCTGTCATCTCGCCGAAGCGTCCCGGAGATGACACGGTCCCCTCTCGCTCCAGCCCTCCCAAAAAGAAGATGAAGAAGGCTGTGGCTATATCCAAGGAAAGGAGGAAAGCTCCTCAAGGGAGCCCTATCTCTATAGGGGAGACTCCGCCTCCCCTCTCGCCTAATCACCAGGCCGTCTCGCCTACTCGCGGGACGGTACTCTCTACTCAACCTGCTGCCGCCTCCAACCTGCCCGCCGCGGCTTCCAACCCGCGAGTTGTTGCCCCTGAACAGGCGGCTGTCACCTCCTCTCGCGAGGGCGACTCCTCTGGCCGTCCCGCTCCCTCCTCTCACATGAATTACAATCTGGGTCCCGTGGTTCATGATGCCATCGGCGACCCGGTTCTATTGTGGGGGCGGGACGCCAACCGCGTGTCCATCTCCACCCTCCTTCCATCTTGGAAGGAGCAAGAGGTCCCTACCAGCCACGCCTTCGCCATAGGGGACGGCCTCTATGGCGGCCTTGACGTCGTTCCGCCTGAGAGCGAGTCCACCAAGGACCTTGTGCTGAAAACTTGCCATCACCAAATGCGGGCCTTGGAGTTCTCGCACCGCTCCTCTCGCCGCCTCATTTATATCAATTAAAAGTGGAAGGCCAGCGAGGAAAATCTGGAGGTGGAGCGGGAGAAGTCCACCAATCTAGCGAGAAGGTTATCAGATGCCGAATCCCTCCTCGCGAAGGCCCAAGGCGGCGTGGTAAGCCATAACCTTTTCCTTGGGTCTTTTTCTTTTTTCATCATTCTTGGCTAATTGCTAGGTCGTCCCGCAGGATGCCGAGACGGCGGAACAACTGCGCTCGCACGTGGCGGCTTTGGAGGAGGAGGTCTGGGTATTGACAGCTGAGAACGCGCGCCTTCAGGCTGATGCTGCGTCGTCGTCTCGCCGCGAGCCCTTCCGGACACCTCCGCCACACTACTCTTACGAGGAAGTTGAGGAGCGGTGCCGAGACGCCGGTGTCCGTGCGGCAGAGCTGGTGCTGCAAATGATGAAAGACCTGGGGGTTGTGAAGGACGAATCCGAGACTGTGACTGCGCGCGACTTGGTCCCTGAGCTGTATTGCGAGGAGAGCGATGATTCTCCATCTGGCGAGGAGGACTGATGCGCCGCCTCAAAGATTTAGAATCACTCTCTCCTCCTTTTGATGTTGTAAAAACTTTAAACCATATTTTTGTGGCATCTGCCAAGTGATGGGCGAGTGCTTATTTTTGTTGTCTCTATTTTTGTTTTCTATTTTGTGAAGTTAATCTCTAGTTTGTTTTTGCCTGCGGGATGGTGCTACTGCTTCGTCTCGCTGTGTAACCTTTCTATATCTGCCCCTTTTTTTATGTTCTACGCGAGAAGGCTTCTCGACGCGCTTATGGCCGCGAGTTGACGCAATGCCTTGCCTTGCGAGTGCCCTTTTGCTACCGGCGAGACGATCCTCAAAAGCCATCCGCTGCGAGTGTTGCCGCCCGCCCTACTCCACACCCCTTTTTCCTTAGTTTTATTTTTTGTACCTTAGGACTAAGCTGAGATACTAAGGTGTAATGTCGCTTAAGGGGACTTTTCGCCCTATTCTGCCAAAATGAATTCACTGTCCTGTCAGTTCGATGCTGATGGAGATAGCTTGACCCAACTCTATCCCCCGTAGGCGAGCCTTCGGACCTGCCAGCTAGATGAGAGCCTGCGCAGCGGGTCTACCTGGGGCCGAGCCGAGCTCGGGGTGCCGATGAAGATATCAAACCAAAACATATCCCCCACAGGCGAGCCTTCGAACCTGCCAGCTAGATGAGAGCCTGCGCAGCGGGTCTACCTGGGGCCGAGCCGAGCTCGGGGTGCCGATGAAGATCTCAAACCAAAACTTATCCCCCACAGGCGAGCCTTTGGACCTGCCAGCTAGATGAGAGCCTGCGCAGCGGGTCTACCTGGGGCCGAGCCGAGCTCGGGGTGCCGATGAAGATCTCAAACCAAAACCTATCCCCCACAGGCGAGCCTTCGGACCTGCCAGCTAGATGAGAGCCTGCGCAGCGGGTCTACCTGGGGCCGAGCCGAGGTCGGGGTGCCGATGAAGATCTCAAACCAAAACCTATCCCCCACAGGTGAGCCTTCGGACCTGCCAGCTACATTAGAGCCTGCGCAGCGGGTCTACCTGGGGCCGAGCCGAGCTCGGGGTGCCGATGAAGATCTCAAATCAAAACCTATCCCCCACAGGCGAGCTTTCGGACCTGCCAGCTAGATGAGAGCCTGCGCAGCGGGTCTACCTGGGGCCGAGCCGAGCTCGGGGTGCCGATGAAGATCTCAAACCAAAACCTATCCCCCACAGGCGAGCCTTCGGACCTGCCAGCTAGATGAGAGCCTGCGCAGCGGGTCTACCTGGGGCCGAGCCGAGCTCGGTGCCGATGAAGATCTCAAACCAAAACCTATCCCCCACAGGCGAGCCTTCGGACCTGCCAGCTAGATGAGAGCCTGCGCAGCGGGTCTACCTGGGGCCGAGCCGAGCTCGGGGTGCCGATGAAGATCTCAAACCAAAACCTATCCCCCACAGGCGAGCCTTCGGACCTGCCAGCTAGATGAGAGCCTGCGCAGCGGGTCTACCTGGGGCCGAGCCGAGCTCGGGGTGTCGATGAAGATCTCAAACCAAAACCTATCCCCCACAGGCGAGCCTTCGGACCTGCCAGCTAGATGAGAGCCTGCGTAGCGGGTCTACCTGGGGCCGAGCCGAGCTCGGGGTGCCGATGAAGATCTCAAACCAAAACCTATCCCCCACAGGCGAGCTTTCGGACCTGCCAGCTAGATGAGAGCCTATGCAGCGGGTCTACCTGGGGCCGAGCCGAGCTCGGGGTGCCGATGAAGATCTCAAACCAAAACCTATCCCCCACAGGCGAGCCTTCGGACCTACCAGCTAGATGAGAGCCTGCGCAGCGGGTCTACCTGGGGCCGAGCCGAGCTCGGGGTGCCGATGAAGATCTCAAACCAAAACCTATCCCCCACAGGCGAGCCTTCGGACCTGCCAGCTAGATGAGAGCCTGCGCAGCGGGTCTACCTGGGGCCGAGCCGAGCTCGGGGTGCCGATGAAGATACCTCTTCCTGTCATTAGGACTTCACGAGAAATAATGAACAAGAAATAATTTGAGAAGTATATTATATTGATCATGCTTCGAGTACATATCTCCTGCTCTCCCTTCTTATGGGTAGAAGCGTTTTAAGTCATCCCCACTCCAGGAATGGTTCAAGGTCCTACCCTCCACCTCCTGGAGGTAGTAACCCCCCGCTTTCAACACTCTCTCTACAATATAAGGTCCCTCCCAATTTGGATTGAGCTTTCCCACCGGGGCGGACCTCCCTGCTGCATCAACCTTTTTTAGTACTAGGTCTCCTTCCGCGAATTGATTTATCCTGATATGCTTGTCGAAGTGCTTTGCCATTCGACGCTTGATCTCTTCCTGTCTGATGGCTGCTACGCCTCGAAGCTCCTCTGCCAGGTCTAGTGAGAGGCGCAGGCCTTCTTCATTTTCCATCCTCCATGCCTCGTCTCCATCACCCGCAGCCGCAACTCGTGGGGATCGGACCTCGAATTCCACCGGTAGTACCGCCTCACAACCATGGGAAAGCTTGAAAGGGGTCTCTCCAGTGGCCGTGTTCGGGGTTGTCCTCAGAGCCCACAGGACCGAGGGGAGCTGCTCTACCCAATTCCCTCTTAGATTCTCCACCTTCTTCTTTAGCAAGTTAACGATAATCGTATTTGCCGCCTCCACCTGACCGTTGCTCCTAGGGTGGTGGACGGAGGCAAACCTGAGGTCGATGCCCAACTGAGTGCAGAAGCTGATGAACTCTTCACTAGCAAACTGGGGGCCGTTATCCGTGACGATGGCCTGAGGCAGCCCGTGCCTGCAGATGATTTCCCCCCAGACAAAGTTCCTGATGAATTGTGAGGTCACCTTTGCTAGCGCCTTAACCTCCAGCCACTTGGAGAAGTAATCTATCATAACCAGGAGGAATCTTCTTTGTCCACTAGCTGGAGGGAAAGGCCCAACTAAATCCATTCCCCAAATGGCGAAAGACCATGGTGCTGTGATGCTTCAGAGCCTTTGGGTCGGCAAGAGCTGGAGGGGGCGTAGAGCTGGCATTTTCGGCATTTCCTTGCAAACTCTGTCGCGTCCTTCCTCAGGGTGGGCCAGAAGTACCCCTGCCTGACCACCCTTGCTTCCAACGTCCTCCCTCCGGAATGACTACCACATTCCCCGGAGTGCACCTCCTACAGAATGTGTCTGGTCTCCTCCTCCATTACGCATCGAGCTAGGAGACCCGAAAGCATCCTCCGGTGAAGTCCTCCTTCATGCATGAGATAATGAGCCGCTTTGTGGCGAAAGATCCTTGACTCCTTGGCCCCCTCAGGGAGGGTTCCTGTCAAAAAGAAGGTAACGAAAGGATCTACCCACGAGGGCCGCCGATCCACCTCCATTAGCTCCCCCTCTTCGATCGCTGGATGGAATAAATCAGTCAGGGCACCCCCTTCCCAAGGTCCGAACTTGGCCAATTGATCGGCAACAGTGTTCTCTTCTCTGGGGACGTGCTGGATGGAGAACGTCCGGAACCCCCCGATGATTGTCCTTACTTTGGACAAATATTTCTCAAGGGTGGGCTCCCGAGCCTCGAACTCTCCACGTATCTGTGATGCCACCACCAATGAATCTGTGAAAACCTCAACGTCCTTAATCTCGAGCTCTTTAGCCAAGCGAAGGCCGGCTATCACTGCCTCGTATTCTGCTTGGTTGTTGGTTGTGGGGAAATGCAAGGCGACTGCTTGTTTTATGGTTACCCCCTGAGGGCTTGTTAGTACTACCCCTGCTCCAACGGAGTGCTTTCCCGAGGCCCCGTCGACCATTATCTTCCATGCTTCCGGTGGCCGCGGCTCCTCGGCCCCGACCTCCGCGACGTAGTTTGCCAAGAAGTCGGCCACCACCTGTGCCTTAATGGAGAGCCTTGGTACGAACAAAATGTTGAATTCAATCAACTCGATAGACCACTTGGCCAGCCTACCCGAGTGCTCTACTCCTTCAAAAATCTTTCGGAGTGGATGGTCCGTCACCACCCTAATCGAATGTGCTTGGAAATATGGCCGGAGCTTCCTGGCTGAAACAACCAAGGCGTATGCCAGCTTTTCTAGGATAGGGTAACGAAGCTCCGCCTTTCTTAGGATCCTGCTAACATAATAAATGGGCAGCTGCTTTTTTCCCTCTTCTCTGACTAGGACGGAGCTCACCGCCTCTGCTCCCACTCCTAGGTACAAGGTCAAATCTTCCTCCTCCTTTGGGCTTTGAAGCAGAGGGGCCAGGGAGAGCTGCTCCTTCAGCTTTTGAAAAGCTCCCTCGCACTCCGCGGTTCATTCAAATCTCTGATTCCCTCGTAGCACTTTAAAGAAAGGTGAGCACTTCTCTCCTGACCTGGAGAGGAATCTGCTAAGGCCGGCCAGCTTCCCTATCAAGCACTGCACCTCCTTAGCGTTTCGCGGTGATTCTAGCTCCAGAATGGCTTTTACTTTATCCGGATTAGGTTCTAGCCCTGCCGGGGTCAGAAGGTGCCCAAGGAATTTGTTGGAGTTACCATTGTGATCTGGAAGTGATCAAACATGTAATCTCACTGCCAACGTGATATGGGCCTGCAGGGTCGCACATAAGAGATGTGGAGAAGTTGGATGATTGACTGTGTTGGTAAAGGTTGCCAATCACCGACCTGAATGGGGTTGTGGGCAAAGTGTTGCCTTAAAGGATCATCGGGTTGGGCAAATGTTGCCTTGGAAGGCTGGTAAGAATTGTCATCCGAGGGTCGATAACAATCGTCGAGAATCGTCTCTCTGATTCCCGACGATCGACGAGAATCATCTCTCTGATTCTCGCCGATCGACGAGAATCGTCGAGAATCAATATGCTGATTCTCGACGATCGACGAGTTCGACAAGTATCGTCGGCCGCGGCTCGACAGTCGACGAGATTCGACGTGTATCATCAAGTGCGGCTCGACGATCGGCGAGAATCGTCGAGTATTGAACTCTGATTCTCTCCGATCCATGGTGATGCTCGCTGATCGATTCTCGCTGATTCTCACCGAATGATACTCACCGATTCTGGTACCCTATTTTCGGGGTGGTCTGCGGATAGCGATTTTCCTAAGTTTATTTTATACTTTGAGTATAAATAGAACACTTAGGGTTTTCGGGCTTAAGGCTTTTAGCTTTTGGCAGCCGATCGAAATCGGCGGAAGCGTTCCGCCATTCCGCGATCGTTCCGCCGATCCCGAATCCCGCTGCCGACGGAAGGGTTCCGTCGCTGCCGTATTCGCTCCGTTGACCTCCTCCTCTCAGGCGATCGTCGCTAGTGTTGCTCTTCCTGGAGCGGACCTAGCAGTTCGTGGAATAGCAAGGTGCGGTCATCGTTCTTCCCGATCTTCCGTGCGACGGAAAGCTCGGCGTTCTCCCGCTCGTGTGGATTTCTGCAGAGACGTGGATATTATTCCACGTAGAACTCGCCACTAGCAAGAAGACAAAGTTTGGAGCATCTCCGTTGAGTTGTGACTCAACGCCACCGAGGTAATTTTTGCCTAGTTTTCGCTAACTTCTTGATTCAACGTTCATGGCCCGATCCACAACTCTTTGGGTTTTTCTTGATGTTTTTCTTCTGCTGCGTGCACAAGTGTTGTGCCATCCCCATATAGAGAAACCCAACAGTGGTATCAGAGCCAGGTTACGGCCATGATCGTTGTATTGGAAGTTGTGTTATTCCAGTGCGTGTAAACCTAGGGATTTAGAAGTGTTCTAAATGTCTAGATTTAGTCTTGGTGTCCTTCCAAGAACGTCTGGAATTGCGTGGGAATTTCTAATTGTTAGAAATTGTGATTCTCCTTAGCAGTAACCATCCCTCGATTTTGTTTTGGATTTTGAATCCAACAAAGAGAGATGAGCTTGTCTACTGCTTTAAGTTGAGTTGTCCTTGCCTTTGTCCAATGCATGTAAATCTGAGGATTTGGAAGTTTCCGGATGTTCAGATTTAGCCCTTCCTTCTATCAATTGTTGATGGTGTTAGGATGTGCACATAAGGGATGCATGTGGTTTAGAATTGTTTTTCTTTGGATGTGCACATTGATCAAATGTTGATCATGGTTAATTTTTAACCTATAATCAAAATCCCTTCATCTAATATTAAGTGTTCGGATGCCTTCCGATGGATGACACTCTTCCTGCCTGGATCGATGAAGTGTGGGCTTGCCAAAGCAAGGTGCATTAATCTATCTTGGTAAGGGTGCGAGCGGATAATTGTGATATCCCACTGTCGACATCGGGTCCCACTTAACTAGGTGACCTCAAAGGTTGAGTGCCTAGAGGCATAGGGTTGGCATGCACCATATGATGGATGCGAGTAAGGAGTTATTCACCAACCATACAAGAATTGCATGAGGATGCAATTGGCAAGCGTTGCCTACCTAAATAACCGCATCGTGAGAGGAACGCCAAAGCGGACTCATAGTGTTGGTGAAATACGGATCTTGTCCACTAAGAGAGTAGCTCACATGAACTCTCCGAATTGTTAGTGAGGGCTATCATTTCGAATAAAATAGTGGGAGTATTTTAATTGAAGTCCAAATTAAAATAAATTGTATTTGAAATTTTGGTACTGATTTTATTCGGCATAAATTCTTGTAGAATTCCATGGCAAGTGTTTCACACTCCACGTTGTCTCTGAGAGCCATCCTTGAGAAGGATAAGCTCAGTGGGACTAATTACATGGACTGGTACAGGAACCTGAGAATTGTTCTCAGGCAAGAGCGAAAGCTCTATGTCTTGGAAGAAGAAGCCCCCGAGGTGCCGACCGGGAACTCTTCCCGTGCTGAGAAAGATACTTATAAGAAGTATACTGACGATGCTTTAGATGTCGAATGCCTTATTCTTGTCACTATGAACTCTGAGCTTCAGAAGCAACATGAGAACATGGGGTGCAAGGAGATTGACGAGCATCTCAAGAAAATGTTTCAAGGGCAGGCTCGTCAAGAGAGGTTCGACATCACAAAGGCGTTGTTTCAGTGCAAGATGGGAGTTCGAGACTCAGTAGGGACTCACGTACTCAAGATGATTGGGTATATAGAGAACCTTGAAAGGCTGGGTTTTCCTCTTGGTCAAGAGTTGGCCACGGATCTGATCCTGCAATCGTTGCCGGACAGTTATGAGCAGTTCGTCTTGAACTACAACATGAATGAAATAGACAAGACACTGCCCGAACTCCTTGGCATGTTGAGAACTGCCGAAATCAATATGAAGAAGGCCAAGCCTGCCAGCCCCATACTGATGGTGCAAAAGGGCAAGGGCAAAGCCAAGGGTTCCAAGAAGACGAAGGTGGGACCTAAGTCATATCTTGAGCCCAAGTCTTCTGCACTGATGAAAAAGAAAAGCACGGTGAAGGAAGGGAAATGCCACCACTGTGGCAAGGATGGTCATTGGAGGAGGAACTGTCCTTCGCACATTGAGGGTCTGCAGAAATTGAGGGGAGGTATGACTTCCACTTCTAATGTTTACGTTATAGAGATAAACCTTTCTGCTCCTTCATCTTGGGTATTGGATACCGGATGTGGTTCTCACATTTGTACAAATGTGCAGGAACTGGGAAGGAGAAGATTGCTGAGTAAAGGGGAGGTGGACCTCCGCGTCGGCAATGGAGCAAGAGTTGCTGCTGTAGCCGTAGGGGTTTACCATCTTTCTTTGCCCAGTGGGCTTGTAATAGAACTTGATAATTGTTATTTTATTCTGGCCATAACTAGAAACATTATATCTATTTCATGTTTGGACATGATTGGATTTTCTTTTATAATTAAGAACAACTGTTGTTCTATATTTAAGAATGATGTTTGTTATGCTGTAGCCCAATTGTTTAATGGTCTTTATGTTTTGAACTTGGACCATCTGATCTATAATGTAGATAATAATAAAAGACTAAGAACAAATGACTTGAACCCTACATTTCTCTGGCATTGTCGTTTGAGCCATATCAACGAGAAGCGTATATCCAAGCTCCATAGAGATGGACTTTTGGACTCATTTGATTATGAATCATTTGAGCGATGCGAATCTTGTTTGTTAGGCAAGATAACTAAAGCACCTTTCACTGGTTATACTGAGAGGGCTGAGGATCTCTTGGGTGTTGTACATAGTGATGTATGCGGACCCATGAGTTCCATGGCTAGAGGTGGGTATTTCTACTTTGTTACATTTACTGATGATTTCAGTAGATACGGATATGTGTATCTTATGAAGTGCAAATCCGAGACCTTTGAAAAGTTCAAAGAGTTCAAGAATGAAGTAGAAAACCAGTTGGGTAAAAGGGTTAAAGCACTCCGATCTGATCGAGGTGGCGAATACCTGAGTCATGAGTTCCGTGATCATCTGAAAAAGTGTGGTATTGTATCACAGCTCACTCCACCTAGAGCACCACAACATAATGGTGTGTCTGAGAGGAGAAATCGTACTCTGTTAGACATGGTACGTTCGATGATGAGTCATGCAGACTTGCCTGTTTCCTTTTGGGTTTTTGCTTTAGAGACTGCTGCAATGACATTGAATCGCGCTCCAACGAAAACGGTTCTGAAGACACCATATGAGATATGGACTGGGAAGCGTCCTAGTATGTCGTTCATTAAAATTTGGTGCTTTGAGGCATACGTGAGACGTCAAATGCCTGACAAGCTGGAACCCAAATTGGATAAATGTTATCTGGTGGGATATCCTAAGGAAACGAAAGGGTATTACTTTTAACTAACGTCTGAGGGCAAAGTGTTTGTCGCAAGGACTGGTGTCTTCTTGGAGAAAGAGTTCTTATTAAGAAAGACTGAAAAGGTAGAGCTTGAAGAAGTTCAAGAACCACATGTAGTGAATGAACCGGAATTGGATTCTGAGACAGGACTACAAGATGTTGTAGCTAGAGAACCTGCTCAGGGAACACAAGTCCTACGTAAATCTGGTAGACCGAGGTTTGAGCCTGAGAGATATGGATTTCTCGTGTCTCAAATAGGTAATGTGTTGCTTATGGATCATGATGATGAACCAGCAACCTACCAAGAGGCTATGAATGGACCGGACTCCGACAAATGGCTTGAGGCTATGAAATCCGAAATGGACTCCATGTATACAAACCAAGTTTGGAACTTGGTGGAACCACCTGAAGGGGTACGACCCATAGGGTGCAAGTGGGTCTTCAAGAAGAAGACCGACATGGATGGGAATGTACAGACATTCAAAGGGCGACTGGTGGCTAAGGGTTTCAAGCAAATTCATGGTATTGACTATGATGAGACCTTTTCCCCTGTTGCCATGGTAAAGTCCATTAGGATATTGCTTGCTATTGCTGCATATTATGACTATGAGATCTGGCAGATGGATGTCAAAACGGCTTTCCTTAATGGAAACCTCCTTGAGGAAGTGTATATGACACAACCCGAGAGTTTTGTATCCCCAGATGAAGCCACTAAAATATGCAAGCTGAATAAGTCCATTTATGGACTGAAACAGGCCTCTCGAAGTTGGAATCTTCGTTTTGATGAGAAAATCAAAGAGTTTGGTTTCATCAAGAATGAAGATGAGCCTTGTGTTTACAAGCGAATCAGTGGGAGCATTGTTGTCTTCCTGATATTGTATGTAGATGACATACTGTTGATTGGGAATGACATTCCTACCCTGAAAGTTGTTAAGAACAACCTAGGGAACTGCTTTTCAATGAAGGATTTGGGTGAAGCGACTTATATACTCGGTATTAAGATCTATAGAGATAGATCGAAGAAGTTGCTGGGTTTGACCCAGAGTACGTACATCGAAAAGGTGTTGAAGCGGTTCAACATGCTTGAGTCCAAGAAAGGATTTTTGCCCATGTCTCATGGTGTGAATCTCTCTAAGGACCAGTGTCCAAAATCTTATGAAGATAAGGACCGCATGAAGTTGATTCCATATGCTTCGGCAATTGGATCAATCATGTATGCGATGTTATGTACTCGGCCCGATGTCTCCTTTGCTTTGAGCATGACTAGCAGGTATCAGTCAGACCCCGGTGAGTGTCACTGGATTGCAGTCAAGAATATCCTGAAGTACTTGAGAAGGACTAAGGATGTATTCTTGGTGTATGGTGGAGAGGAAGAGCTCGTTGTAAGTGGTTACACAGATGCTAGCTTCCAAACTGATAGAGACGACTCCAAGTCTCAGTCAGGTTTTGTGTTTTGCCTGAATGGAGGAGCTGTGAGCTGGAAGAGTTCCAAGCAAGAGACAGTTGCTGATTCTACAACAGAGGCCGAGTATATCGCAGCAGCTAATGCGGCGAAGGAGGCTGTATGGATTAGGAAATTCATCGGCGAGCTTGATGTAGTTCCTAGTATTGTTGGTCCCGTAGTTCTCTACTGTGATAACAATGGTGCAATTGCACAATCTAAAGAACCTAGATCTCATCAGCGCTCCAAGCACATACTTCGGCGGTTTCATCTTATTCGTGAGATTGTCGAACGAGGAGATGTAAACATTTGTAGAGTGCCGACTGAGGAGAACATTGCGGATCCACTAACAAAGCCTCTCGCGCAGAGAAAGTATGATGGTCATACTAGATCGATGGGTATACGATACCTAAATGATCAACTCTAGTGAGAATCTTGTGGATTGCATGTAATCTTGTATTTTGTTGGCTATTTGTTCATATGATGAACATTGTACCTAGTTTTTCTTTTACAATTAATGGCAAGTTCTTTTATTATGTCTTTTTCTATATGATAGTTAAATGTTAACATAATAGATACCCTTAGAATGTTCGCTTCCATGGGACATCAAGTACGTGACTTGAATGTGAGAACCCATGATTTATTTGAAGCTTCATTCTTAAAGGTCCCTGGTCGAGTATCATCATAGGAGCTAAGGGTGATGATGGTGCATGAAGACCAGCACGTGTGTTGACTGATGACCGGTTCTCACAGGTCATGATATTGTGATATCAAGTCATCACGTGGGTACTTGTTAGTGAACAAGTTGTACTGGACAGACCCAACCTGAGACTACTCTGTCCATTGTCATCCAATCGTGTCACGAGTAGGTCTCAATTGACAATGGTGTTGTGATCCTTTGACCTGAAGTCACAGCATTCATCAAGTGAGGAAGAGCGTGCTTTGATACCATCTAAAGTCTTCCTTGAGAAAGGTTGATGATAAGGGTGGTTGTTGGGCATGTTACGAATCATTTGGGTATTTGTGTGTGAGCAGATATGGGATTTGTCCTCCTGCATGACAGGAGTTGCATCCATGGGCCCCTTGATGGAACTGGACTGAGAAATGCATGGCCATGCTTGGTTGAGTCAATATGTGATATTGGACTCACCATTCTCTAGAAGACCGTCCTGGATCAAGAAACTTGGATTGAGCTATTACGAGGGTGATACGGTCCATGCCTCTAGTTCTTTCCGGATGTAAGGGACAAAGACAACGCTGATACATTGGTCATAAAGGCTTATGAGTTATTAACTCTTATTGCTTGGGGGCAATGATGCATTGCTAGATGCCGCTCATCGTTTGTGAGGTTTTTGCTTTGATACTTTCGAGATCAAGTGGGAGTCTGTTGGAGTTACCATTGTGATCTGGAAGTGATCAAACATGTAATCTCACTGCCAACGCGATATGGGCCTGCAGGGTCGCACATAAGAGATGTGCAGAAGTTGGATGATTGACTGTGTTGGTAAAGGTTGCCAATCACCGACCTGAATGGGGTTGTGGGCAAAGTGTTGCCTTAAAGGATCATCGGGTTGGGCAAATGTTGCCTTGGAAGGCTGGTAAGAATTGTCGTCCGAGGGTCGATAACAATCGTCGAGAATCGTCTCTCTGATTCCCGACGATCGACGAGAATCATCTCTCTGATTCTCGCCGATCGACGAGAATCGTCGAGAATCAATATGCTGATTCTCGACGATCGACGAGTTCGACAAGTATCGTCGACCGCGGCTCGACGGTCGACGAGATTCGACGTGTATCATCAAGTGCGGCTCGACGATCGGCAAGAATCATCGAGTATTGAACTCTGATTCTCGCCGATCCATGGTGATGCTCGCTGATCGATTCTCGCCGATTCTCGCCGATTCTCACCGAATGATACTCACCGATTCTGGTAGCCTATTTTCGGGGTGGTCTGCGGATAGCGATTTTCCTAAGTTTATTTTATACTTTGAGTATAAATAGAACACTTAGGGTTTTCGGGCTTAAGGCTTTTAGCTTTTGGCAGCCGATCGAAATCGACGGAAGCGTTCCGCCATTCCGCGATCGTTCCGCCGATCCCGAATCCCGCCGCCGACGAAAGGGTTCCGCCGCCGCCGTGTTCTCTCCGTTGACCTCCTCCTCTCCGGCGATCATCGCTGGTGTTGCTCTTCCTGGCGCGGACCTAGCAGTCCGTGGAATAGCAAGGTGCGGTCATCGTTCTTCCCGATCTTCCGTGCGACGGAAAGCTCGGCGTTCTCCCGCTCGTGTGGATTTCTGCAGAGACGTGGATATTATTCCACGTAGAACTCGCCACTAGCAAGAAGACAAAGTTTGGAGCATCTCCGTTGAGTTGTGACTCAACGCCACCGAGGTAATTTTTGCCTAGTTTTCGCTAACTTCTTGATTCAACGTTCATGGCCCGATCCACATCTCTTTGGGTTTTTCTTGATGTTTTTCTTCCGCTGCGTGCACAAGTGTTGTGCCATCCCCATATAGAGAAACCCAACAGTGGTATCAGAGTCAGGTTACGGCCATGATCGTTGTATTGGAAGTTGTGTTATTCCAGTGCGTGTAAACCTAGGGATTTACACGCACTTGAATAACACAACTTCCAATACAACGATCATGGCCGTAACCTGGCTTTGATACCACTGTTGGGTTTCTCTATATGGGGATGGCACAACAGAATTTCCCACGACTTGCCCCGAAAACACATTTTAAGGGGTTCAACCTCATTTTGAACTTCCTCATGGTGGCGAACGTCTCCTCCAGATCCTGGAGATGCGAGTTCACTCCCTTACTCTTTACCATGAGATCATCAACGTAGACTTCTAGGTTCCGGCCCCTCTGGCCCTGGAAAACTCGATCCATCATCCGTTGGTACGTCGCTCCCGTGTTTTTTAATCCGAAGGGCATCATGTTATAACTAAAGCACCCTTCCCTTGTGATGAAGGAGACGTCCTTGACGTCAGGAGGGTGCATCTGGATCTGTTGGTAACCTGAAAAAGCATCCAGAAAACTCATAACAGAAAAACCAACGGCTGAATCAACCAGCGCGTCGATTCGAGGCAGGGGGTAGCAATCCTTAGGGCATGATTTATTTAATAACGAAAAGTCAATACACATTCTCCATTTTCCTCCCCCCTTCTTCACCATTACTACATTGGAGATCCAGCCTGGATACTGGATCTCGAAGATGAAGCCCGCCTCCAGGAGCTTCTTGACCTCCTCGCGAATGGGCTCCTCCAGCTTGGTGGCGATGGCTCTCATCTTCTGACATATGGGGCGCGTCCAAGGGTCCAGATTTAGGCGGTTGCAGGCCACGTCCGCATCAATGCCCGGCATATCCGCCGCGCTCCAAGCGAAGACGTCGACGTTGCTCTGAATGCAGGCCCGCATCCGCTCCTAGTCTTCGGGGCTCAAGCCCCCGCTAATCCGCACCCTTCGTACCTGCCCCTGGCTGGTGTGGACCTCCATCTCTACCACTTCCTCGGCCACCTCCAGCCGCGACTGCTCCCAGTCGTCCCCTGCTTCTTCTTCTTGCTCCGTCTCTTCCTACCCTCCTGCTCCCTCAACTTCCGTCACCTCGTCCTGCTGCATCTCAATTTCCATGCCCCCTCGAGCTTCCTCCTCAGCCTCTTCTCCTCCCACTTCCCCCTGCCTTCCCTTCTGTGGCTCCAACTCCCCGCTCCTCCGAACCTCCTGCACACCTCCTCTTCTCTGCTCCCCCTCAATCTCCATGGCCCCCTCCGGGCTCTCTTGTTGCTACTCGACCTCAACACCCCCCTGGGCCTCATGCACATCTCCTCCTTGCTGCTTCTCGGTCTCTTCTCCCCCGACTTCCCCTTCGGTTCCTTCTCTCGTTTCCTCTGGGCTCACCTCCTTTTCCCTGATATCTTCTTCTCGCGCCGCCATCTCCTTCTCCAACTCCTCTGCCTCTGTCATCCAAGATATGGTGTTAACCGCTGTAACGTAGCACTGCCTCGCCACTTTTGGATCCCCCCTGACCCTGACCCTGACCTACACCCCTCCATTGTTAAACTTGAGACATTGATGGAAAGAGGAGGGGACGCAGCGAAAGGCGCTGATGAGGGGACGCCCAAAGATGGCATTGTAGCTGCTCGGGGCGTCCACAATCACGAACCGGCAGTTCCGTGACACGCCACCCAACCTCACGTGCAGCCCGACTCCCCCTTCTACTTCCTTTCTCTCCCCGGAGAATCCGAACAGCGGTCCATCCGAGGCCAAGATCCTTTTGGTTTCCACCTGCATCTCATCGAAGGCCCTCTTAAAAATCACATTTACGGAGCTCCCATTATCCACCAGGATCTTGGAGACCGTAAAGTTCTCTACCGCCGTCTGGATTACCAAGGCATCGCAGAACGGGTCCTCATACTCCGGCATATCCTCTGAAGAGAAGGTAATGTTTTCTAGCGGGGGCGGGGTTTGGGAGGTCGAGGCTACCCCCTTTCGGAACATGGTCTGGAGGCTCCCCTTTCGGGTGGCCTCGATCCCAATCCCTCCATGGATGGCCCTGATTCCTCGCCGGGTTCCCACATCAACCCGGTCCTCGCACCTATCCTCTGCCTCCCCTTGCTGCATTTCCACGATCCTTACCGGCGGATCCTGCCTCCTCAATCCTCTGGCCTCTCTCATTTCCAAGAACTCCGGGCATGTGGCCGTTGCGTGACCTCCCTCCTGATGGAAGTCACAGAAAGGCAACGCCACCCCTTCTACCTTCTCCTCTTCCTCTTCTTCCTCCTCGAGCTCCTCTCCCTCGACCGATCCCCATTGCCTCCTGCTGATGCTGAAAACAATCCCTCGCTCCCTGTATCCATGCCGGTTGATCGAACCTCCTTGGCTCCCGGAAGTTATCCCTTCCCTGGAAGCCTCCTCCTAACTCCTGGGGGCGACCCTCATGAGGCCTCCAACCTATCCGGTTGTTCGGCTCTCGGGCCCCCCGGTGATTCTGTTCTTGGTGTCCCTGGCCTCGGGGTTCCTCCCTCCTTCTCTCTTCTCTCTACTCCCTCTGATCCCTCTGCTCCCTCTGCTTTCCCGCTCCTGTTTCCTTTGCATCGTCCTCCGCCAACCTGGCTAACCTCCTTGCAAACGCCGGATTGGCCCTCTCAAAATCCGTCTCCTTTGCCGCCCTCTCCATAAGTTCCTCAAAAGAGAGGGAGGGCACCCTTTTCAACTCCATGCTAAAGAAGCCTGGCCTCAGTCCTAGGGTGAATGCAAGCATCAGCGTATACCCAGGGACCTCCTGGACTTGGAGGATCTCCTCCTGAAACCGATCCACGTAGTGTCCCAACGTTTCATCCTGGCTCTGCCTTACCGAGAACAAGCACTCCGCCTCCTTCTTACGCTTCTTCGATGTTGAAAACCTCAATAAGAAACCCCTCCGCAGATCCTCGAAACAATAAATCGACCTTGCCGGTAACTGATGGAACCAGTCTCGCACCTTCTCCTTCAAGGTGATGGCAAACAGACGACACTTAAACGCATCCATCATTTGTCTTATCGAAACCACATCTTCAAACCACTGCACATGCTGTACAGGATCATCCTTCCCCGAGTAGTAGGACATGTCGGGCTCCCGGAATCCCTCCGGCACCGGAGCCGAGATGACGAGTTCACTGAACGGGCTCTCGCCGACTGCTTGCCGAGAGGGCACGTCTCGCGGCCTCGGTTGGCTGGCCCGATTCGCGAGACCGTGCCCAGGGAAGAGCTCTCGCACAGCTGCCTCCTTCTCGTCGTCTTCTGCAGGGATCTCCTTCCCGGGACGCTGGCCTGGGAAGAGCTCTCACGCCGCCACGTCCCTCTCGCCAGCCTCCGCGGGGACTTCCTTCCCTGGGCGCTGACCAGGGGTGTTCTCACCTAAAAGCGGGACCACCTCGATCGGGACCTGAGGCGTCGCCCACTCGCTCCTTGCCGAGAAGGCCAAGCTTATGGTTTGCATGACCTCTCGCCTGAAGTACTCCAGCATTTTCCTCATCTCCTCTTCCACCTGGGAGGGGGAACCTCCAGAACCACATCCTTCTCCTTCACCTCCTGCCATAGGACCAAACTCAAACTTTTCTTGAACCGGCTACTTCCACGCTCACCGCACCAGAACTGTTGAAGCCAAAATTTGACTCCGACAAACGTTCACAAAATATGGTCATAGTCGACACCTACTTGGCCCAAGCTCGACCTCCGACTGGTCGTGAAGGACTAAACCTGGCCCACAGCCGCAGCAGGGAGGTCCCACCGCTTACCCGGAAGGTCACAGAGAACTTCCCCTCCAAAGCCAAAAGCTGGGCTTGGAGTTCCTCAAAAGACAGTGCCGATGATCCCCTTTTTTGGAGTCTGAAAAAAGTCCCTTCTGAAGAACCCCTATGGGCTTATTTATAGATTTCAGAATCTGAACTGCCAATGACAAGACTGCACCGGTCTGAAATTACCAGGGTACCCTTGGCTGGGTCTGCCAACAGCCTAACTCCGATGTTCTGAGGAGCTATATGCAGTCCACTAAGGGTAAGAGGGTAAAAATACCCGGGGTAGAAGAGTAAAAACCTCTGTTTGACAGGGAAATATAATATAATATAAAAAAGACCTCTTCTCGCCCTGGCGAGTGGAAAGGTACCTGCCGGCGAGAGGGGCCCCACTGCCCGTCTCGCCGGTGCCTCTCGCCCTTTATCGCGAGATCTCCTTGCTGCTGGAGACTCTCTCGCCCATGGAGGCCCTCTCGCCTCTGGAGGCCCTCTCGCCGCTGGATGGGGTATCTCGCCCATTGGAGAGTCCATCATCTCGCCGCCTGCGAGTGGGCCCCCCTGGTCCCATTTGCCCATCTCGACCTGTTTGCTTCTTGAGGGCTCTTTGCGAGCCAAAGGTTATACAATGCGCACGAGCAGTGGCGCACGACCAGTGGTTGTGCGCACTAAGTTCAATGGTCGTGCGATTGCCCCAGACAGGACTCTAGGAAAAGAGGAATCAATGCACACGATCAGTGTCGCACGACCGTTGGTCGTGCGCAATTTGTCCAGTGGTCGTGCGATTACCCCAGGCAGATTTTGGAAATCAGGGAACATTGCGCACGAGCAGTGGCGCACGACCAGTGGTCGTGCGCACTATATCCGATGAGCGTGCGCAGTATTCCTGCTTCCAAATGTCCCCGAAACACACACACGACCCCTGAACCCGGCACTGATATGTGTAGACATTCCAGGCGAGCACAAAACAGAGTACAAACATTAAAAGTACAAAAATACACAACCACGGGCCTAAGTGTGCACTTCCTATGGAAATAAAGATAAGATGAAATATATACGATAACGAACTAAAAGTGAAGTGCAAACGCGTGAAAACTAGCCCAGATGAGTCTGAAAAACCCTATATAAATCGGACTCATCACACCCCCAAACTTTACTGTTTGCGCGTCCCGAGCAAACAAAATCTAAGTAGATAGGGAAAATAATTAGCTAACAAAGAAATTGAAAAACAAAGTACCATGCGAAGTCACATGCTCGCGTGCGTAAAAATACAATAGAGAAAATTTCTAAGTATGCGGAATAGTTTATATTTTTCACAATGCGTATCAAAATTTTATTACTACTCAAAAATAGAATCACGGTGAATCAACCGGTCACGCATAGAAAGAAAGTAGGCAAGCCACTAAGGTGAGCTTTGCCAAAAATCGGGGCTCAGTATCACCTCCAAAGGAATCCACCAATGTCGGGGACCATACGATTGCCCGTTCACACTCTATCCACGGCACTAGTTAGACTCAAGCGCAAATTCGTAGGACTTTAGGATAATCACGAGGCTTGGGTTACGGTGAGGTAAACACTGATAAAAAGAAAGGCTATGCGCCTAACCCAAATGAGCTAGCCTAAAAAGAATCCAACCGCTAACCACAATATATGCAGGTACACCACACCTCCAGACTTAACTTTTAACATATGGGTGTGTGCACTGCCTACTCCAAATATAATCACATTTCCAAAAAGATTTTCAATGTAATCTTTTTCTTTTCACTTTTTTTTTCTTTACAAAAATTTTTCTTTTTTTTCTTTTCTTTTTCTTCATTTTATTTTCACAATTCAGCAGATATAAACTTGGGAGCACTTCCACATTTTCACAAATAATAACACCGCATCACATCACAACATGAAAATATAAAACACTAAACTCGACTTGGGTGTGCGACTAGGATAGGCTATGGGGCTTTGGTGAATGAAGGTGGAGCTGAATAACCAGAAGGTTAGGCTCAACGGGGCTTGCGAGGATATGATGTTAGGAACGGTACAAAGCTCAACCGGGCCAAAATGATGGCCTACATCACGCTTACGCTAGACTAACCAAATACCCATGCTTCGAGAGTAGCTTGGGGAAAGTTCTTAGCCACCGAGAAATATCATCCTTCCTCCCAACTCGAGCAAAATGAGTCTAGTGACGGCTACACACATTCTTATACTACCGTTTGATTCACACCGGATTCACCAACTTTTGAATAGAATAAAAATATCTTTACTCAAATAGAAAAGTATAAATCCATAAGCATACGGAAAAATTAAATCTACTCGAATTTCTACACGAGACGAGAGCAGTTGACTATAAACACAACAAGATCAACATTTTACTCTGTCTCACAATCCTAAGCCAGCACCATAATTTTCCCAAATCTAACGAAGAAATGAGTTTAACTCGCGGCACACTAATCAGCTAAGCACGCACTCAAGTGGGTGCAGTGGTGTGCAGTGCAATGAACTAATCAAAATAAAATAATAAAAGCTTCTAGTATGCACATAAGATGTGCACGTGCAAAATGTAACAAAACTGGCTCTCCCCCAGACTTAAACTAAACTACACAGCATATGATAGAGAAATTAAAATCGTAAAGAGCTAAGGGAAGAGGTTACACAATGCTCAGCTAGTGAGCATACCAGAAGATGCGTGGAAAACTGAAGCAGGCCCGCCATACGAAGAATCACAACCCCTCCAATGCGATTTGCCATGAATACCTACAGGGGTGAGCTCTGCAAAAACAAAACAAAAATATACAAACTACAAAGAAATACTAAAACTAAATACACATGAAAAACAGAATGCAGAAAATGAAAGATAAGTACTGGGGTTATTGTCATCCCAGCACGACTTATTCGGCTATGAAAAGGTTCTAGCTAATGGGCCTATGAAAAGAAAAATGCACCGGTAATTGTCCTAATATCCGTTTCGGTAACGGGTACCGATACGGCGATAGAACAGTTACCCCTCTACCAAAATAGTAATACCTGCCCAACACAGGTAGAGGAAATAGGAAGTAAGAAGAGAAGGAGCGCTGGTCCTCACTCTTCTCACCACAAAATGAATCCTTGCTCAGCAAGGTATCGTCTACTACAGGGAGAAGGCAGGAGGAGAAAGCAATCCATGGAGCTTTCTCAACAGAGGAGGAATCAACCTCCTCGCGAGAGAGGATGCTATCATCGATGACTCGAGCTGAAAGCTCCAAGTCCTCCTAAAGCTCCTGCGGATACTCAACCCGCCCAGGCTCAGATAAAGAAGGGGGATCAAGAAATAAAGGAGAAGATGAACTAAAATAATCAGAAATAGGGGGAGTGGTCCCGGTCTCACTCCCAGCAGGATCCCGACATAGATCATCGACGGCATCATATGAGTCATGGCGAGGGAAATCCGTGAGCTCGAGGTCCTCGGTGGTGGTTTGGACCTCCTCATCCATCAAGGAAGTGGAAACTTCCTCAACAAAGAGGATCTCCTCATCAACACACCTTGGTGTGTCCACATGTTCCAAGACGTAATACTTTCCATTAATGAAAATAATATCCTCGTCAAACATGGGCACATCCTCAGACTCAGAATCACAATCCGGCCAAACATCATCAACCGACTCAATAAAAATAGGGATAGATAATTCTTGCAAAGAAGGCGGAGGAACAACAACATCAGAGAAAATATGTGCAGGTTCCTCCGGGGGTGAATCAACAAGAGGGGAAGAGTGCATGGGGAGAGATGGCGCCATAATGTCGTCACACCGATCAGTAGAAAGTCTGATGGGCATATCTGCAACAGTCCCCCCATAGACAAGGTGGTGCTACGAATATATCATCAGAATCAGAAGGGGCGGCCATTTGAGAGGGTGATAGAGTGAATCGGATACCCGGTTCATCATCCTCCTCCAACTGGCACTGCAATTCTGTGCAATCTTTCAACACGTGGTCGGTGCTACGACAACACAAACACCATTTTCCATTACTCCTCGGTCCAGGTGGGACCGGAGAGGAATAAGAAAAAGATGAATGCGTAGAAGAGGAGTGACCATAAGACCTGGGTTGGGTGTATGAAGTACCATAGGAAGACGGTGCTCCATATAGAGAACCACGAGAATTATGCTCACAATCATCAGTGGGGCACTCATCACTACCATGCCTATAATCCCCGCACCATCGGCAACGGATATTCATATAAGAATACATGGTGCAACAAGAAGAATTCACCAACAGAAAGTTTCTAAGCAACAATTAACTACACAGTACAGATAAAAGAATAGGAAACCTGCTACAGAAAAATTAAAACTAGAAGAGGAACAAATAAAAACAAGAAACAGATTCAAAAACTAAAGCAAAGAAGAAACATGAAATATACAAATGGAAAAGGGCTTCTATCTCCTATCTCCCTCTCCAAAAACTTACACGACTGTGTTCCCCGGCAACGGCGTCAAAAACTTGATGTTAAAGATCACGGCAGTGAACCGGTCGCACAAGTAATATAAAATTGGTGAGTTTTCCCAAGTATCGATCTCTCAAGGAACACAGTAAGGTGGAGTTAATGTCGAGGAGGACTTGAGATTGAAGTCCTCAAGGTCGGCGGTAACGATGGGGGTTTTGATTGTTACAATAAAAAGAAAGTAAAAATCTAACAACTACTCCTATGCAATGCCGCTATGCGATGCTTCGCCAGGCGGGATGGAAGACTAGACAGGCCGCTATGCACCGAATTGCTGGGCAGATGGGCGAGCAGGCTTGCGGATGAGGTGGTTAGAATGGCAGAATGAGGGTCGTGAGCACCTCTTCACTATGCACTCCACTAGCAATTGCTAGTGCGACAAGGGTAGATGGTGGTGGATGAAATATGGCGCACCTCAAACAACTAAAGCGTAAAACAATATAGAATCACATAGACATGAATCTAATAAAGTTTACATCTAAAGTGCAACAACATCAATATAAATGAAGCTTTAACACACATATTGATGAGTGCGATTATGATAGGCTTTTTACTATCATAATTGTAATCATGTCTGTTATTCCTACCTCATTTTGTAGTAATTTCGCAAGAAAAGTCAAAGAATTGTTTTATCATGATTAGGAGAGCATAGTTAGGATCTTTGTTACTCCTTATATTGAGTTATCTAATTTATTACGTCATTTTTATATGCAGGTAGCACTAACCAGTGGAACTAAAATTCTTGGAGCAAACAGAGGAGTTCACGGAGTCAACATGGCTGATGACAGGACAAAACATTGGTGCATACGGGTGGACACACGGCCATGTGCCTACCCGTGTCTTATGCACCCTGGAGCTGAAGAAATTAGATGCAAGAGACAAAGACTCACACGGGTAGGAACACGCCCGTGTGCCTAACCGTGTCATATTTGAACACGACTGCCGACCAACCCGTGTCTGAAGAACGTGAAGACCCACACGGTCGTGTCAGTACCCGTGTCATCTGACACAGCCCACTACCAGACATGCCTGTTCGTGGGGAACCGCCTAGGAACCGTCCACACGGCCTGACATACGGCCGTGTGGGAACCCGTGTCCGACCTGTTTGCAAAGGTACTATATATTTCCTGAAGAAAAATTAGTGTAGAACTTTTGGATCAGTCTGGGATTGGAGAACTGCTGAAGCCCGAAGTGGAGCATCCAAGAGAAGGAGGATTGAAGGGTATTTTGAATGCATTTTTATCTATTCATTAATCCCTTTTAATCTTTCGTTTCTCTTGGTGATTCAACTTTGTTTATTGTTTTAATTTGCATGAACTTATATTTCAACAATTTGTTAATCATGTCTCGCATGTTTTACATCAAATTTGTAGTATTTTATTCGTATGTAGGCTTACAAACAAAGATCTTAATCCTAACTATGAATTTCTTATTTGTCTTACATGAATTGCAAATCTCTAGATTGAGAAATTAGATGTTTGTGATGAAATTTATATGTTCATAGTTTGGTGTGAGATCTCTTTATAATTCGAATTTCATGATCGAGAGATATGTTATTTGGATAATTGGAATACGAATAAATGAATTCATGATATTTTAGAGATAGGATTTCGTGGGTTTATGTAATAGATAGGGTGTTTTATTCAATGCAAATTTGAGTATTGTAAATTGTTCGAGAGAAAATTTACTAACTTATATTTAAGATTTGAGTTGATCGAGAGAGAATTTGATAAATATTTACCCTTTACAATTCAACAAATTTGATAGTCTTATGCTTTCATGATTAAATAGAATTGAGTGAATGAATGAATATTTTCATGTAATTGCTCATAAGCGTTCGGGTTGTTATCATGTTCAATCTTCCAATGTTGATTTATCCAATAGTCATAGTTAGGTTAATTTAGGTTAGAAATCAATTTTACTTATAGGTACGATAGTAGAGTGAGGATGAGTACGAATACTTGAAATGGCCCTATGGAATACGACACGAGATGTAGATTTCTTCTGTACTATGATTGATAGGTGCATTTGCCTGAATGTTAATTCAATCTAGCTTGTGCCCATCTACATAGTTATACTAGAATGTAGAATGAAATCGCATTGAGTTATTACTTGTTAGCAAAGCAATCATCACATATACAATAATAAAGGAAGAACAAGTCAAGAGATCGATCGAATCCGAAGTCTTGCTGAGGATTCACGATTGGAATCGTCGGGTTGTCAATCCGCGTCCAAGCTCGATCCTCAACTGTGTCCGGGGTAGAGAAGGGCTGTCACCACCTTCCAATGGCCCGTCTTCTTTGTGTCACGATAGCGGACGAAGGTTGCAAGCTTCCCTTTGCTTGATGGCTATGGCGTTGAAGCTTGAAATGAACCCAAGAGATGATGGAGGAGGCCGAGTGGAAGCTCCGGCTTGGATTTGGCGGTGAATGCTTGCCCGGAGCACCTCCCTAGGGTGTAAGATGGTGAAAAATGGCGGAGAAGGCAGAAAACGGCGTTGAAATGTCGAGCGATCCGAAGATTTCGAATTAGTGTGAGACCTGCGATATTTATAGAAAGCAGAATTAAGCAATGCGCACGATCACGGGCGCACGACCAGTGGTCGTGCGCACTATGTCCAGTGATTGTGCGGACTGACATGGCAGATTAGGAAGAAGAACTGGGATAACGCGCACGAGAAGTGGCACACGACCAGTGGTCGTGCACACTATGTTCAATGGTCGTGCGATTGCCCCAGACAGGACTCCAGGAAAAGAGGAATCAATGCACACAATCAGTGTCACACGACCGTTGGTCATGCGCACTATGTCTAGTGGTCGTGCGATTACCCTAGGGAGATTTTGGAAATCAGGGAACATTGCGCACGAGCAGTGGTGCATGACCAGTGGTCGTGCGCACTATATCCGAAGAGCGTGCGCAGGATTCCTGCAGACATTCTAGACGAGCACAAAACAGAGTACAAACGTTAAAAGTACCAAAAGACACAACCACGGGCCTAAGTGTGCACTTCCTATGGAAATAAAGATAAGATGAAATGTATACGATAACGAACTAAAAGTGAAGTGCAAACGCGTGAAAACTAGCCCAGATGAGTCCAAAAAACCCTATATAAATCAGACTCATCAGGCATCCGCAAGTTCCACTCAGGTACTTGCAGCTTAGCTCATTATTTTACGTCTGCTGCTCACTCTTCTCTTTGTAGTGATTAGCAGGAACCTTCAAGTCATATCCAGGTACTTGCAGCGTAATTTTTCCATTTATGTCTGCCTCTAACTCTCTTCTTGCAGAGTTCAGCAGATGTTTGCAAGCTTTTTCACAGGTACTTGCAAGCTACTCCAATACATACTATGTCTGCTTCTAACTCTTATCTTGCAGAGATCAACAGACACTTGCAAGCTACTTTCATACACAATGTCTGCTTCTAACTATTTTCTTGCAGAGATCAGCAGACACTTGCAAGTTTCTTCTCAGGTACTTGCAGCTTAGCTCATTACTTTATGTCTGCTGCTCACTCTTCTCTTTGTAGTGATTAGCAGGCGCTTGCAAGTTTCTTCACAGGTACTTGCAAGTTACTTTCACATATTATGTTTGCTACTCACTCTTCTCTTTGCAGTGATTAGCAGGCGCTTGCAAGCCTCCACCAGGTACTTGCAAGTTACTTTCATATATTATGTCTGCTGCTCACTCTTCTCTTTGCAGTGATTAGCAGGTGCTTGCAAGTTTCTTCACAGTTACTTGCAAGTTACTTTCATATATTATGTCTACTTCTAACTCTTCTTTTGCAGAGACCAGCAGATACCCGCAAGTTGCCTTCTGGTATTTGCGGCTTTTTCTTTACTCCCATATTTGCTTCTAACTTCTCTTTTGTAGAAATCAGTAAAGACTTGCAAGTTCCTCTCAGATACTTGCAGCTCATTTTTCTTTCTTGTATACTCTTCACTCTTCCTTTTGCAGAGGATAACAGGTGCTTGCAAGCCTCCACCAGATACTTGCAAGTTATATGCTCCTATGTTTTCCTCTCACCTTCATCTTGCAGAACTTAGTAGAAGATACATCTTCTTCATTTTGCAAAGGCAAACCCAGGTACACGCAAGACGTACCTCCCATACATGCCTATACTAACTTTTCTTTCATAGGAAAAAGACAGGCATTGGCAACCTCCTAAGGAGAGGCATCAAGTTCTATCTCTCCTTGCCCCATTCTTTTCCTTTGGGGTGGATAACGATTTTCGTGGGTCTCCTACTTTTTCGAAGTTCTATTCGGAACTTAAAAAGTGCGGGGATTATGTTAACCCCGAAATCGACGATCCTCCCCAAGGAAACCAGCTCGCTAGTCACGGCCTGCTCCAGGTTCCTCCTGGTGGTTGTAACACCCCAAATTTTTGAAGAGGGAAATTTGGTTTCTGGCAGGGGGCACACGGCTTGGGACACGGGCGTGTCCCAGGGCGTATCAGGCTAGAGTCGACGACTTGGCCGTGTAGTCGACACTTTGCGCTCGACGAAGTGTCGAGACGGGGCACACGGCCTGAGACACGGGCATGTCTCAGGGCGTGTCAGGCCCGTGTCGACAACCGGCCCGGGGTGTCGACATTTTCGCTCGACAATGTGTCGAGACAGGGCACACGGCCTGAGACACGCGCGTGTCTCAGGGCGTGTCGAGCCCGTGTCGATAACCGGGCCGGGGTGTCGGCATTTTTGCTCGATGATGTGTCGAGACAAGGCACACGGACTAGGAAACGGGCGTGTCCAAGGCCGTGTCAGTCAGTCGATGAACTTCGCTCGACGAAGTGTCGAGACAGTTAACACGTCCTGGAGCCCAGGCATGTTGAGGTAGACACGGGCAAGGACACAGGCGTGTCCAGTACCCGTGTAGTTCTCGGGTTGTTTTCGGGGCTGTGTTGATGGAGGCACACGACCGACCACATGGCCGTGTCCGTTGAAACACGGGCGTGTCGGGTAGAACACGGGCGTGTCGGATGCCCGTGTGTCATTCCAGGCGCATCGTTTGGGACGGCAAATGGGGGACACGGCCCTGGACACGGGCGTGTCGCAGGCCGTGTTCGGCACATGTGTTTTATTTTTCAGGCGGATCGTGACCATTCTTTCCCTTATTTTGGGATCTGATGGTCCAGCACTGCTCTTGGGGAGTTAAGTCCGAGAATAGGGTTGGAAACCCTCATTCTTCTCCAAGCTTTCTCTTACTAAATTCTAGAGAGAAGGGAGAGCAAGGAGGAAGGTGAAGTAGAGATCCGGCTGTTGGAGAGGCTTCGGTGCTCCAAATCGCGAGCCGAGTCCAGATCCGTGGAGGCTAGACCGTTGCGAAGGTTTTCATCCGGCTATTTTGCCATGGCTAGGAAGAGGAGTTAGAAGATAACGACACTTCTCCTCTCGGTTTTAGGATGCATGTCTTAGCATTTTTTTTCTAGTTTTGGGGCATCAAACACTAAAATGAGAGGGGTTTGGGTCGCCAAGGTTCAAGAGGAACCTCTGGGTCGATTGAGTCCATCCCCGGCATGTTTGCATTAGAGATCTGCTCTGTTAGTGGATTAGGCATGGTGGGTGAAGCCGTAGTCGCGACCGTTAGTCCGACTCGGTGATGTTGCATACGAGCTTTAAGGATTCGTAGAGATCCGTTGCGGCAAGATGTCGTTTGTGATGTGGTGATGTTTTCCCATTTTTCTCAAGTGAGTACGTGTAGTCGGAACCGGACAAGGTTATCTCCTCAACGACGGTAGATGGTTTCCTTGGTGGACAAGGTTAGCTCCGCATTGGTGGTAGATGGTTTCCTTGGTGCGCGGGAACGCTGCAGTACAAATGAGGGACTAGGGTGGAATTGTCTTGGTTTGTGATGTGCCAAGGCGTGGCTGTGTCTCCGTGGTCGGCTGGCTATCCCGTGACGTACACGTCATGTGTGGAGGGTGTCCCGGCGAGACTAGTCCCCTTCTGTGAGACTAACGAGAATGCCAAGCAAGGGGCAAGCCCGGGCAATGAGGCCATGAGCGGGTGGGGTCCAGCAAGGCTTCTTAGAATCGGTCAGTTTGTGTTTGTTTGAATCCTGACATGAGACGTCAGAGCTTGCAGGCAAGCCCGGGTCTAAGACCCTGAGCGGGTGGGGCCTAGGCAAGAATTCCATGTGGCGGCTTGTGTGCCGTTGGGGGGAATTGTGTCTCCCTTTTTGTTTGCGGCTTTATGCCAATGGGGAAACGATGAGTACCCAATTGATGTGATGTTGTGCTAGATGCATACACTATAGGGTGTGCCTTGGGTGAAACCCGGGTGGTTGCATACATGTTGCATAAGTAGGCCCCTTTTTATATTATATGCTCAGCCCGTAGAGAACGTGTATGATGTTCGAGACATCCAAGCTTGTTCTTAATGCACTTCTTGTTTATATTTGTATTTTGCATACAAAGTGCTGACTTGCAGGTTGGAGGGTTCCCCGGGGTCCGTTAGGGGCGGCCGGGAGGAGATGTGCTTGTTATACAGTTTGAGGTCAGCCTTTGCTGACCCACGTTACTAATAATTTCTACAGTGCAAGGATCGCAAGCATGAGCTAGCTCGCCGGCCAGAAAGGCCTAAGCCTCATGAAGTGTTCCCCTCTTTTGCAACTCTACTTATATGATATTGTATGTTTGAGACTCATGTTGTTCGGCTTGCATGCCAAGGTAGACTAGGAGTGCTTATGCACTTTCATGATTGTTGTATTATTTGAGTTTGGACTCTCTTATGTTGTAAGGCCATAAGGCCATCTTTTTATTACTCTTGTTGTGGTGGATAACTTCTAGTCTTGCTTGTGTTTCCGTTGTGTTGTGCAAAGCGTTTTGAGTGTGGGTAGTTATATCATCTTATAATACTAAAGCTGTGGCGTCCGTATGTTGTGGGGCCCTGGCCGGACCCATATTATACGGTCATTACAGGGGAGGTGTTACAATGGTCACTTCTTAGGCTGGGAGGACAGGCTTGTCTGTCCGCTCAGGCCGCACGGCTTGGGCGGTCTCAGCGGTCTGACTGCCCAGGCCGCGCGTTGGTCCCTTGGTCGGCAGGGGCCGCGGACTGCCTCTTTAGTCCGCCCCTGTAGGCCACGCTCCTTTTCAGCTTAACCGCAGCTTTTCCCAACATGAGCTCCCTTTGCTGGACTCGGACGCCTATCCGCCCAGGCCGCTCAAACTAACAAACAAAGGTGGCGACCTGCCCCCAGACCGCCAGCCAGCTACCTCAGATTCCACCTCGCCAACATGCACGACCTGCCTCGTCAGTCCGGCAGGTCGCTCAGCCCTTGTCACCTAACAGAGTGGGCATCCAGTTTCATCAGTCCGCCCAAGGACCGCGGACACTCAAGTTCTCCGGTTACCCGTAAAGATTAGCAGCCGCATCCAGTTCATCGCAACCTGGGCGGACTAGAAGTGCAATCAAGACTTCCAGTCTGCCTACGTTGATGAACTCCAGCTCCAGCTCCAGCTCCTCGGCAGCAGCAGGCCTCATCATAGGCGGACTCAGCTTATCAGCAGAGGCAGACTCCACGGACGTAGCGGACTCGTTATGCAGCCCGCCATTCCTCATCCTCTTGCACCCGCTTCTCTCCAGCAGGAGGACAACCTCCTCAGCCCGCAAAGCTAGGCGCGGGCTCGGTTAGTAGTGGCGGACTCCTTCCAGCCCGCCAGGCAGTAAAACTACCTCAACAATCCCAGACCGCGCAGCCTCCTGCGAACTCTGCAGGTACTCCTTAGCTCGCAGCATTAGTGCATGCTCGCAGTCCACCTCTCAGCTTTCAACTCCCGCTTCCCAGCAGCGGGCAGATAACCCTTCAGCCCCCGCAATCTTGGCGCGGGCTCTATCAGCAGTAGGCACGGACTCTTCCCAGTCCGCCGGCAGCAGGATTAGTTCCAGAAGCCAGCTCCAGTCCGCATGACCTGTTGCGGACTCGGCGGCCTCCATCCTCTACGCGCACAAGTTACCGCCTCACCAGGGGTAACGTCACCGCAAGCCGTTACCTCCTCGGGCCTATAAATAGACCCCCATGCCTCTCATTTGAGAAAGGTATCATCATCGCCAAGGTGCACATGCTCGAGGACTCCCGATAGCAAATTCATCTCTTCAGGCACTGCAGACTCTCTTTCCCAGTCCGCATCTCCTCTTCTTGGAACCACGCGCAGTTTGCTGGCTTTTGTCTCCAGTCCACGTGACCTCATGTCCTCTCTTAGTTGCGCGGCCTGCCGACTTACCTCTTCAGTCCGCGCAGCCTCTTCTGGCATTCCTTCCTTAGCCACCAGCTTCACCTTTGTACCTCTTTATTTGCTTTCTTGTAAAGGTGTATTACCAAGCTGTAACTCTCACTATTAATCAAAGAAAAGCCCGTCGCAAGAGTGGCATTTAAGCCGTGGCGGGCGAAGTCTGCTGTTGCCGCTGCTAGAGGCCCCCTCTCTCTTCTTCTCAGCTCAGCTCAACTCTCTCAGCGTCAACCTGCAAGCACAACCGTCAAAGTAATCATCTGCTCGACAGCTCCTGATTAACCTCCTCCTCCGATCGGCCTTCTCAGCTGATCATCAGCCTTCCCGGCTGCTCTCAGCAAAGCTCTCCTATATCCCCACAACCCTTTGACAAGCGTTTGCTCCACTCTCGAGCACTCAGAAGCTTCCTCTTCTCCTCTTACCCCGCAACCTTCAATCCTCCTCTTCCTCTCCTTGCCCGTGAGATCGAACACTCTTCCATGTTAACTAGGCGGTGCCGTTTTCGCGCATCAATAGCAATAAGAAATAGAAAAGAGGAGTTCTTTTTCATTGATGGACCAGGTGGAATAGGAAAGACATATCTTTACCGTGCAATTCTCTCAACTTTTCGAAATTCAGGATACATTATATTAGCTACAGCTACTTCAGGAATTGTCGCAAGTCTATTACCAGGGGGTCGAACTACACACTCAAAATTTCGTATACCAATTAAATTACATGCGCAGTCATATTGTGGCTTTACAAAACAATCAGATTTAGTGGAAGTTATCAGAAGATCATCAGCAATAATTTGGGATGAGGCCCCGATAGCTGATAGAATAACATTCGAAGTAGTTGATCGTTCATTCAGTAACGCAACTAATATCAACAGACCATTCGGAGGAAAAATTATTATTTTGGGAGGTGATTTTCGTCAGGTGCTACCTGTTGTTGTGAATGGAACAAGAGCACAAATTATTAATGCAAGTATCGTTCAATCATATTTATGGAGTCATGTAAAGATACTAAGTCTAACAGAGAATATGCGTGCAAAACATGATATTACTTTCTCTGAATATTTGCTAAGAGTTGGAAATGGTATTGAAACAACCATACAAGATGAAATGATTAGAATTCCTGACCCACTGGGCATGTTATGGGAGGGTGAGAAGTCCATTAATGATTTAATAAATGTTACATTCCCAACTTTGGATTCACATGTTGGAGACAAAAACTATATGTGGGATAGAGTTATACTAACACCTCTAAATGAGCACGTAAATATGTTCAACGATATCACTCTACTACAACTCCCGGGTGAAGAAGTTATATACTACTCTTATGATTCTGTTTTGGATGATACGAGAAATTTTTATCAACCTGAATTTCTAAATACATTGACACCAGGTAACTTACCGCCTCATAAGTTAAAGTTAAAAATTTGGGCACCAATTATATTACTCAGGAATATTGATCCAAAGATCGGTCTTTGTAATGAAACAAGAATTATGTGTCATAGGTTTGCAAAATATGTAATCGAAGCAGAGATTCTAACAAGTCAGTTTGAGGGAAACTTGGTCTTCTTGCCACGAATCCCATTGAATACTGCCGAAGATATAAAATTCCCATTCCAGTTAACACGTAAGCAATTTCCATTACGGTTAAGCTTCGGACTTACAATAAATAAATCACAAGGACAAACATTTCAACATGTCGGAATATACCTAAAAAATAATGTATTCAGTCATGGTCAATTATATGTAGCTCTATCACGAGGCACCTCCCGAGAAAAAAACAAGTGTCTTGGTGCAAAAGGGCAAAATAGATAGTCATGCAGGTATCTATACACTGAATGTTGTTTACAAAGAAATCTTCAGACAGCTACGACATCAACATAGAATATCACTCTAAGGTATGCATTCAATACACAATAGATTTGTTTTTAAAAATTATTGGTATAAGTTATACGTTGGGGTTTGTTGTACTCAAATTACATGTACGATATAATGACTAATATAAACATATTAGTTCATCTACACATATGGCTATTAAAACGACCATGCTAATCTCAACAATCTAGAAAACAAAAAAATTAACAAAAACTACCTTAACACAACATCTAACTACTCAAAATCAACGCAGGTTCGTATCAACTGCCGTAAGCAAACATGTCTACAGAATCACATCAACAATCTGACGTAGGTAAAACATATCCATAATGTGTGTTAAAACTTCAACAATAAAAGCATGTTCTGGATGGCGAAATCTCTTAGCACGATATCCCTAAGATTTGTGATTACAAGATTTTCTTTCAGTAGCATATACATACATCTATCATCACTCAAGAATATTATGTTTCATCTCTTACAACTCTACTGCAATGCCTCACATTTCGCTCGGCAGGTAATAACCACTTTCAAATTTCTAAAATAACACATGAAATTTGCATACCTTTTTGTATAATGTGATTTTGTTATATAGCGTAAAAGTATTATGATAATAATACATATATGTTATAAAATACTCCCTGATTTGTCCTATATCGATTATTTCTTTATGAATGTCAACAATGTGCAGATGGCAAACGAGCAATCATCATATTAGTCACTACAATTACATAATCATTTCGCTGCTCAACCCAATAAGTCATTGATAGTGTGCATATCTACTTTTGTATTATCATAACAATTTGAAAAGTAAACTGTACAATTTGTTTCGCAGCTAACCCTGTCAACAACAACACTGCAGCTGACTCTGATTAAAATTACTATGATGAGATTTGCAAGCCGACCACAACCAGGTGGTCAGATGGTCCACGAACTGAGATTCCGGGGGTTTAGATTACATATCCCAGCTGTGCTAGCAGGTCTAACGGCATAGGAAGAGTGGAACTACGTATTCACAATGATTACAAGGTAACACCTACCAAATAATATGCAGTACATGACGAATACTACTAACATAACTCAATCAACAGTTATTAATAACTAATATAACTTTACATCTTCCATCAATGCAGAATCTACCAAGGATACTGGATAAGATATGTCATCAGACACTGGTTTTACTTCTGATAGCTTCCAACTACACTTGCACTTCTGGTTGGACGCTCCTTAGTTACATGAGATCTGCAACAGGAATTGAGAGTTCAGATAGTTTGATATCCAATCACAGTGATCTTCCTCTGTTGTTTACAAATATATGACAGCATCTTTAATAATCATTTTGCGATCTATTGTTGATATGTATAAGCTCCTGCCTTCATCTATGTGTTTTATGTTGTACTGAACATAAACTAATAATAGTATGAACATTGTCATAATCTTCAAATGTATACCCGTGCTATTTGTACATTATCTACAAAAAAATACTACATAGGTTCCATACGAGCATCTTCGCACGGGCTAAGCCCATCCTCGGTGCTCTCAGGTAGTCGGGGCATCAAACATGGGTGAGGGCCACTCAGAGGCGGGCAAAGCCCGTGTAGAGGCTGGCGAAGCCCGCCTGGATGCGGCCGAAGGCCGCCCGAGAGCATCGAGCCCATGCGTAGCCCGTGCGAAGATGCTCGTATATATATATATATATATATATATATATATATATATATATATATATATATATATATATATATATATATATATATATATATATATATATATAACTATTCTAAAAAGAAATACAAGGCCTGCAAATAGCCATGAATTAAAAATTCATTTAATAAATTTGGACCGTTGGATTAAGCAGATCGGGTATGTATATAAATTATTTATCAAAATTTTCATTTCACTCTCTCTCTCTTTAACCCCGATCAACTCAGGATCTAGAATTTTTTCCAAAATACTAATGCCGCCGCCGGCGGAGCCACCGGCGGCCTACACGGCCACCACCGGCGGGTTCGCCGGTGGCCGACGAACCCGCCGGTGGGGGCCGAGTAGGCCGCCGACGACATTATCATTTTGCCCGTCCAAGAGGATGGGATCGAGAGAGGCGCCACCCATTTTTTTAAATTTTTAAATTTTTATAAATATATTATATAAATATATATTATATTATATTATTATTTTCAAAAACTTTAAAATTCAACAAATAAAAAAATATGCAAATAAAAAAACAAATAGCCCGACGGTGGCGGGCGAAGCCCGTTGCCGTGGCTGGGAACTGTCACACGGGGGTGGGGGAAGTCTGTCATTGGCGGCTGGGTACTGTGACGCGTAGCCATCGGGCTGGAGGCCACTGCCTGTCACTCGTATATATATATATATATATATATATATATATATATATATATATATATATATATATATATATATATATATATATATATATATATATATATATATATATATATATATATATATATATATATATATATAGACACACACACACACACGGGCATTAAGAGTGCGGGCGTACGTGCTCACAAATCTTACGGCGGGTGTTCTCGACTCCAGGGCTCCATAGATAAGGCGGAGGTAGGACGCTCCACGGCGGAGGTCAGCGAACGCCGGGCGTGCACCCTTCGAAACGCCAGAGCACGGCCTTGTATTTATTCAAGTAGAAGGTTGTGGCCGTGGAAAGATTCTCTTATACTTTATGTAGTTTATTCACACCTCATCCACAATTTTTCTGTAGTGGAAGCCATGGTAGTGACTAAAGGGAATAATGAAGAAAACCACTCACAAAAACCTGGGGTGAAGTCTGGCCTTCTACTGCTTGTCTACATGACTTCTACCATTTGTCTACATGACCATGTATAATTATCCATGCTATCACTTTTGTCCATTCTTCTGCAAGGGAGCCTTTATCATCAGAAAGACAGCTATATCTTTGGACAAAGTATTTAACTCTATTTCTCTCACAATGCTTCATCAGCTTGTGATTCGGGTCTTTGAAGCTGAGGCCCCTTGGATAAAATAATTTTACATATTCTTGTTCCAGCCATACGCGAAAATCTCACGTTTCTATTGCTAGAACTCTATTGTATGGGAGGTCTACATCGTACGTTTTTTTTATAACTTCTAAAGGCTCTGATTTGTTTAGGTAGGATGGCGAGCTCTAAGCTGATGATATTTGAGCTATCTATATGATTAGCCTAGATAACGGCTTTTATTTAAACCGGAAGATGTATATCTCCCTTTTATTATTTTCTAGACAATTAGGCACGTAGAAGGGGATTGCCCGTACATGGGCCTCTACTCCTCCATAATGTGCTGCATCTAGTAATTGAAATATAACTTCTGTTATTCTTGTTTCATGTATATCCCTAACATGCTTTCGATTGAAGAGGAGGCGGGTGATTAATCCTAATTCCATTAGATTTTTAATGGTAAATTCTACTCCCGATATTGTTATATCGGTCCATTTTGCTATGTCTATATGTAGTCTTAGATACGAGAAATTTAATTCGTTACCCCTCGTTTCTGAGTAGGTTATGCATTCTATCTTGGACCCCTTAAGAATGTCTTCTTTCGAAGTAGTCAAATTTCTAAGTATTTTTTTGTAATTACACAGGAGTTCTACTTGCCTTTGTAATACTTTGGCTAAAACATAACTTTTTACAGGTGCGAGTGATGCTGGGTATTGTTGCCAATTTTCCTCAACGTCACCAGTTCCTTAGTATACTGATTGGCTACATCGTGTAACTCTTTAATTTGATCTTTAATATCTGCTATTTTATTTTCTACTATGGTTAGAGATGTTCTTAGCATATGATAGTTTGGGCTCTGATTGGGCCTCATTTGAATGCTACTTGATGTATTCTTCTCTAAGATACTATGGCTACTCTGACTATTTAAGAAGGCATAGTATCCGCACACACTCCACAATATCTTTATAAGTTTTGGATTTTTTTCCATTCCATAAGTTGTCTACTCGGCACTGTTGGAGCAGCAAGATTTGATGACTAGTTCTGAAACAGATATTGTTGTTTACGGGGAAGGTCTGAAGTTAAAATGGGTCAAATGTAATCTGGTTGTTTTGCACCATCCGTAAAGAGTGGAGAATAATTTAGTAGAGAATAATTATAAGTAGCAAGTTGTTAAGGGCTACTTGGAGTACTGCTACTGGAGCTATATCCAGGGGTGATATTTGTTATTTCTCTTGCGATTATATCGCGGAGAGTATTAATAAATCTCTTAATATCAGCTACTTTTCTGGATAAATTTCTATATGTTGGGTGTAATATTTGTCGGCTTTGC
The DNA here is from genome assembly GCA_039583875.1 of Platanthera guangdongensis. Classification (NCBI taxonomy): domain Eukaryota; kingdom Viridiplantae; phylum Streptophyta; class Magnoliopsida; order Asparagales; family Orchidaceae; genus Platanthera; species Platanthera guangdongensis. The sequence continues at coordinate 116,529,808 of CM077152.1, forward strand.
TCTAAATATTCTAACATTCTCAAGTAACGCCTATTTTTTGCGTATAATATGCGAAGTCTTTCATTAGCATCCATTAATTACTTTAGAGAATGCGAGATAGTTGGTCTGCGAGTTTATTATTGATACCTTTGATGTGCTCAAATAATACTCTGTAATTTTGATTTAATATGTGGTCCATGAAATTAGTCCACCGTTTGTAGCTAATGTTTTTTTCTATTTTGGTAAAATTTTACTATTGTTTCGCAATCTGTTCTTACTAATATCTCTTATTTGTTTATGATGAACATTCGGAATGCGTCTAATCTGTGGCAGATTGTTAGGATTTCCTGGTCAATACTACTAGCGGGGCATTTTTCTTTAAAATTTTAGAATGACTCCCCATCCGGTTTCACATCCATCTGTTTCTATTATTAGGTATTCATCATCTAATGGTAATCTTAAGTCTGGTAGAGACTTAACTGTTTCTTTTATTTTTTATATTTATTTCTTATCTTCGTTAGTAAATGCCTTCTGCGTGGTCTTCCTTTTACTATATAATGGGCCTGCTAATTTTAATAAATCTTTGATGAATGGTCTTGCATAATTTACCAACCTAAGGAATTGCTGTAAATACTTAATAGTTGTGATAGGTGGAAAGTCCAGAACCTTTTTACTTATATGTTCTTGGAGTTTTATTTTTTCCTGCCCTAGAATTACTCCAAGAAATTCTATATTTTTTTCAAAAGAATTGGTCCTTTTGGGTGCTAATAACTAATTCTTGTTTCATAAATTCTGATAACACTAATTTTAAATGGCTTATATGTTCTTCATGTGTTTTTAAGTGTACTAAAATATCATCTATATAAACACTTGTAAAATTTTGATATTTATTGAATATATCATCCAGTTTTCTTTGGAAAATGTTAGGTGCATTTTTTAGTCCGAAAGGCATCACTAACCATTCAAAGTGTCCTAGTGGACATGTGAATGTTGTCCATGGAATACTATTCGGATGCATCCTTACTTGCCAAAATCCTGATTTTAAATCAAATTTGCTAAAGACGTAATGGTTCTGGATTCTATTGAGTAACTTATTTTTATCAGGAATATTGTAAGCATCATCTATGGTGTTATCATTTAATCAACGATAATCTATGACCATTCGTGATTTTCCATGAATTTGTTTACTATGTTTATTGACTATGAATGTTGGGCTACGATGTGGAATATTACTATGCTGAATGACCTTAAGGCTAAGTAAGTCGTCAATATGCATCTTAAAATCTGCTATATTTTCATTGGTAGCATCTATCCTTTGGGATACTATACGGAAATTTGGGTCTTTAAGTTCTAATTTGCAAACTAGTTTGTTTCTTTCCCAATGACGTTGTGGATGAGTTGCAAATGTTTCATCTTTTTTAATGTGCTAATAAGATGATCTATATCTATATTTCCAGTCTCTAATAGAGTGTATACTGGATTTATAGGAATTGTAGAAAGGATTGGTGAAGGGTAGGTTTCGAAATCATCTATATAAAATTCGAGATTATCGACGTTGGTTTCTAATTTTTCTACACCTTGGGGCAATGGAAGGGGAAGAGGACATTCGCCTTGGCATTCGTCTTTGGTCTTACAATGTCATGTAGATGAGGTTGTATGTGAGGTAGCGATGGTGGTGTTATTTTCGACTCCACCACGCTTCCTAGGCAACTCAGATATAAAACGAAAGGCTGGTTGTTGGAGGAGGTGTAGACCGTTACTGGTAATAAGAAGTCTATGGTACTAGTTGATTAAGAGGTTACATCCTATGATGCAATTGACATTGCTAAGTTGTAAATCGCATAGAGTGATACGGTCTGGAAGAGTTTGGTCATGGGTCCATATATTGTTGTCCATTTTATAGCTAAGTTTATAAGTTGTGTTTAATTGTTGGTCGTAATGGAATAATTTACCATCCATTTGTTGGGCGTTAAATTATTCTATGGTAGGGATTTGTTGGATATGAGCCTGCAGTACTAATTTTATGTCAAGCAAAGTAGTGCTACATCCTGCATCGATGAGTCCTAAGACGTCCAAAATTCAATCTTGAATTTTGAACCTTAGTTGGATTTTTAAACTATAGATACGAGGACCATGTCTTAACTTGGATGGGAGTGGTTTAGTTGGCGTGTTTTTACTGCTAAGGAGTTGGTATGTCTAATCACACTGTTGGCGAATTAAATCTTTGGAATTGGAGCAAAGTAATTGTAATTTATGCAGGACTTTGCGAGCTAAATACCTCTCTCTAATGTTCTGGTTTCTTGTACGAAAGACCTGAGAACGTAATTTTCTAAGAAATTTTGTGGCTGCTAGATATGGCTTAATAATGCCCTCATTGATTTGAATAAGATAGATTTTATTACGTGGATGGTCGTGAGCCAGAAAGGCTTCGATCATATGAAGATCAAATTTTAGGTTACGAAGCATGAACATGGTTATATATCTGTTCAAAAGGGCAAATAAGTTTGCAACTTCTTTTTGTATGGTTGATACCTGTATTTGGAGATTGCTTAATTAGCTATCTATGTCCAATATTCTTAATTTAATAATTTCTGTCTGAACTGGTCTGTGTGATGAAAGTTGTGCTATAGATATTGTAGGGTATTTTTCCTCAAGGTGAAATTTACAATTTTCTACTAATCATACTGTGCATTGGTATCTTAATGCTAGAGTGGGATATTTAAAATAATAAACACAAGGTTTGTCAATACTACCACTATTATGCTTCAACATATGCTCAATGGACATCATATCTGTTTCAAGTATTGATCGAGGAGATCTAGTTTGGATAAATTATCTTCGTAGGAATCGCGATACTTCCTATCGAATTCAACTATTTCTCTTGGTAATTCGTCTATATGACTATCAGAGCTAGGAAGATATTTATCATCTTGGTCATTAATACTAATGATGCTATAAACACTTTCTGTGTCACTAATTGTTCCGTCAACTTGTATTAAATCCTCATTTGTACATGCTATCAAGGTAGCTTGTTTGTTATGTATATTATGCCCTTTATTACATTCTCTACCTACATGCTCAGTAGAGCCACAAGTAAAACATGCTAAAGTTTTACTATAATTTCTATGTCGATCATACTTTCTAACATGCTTATCTTTGTTTAGGTATGACTTCCTAGCATTACTTTTGCGTAGGAAATATTTCCTTTTATGTTTGTATTTGTAATTATTCTGTGGTGGTCTATAGCTAGTTTTTTGTCCTTGTCATATCTTTGGGGTGTATATATGTTTCAACAAAAACTATACTCGTCTTTGAGTTGTTTATTGATCTGGAGATCAGTGCATTTTTCTACAAGATAATCTAGAATAAATTTTATTTTTGTACTGATATTGTCTACTTGGGGAGAATTTACTTGTCATTCTTTATATTTTTTATATATAACGATTTCTAATGGATCTGGTAATTTTAGGAATAGTTTTTATCCTATAGTTTGATCATAAAAACATCATGCAATACTACTATAATACATATAATCTTGGAGGAATGGTTTGATGTAATGCCATTTCTTGATTTGGAGTTGTTCTAATCTCTTAATGGCTTCTATCTGAGCTGTTGGAGTAATATTTGGTTGATATCCCAATAACAAGTATCTTATCTTATTTGTGAAGTTGTATGGGTTTGCGGCTAAAGTCTTGGGAATATTCTTTTTATAAGATTCCCAGATTGCTCTTATTGTTTCTCCTAAAAACTTCTCAAAATAATTATACATTTCTTTAGGTGACTTAATGATCTCTAATTCATCATATTTTCTAACTATCATTTGGCTCCATATTTCTAATACTATTGGTAATTTCTGGGGTCATGGGCCGTGATATTTAATAATATTCCATCATCTATTAATAATTTTTATCTATGGTTTCCAATGGCATTCGTTTTCCTTTAGGTTTATTAGTATCTCTCTATCCTTGATAGTCGTTGTATGTGGGTCTAGGCAGCTATCCTATTTTATTGTTAATCTCTGTGTTAAATATATATGTATTACTTGCTTGAGATGTAGATTCTCCATTGGTTAATTCTATTTGTTGTTCGTACTCTGTTGTGGCGTATAACTCTTGTACAACCCCGTATTCGTGAAGAGTGAGCCCCAAACAAGGCAGACGCATTTTCAAGCTTTTTGGAGATTTTGCACTCTCGGTGGCCAATTTTGGCTCTGGCTTGGAAATATACTAGTAGGGGGGAAAACTTTTACCTCCCCCCCCCCCCGGTGGCCCCTTCTTCGAGGCAGGTGCAGTGGATTGGCAGGGGCGAGACCGGCCCGGGGCCGGGTCTCGCCCGCCCCGCGGGCAGGTGGGGGCGAGACCGGCCCGGGGCCGGGTCTCGCCCGCCCCGCGGGCAGGTGGGGGCGAGACCGGCCCGGGGCCGGGTCTCGCCCGCCCCGCGGGCAGGTGGGGGCGAGACCGGCCCAGGGCCGGGTCTTGCCCGCCCCGCGGGATGGTGGGGGCGAGACCGGCCCGGCGCCGGGTCTCGCCCGCCCTATGGTTTGGCATGTGGGCTCTCCCCATCCTTGGCCCCCTTTGGGCCTTGTCGTTACCGTTTTGCCCCCGGGATGTTTTTACCTCTTTGCCCCCCGGCTTGACGGTTTCCTATTGGCCCAAGGCTTATTTGCCTTGGGGGCGTTTCAGACATTATGGGTCATGTGCTTGGGAAAAACTATAAATAGACCCCCTTGGGTGCCTTTGGGGAGGATCTTTTTGGCTTCCTCCTCCCTTAGTTCCTTCTTGGTAGAGTAGAGAGGGCTCCTCTAAGGCACCCTAGCTCGAGCATTGGCTAGGGAGGGGAAGAGCTCAGGTAGCCTTCCGGGTGTGAGGTGGGACCTCCGCGCTAGAGCCGAGGGTCTGTTCATAGTCTCCTAAGTCTCCGGTCCGTGACGTTCTCTCGAGTGTAGTAGGTATGAGGTCACCCCTTTCAGGGACCCCGAACTCCATAGAGGTCAATTTTGGCTTCAACACTTTTGGTGCGGTGAGCGTGGAGAGTGACCAGCACAGAAGATCTCATGAGAGAGTCATGACTGGAGGTGAGGGAGGTAGTGATGATCTCGGTGAGCCCCCTAGCTCAGGACCCTTTGTGGGGAGGCAAGAGTTCATGGCCTCCATCCAGGGCATCATGGAGATGCTGCAAAGCATTGCTCCTCAGGGTGGCAACTCCACCCCGACCCCCCAGGAGCTAGCTCCCCCCCACGACGAGTCGACTCCCAGGGGTCTAGGCGAGATGACCCCAGCGGGGGGAGAAGGAAGCGCACCAGGGAGAAGGCCAGGAAAGGAGAGGATGGGAGATGGGGTCGAGCGAGACCTCACTGGCCGGGAGCTGTTCTCTAGCCCGGCGAGTGCCAACCTCCCAGGCGAGCAGGTTACGCGAGTGGAGGTGGCGAGACCACCCCTTAGGGGGTCACCCTTCAGCGAGCTGATTATCTCAGCTCCCGTTCCCGAGGGGTTTAGAGAGCCAGACATGGCCTACTATACGGGGAAGGATGACCCCGTCCAACATCTGCAGTGGTTCGAGGATGCCGTCTCCATCAGGCCGATGACGGATGCCTTCAAGTGTCGCCTCTTTGCGATCACGTTGAAGGAGAAGGCAAGGGACTGGTTCCATCAACTCCCTCCTAGGTCGATCTATGGGTTCGAGGACTTGAGCCGGAGCTTTCAGCTTCGCTTCTCCACCTCCAAGAAGCGGAAGAGGAGCCCCGAGTCCATCTTCCTGATAAGGTAGGGGGCCGAGGAGTCGCTGGCCCGTTACGTTGACCGGTTCCAAGAGGAGATCCTGGAGGTCCAGGAGATGTCAGGGTACGCTCTCCAGATGGCCTTCACCGTTGGGCTAAAGGAGGGCTTCTTCAAGATGAGCTTGACCCGGAAGGCCCCCCTTTCCTTTGAGGAGCTGATGGAAAGGGCGGCTGAGGAGATAGCCATGGAGGCAGCCAACCCAGCATTTGTCAAGAAGTTGGCAAAGCTAACAGAGGCGTAGTCGAAGGAGAAAGGAGGCTCGAAACCTCAGGAAGGAAGAAGGAGAGAGGAGTGGAGAGCTCAGGAGGGTCCGGAACCAGGTTGGAGACAGCAGGGAGGACCCGCTCAGGGCCCGGGAAGAGGTTACGCCCAAGATGGGGGAAACTTCCATGGGGGCCAAGGAAGGTTCAACTTCCAGAGGCAAGCCCCTAGGCTGCTCCTCCCCCCACCGCAGCAAGCGATGGAGATTGGTCGCAGGGAGAGGAGGAATCGCTAGGGAAGGAGAAGGGTCAGGGTAGAGTTACCCTACTGTGACTTCCATCAGGTGGAGGGGCACGCCATGGCTACCTGCCCCGAGTTCCTGGAAGTGAGGGGGGCGAGAGGTCCTGCCCAGCCGCAGCCACCGGTGCGGGTTGAAGAGGTTCTGCCCAGAGAAGGAGGGGATGATGTTTGTGAGGACCGGGTCGATGTCGGACCCCGAGGCGGTATAGAGGTGATCCATGGTGGAGTGGGGATCGAGGCCACTCGAAAGGCAAGCCTCCATGTCATGTACCGAAGGAGCGTCGCCTCAACCTCCCAGACCCCGCCCTAGGAGGAGAAGATCACCTTCTCGGTGAAGGACCTACCAGATCATGAGGATCCATTCTGTGATGCGCTGGTCATCCAGACGGCCATCGAGGGCTACAGCATCTCCCGAATCTTGGTTGACAACGGGAGCTCTGTCAACGTCGTTTTCAGGAAGGCGTTTGAGGAGATGAAGATAGAGCCAAGGAGGGTGTTGGCCTCGGACGGACCCCTATTCGGATTCTCAAGAGAAAGAAAGGAGGTCGAAGGTGGAGTAGGACTCCAAGTAAAGTTGGGAGGGGCCTCAAGGAACTGCCGATTCGTCATTGTTGATGCTCCAAGCAGCTACAACGCCATCTTCAGAAGGCCCCTCATCAGCGCTTTTCATTGCATACCATCTTCCTTCCACCAATGCATCAAGTTCAGCTCTGAAGGGATCCAGGTCAGAGTCAAGGGGGACTCCAGGATGGCAAGGCAGTACTACGTCACGGCTGTCAACACCATCTCCTGGTTGGCCCAGGCAGAGAAGATGGAGAAGGTCATGGAGAGCTTGGGCAAGATGGAAGTGCCCGAGGAAAAGGAGGCGGAAGACGGTCGTCATGCCCAGGCCCCGTGAGGGTGCCTCGCCTTGCGGTAGTTTTTTCATTTTTCTTGTCTTGAAAACAAGTGCTACCCCTGACCAGCTGAGTCGGGGGGATGATGTAACTCATCTATTTCTCCCCGTTTGAGGATGTAGGATTTGGTAAGAGATTGATTGAGATGCTTAGTTCTTTTGCTCCGAGACGGTCCCGCTGCCCAGGCTCTCACTAGCTGGGCAGGGCCGGTGGTACCTCTCGTTGATGCCTAAAGGTCTCACCTCGAGATGGATTCCGCTGCCAGGCTCTCACCTAGCTGGCAGGGCAAGTTGATCTATCAGAGGGTGGGAAGGTCTCACCTCGAGATGGATTCCGCTGTCAGGCTCTCACCTAGCTGGCAGGGCAGGTTGATCTCTCGGAGGGTGGGAAGGTCTCACCTCGAGATGGATTCCGCTGCCAGGCTCTCACCTAGCTGGCAGGGCAGGTTGATCTCTCGGAGGGTGGGAAGGTCTCACCTCGAGATGGATTCCGCTGCCAGGCTCTCACCTAGCTGGCAGGGCAGGTTGATCTCTCGGAGGGTGGGAAGGTCTCACCTCGAGATGGATTCCGCTGCTAGGCTCTCACCTAGCTGGCAGGGCAGGTTGATCTCTCGGATGGTGGGAAGGTCTAACCTCGACATGGATTCCGCTGCCAGGCTCTCACTTAGCTGGCAGGGCAGGTTGATCTCTCGTGGAAGCCAAGCCCTTAGCTCCGAGATGGATTCTGCTGCCAGGCTCTCATCTAGCTGGCAGGGCAGGTTGATCTCTCGTGGAAGCCAGTCCCTTAGCTCCGAGATGGATTCCGCTGTCAGGCTCTCACTAGCTGGCAGGGCAGGTTGATCTCTCATGGAGGCTAAGTCCTTTAGCTCCGAGATGGATTCCGCTGCCATGCTCTCACTAGCTGGCAGGGCAGGTTGATCTCTCGTGGAGGCTAAGTCCTTCAGCTCCGAGATGGATTCCGCTGCCAGGCTCTCACTAGCTGGCAGGGCAGGTTGATCTCTCGTGGAGGCTAAGTCCTTTAGCTCAGAGATGGATTCCGCTGCCAGGCTCTCACTAGCTGGCAGGGCAGGTTGATCTCTCGTGGAGGCTAAGTTCTTTAGCTCCGAGATGGATTCCACTGCCAGGCTCTCACTAGCTGGCAGGGTAGGTTGATCTCTCGTGGAGGCTAAGTCCTTCAGCTCCGAGATGGATTCCGCTGCCAGGATCTCATCTAGCTGGCAGGGCAGGTTGATATCTCGTGGAAGCCAGTCCCTTAGCTCCGAGATGGATTCCGCTGCCAGGCTCTCACTAGCTGGCAGGGAAGGTTGATCTCTCGTGGAGGCTAAGTCCTTTAGCTCCGAGATGGATTCCGCTGCCAGGCTCTCACTAGCTGGCAGGGCATGTTGATCTCTCGTGGAGGCTAAGTCCTTCAGCTCCGAGATGGATTCCGCTGCCAGGCTCTCATCTAGCTGGTAGGGCAGGTTGATCTCTCGTGGAAGCCAGTCCCTTAGCTCCGAGATGGATTCCGCTGCCAGGCTCTCACTAGCTGGCAGGGCAGGTTGATCTCTCGTGGAGGCTAAGTCCTTTAGCTCCGAGATGGATTCCGCTGCCAGGCTCTCGCTAGCTGGCAGGGCAGGCGTACCTCTCGTGGAAGCCCAAGTCCCTTCGATCTGAGGTTGTCCCGCTGCCAGGCTCCCACTAGCTGGCAGGGCCGGTGGTACCTCTCGTAGAGCAAGTGTTTGCACCCCCAAGGCCGAGGCTCCCATTAGCTGCTTCACAGGTTGACCCCTCCGGAGTCGCGTGCAAAAAGTACACTCCGCGAATACGTGGGGTTGGACGTTTCTCTCCGAGCTTGTGCCAACCTCGAAAAGAGCGAGGATTGTGTACAACCCCGTATTCGCGAAGAGTGGGCCCCAAACAAGGCGGACGCGTTTTCAAGCTTTTTGGAGATTTTGCACTCTCGGTGGCCAATTTTGGCTCTGGCTTGGAAATATACTAGTACGGGGAAAAATTTTACCTCCCCCCCCCCGGTGGTCCCTTCTTCGAGGCTGGTGCAGCGGATTGGCAGGGGCGAGACCGGCCCGGGGCCGGGTCTCGCCCGCCCCGCGGGCAGGTGGGGGCGAGACCGGCCCGGGGCCGGGTCTCGCCCGCCCCGCGGGCAGGTGGGGGCGAGACCGGCCCGGGGCCGGGTCTCGCCCGCCCCGCGGGCAGGTGGGGGCGAGACCGGCCCGGGGCCGGGTCTCACCCGCCCCGCGGGCAGGTGGGGGCGAGACCGGCCCGGGGCCGGGTCTCGCCCGCCCCGCGGGCTGGTGGGGGCGAGACCGGCCCGGGGCCGGGTCTCGCCCGCCCCGCGGGCAAGTGGGGGCGAGACCGGCCCGGGGCCGGGTCTCGCCCGCCCCGCGGGCAGGTGGGGGCGAGACCGGCCCGGGGCCGGATCTCGCCCGCCCCGCGGGCTGGTGGGGGCGAGACCGGCCCGACGCCGGGTCTCGCCCGCCCTGTGGTTTGGCATGTGGGCTCTCCCCATCCTTGGCCCCCTTTGGGCCTTGTCGTTACCGTTTTGCCCCCGGGATGTTTTTACCTCTTTGCCCCCCGGCGTGACGGTTTCCTATTGGCCCATGGCTTATTTGCCTTGGGGGCGTTTCAGACATTATGGGTCATGTGCTTGGGAAAAACTATAAATAGTCCCCCTTGGGTGCCTTTGGGGAGGATCTTTTTGACTTCCTCCTCCCTTAGTTCCTTCTTGGTAGAGTAGAGAGGGCTCCTCTAAGGCACCCTAGCTCGAGCATTGGCTAGGGAGGGGAAGAGCTCAGGTAGCCTTCCGGGTGTGAGGTGAGACCTCCGCGCTAGAGTCGAGGGTCTGTTCATAGTCTCCTAAGTCTCCGGTCTGTGACATTCTCTCGACTGTAGTAGGTGTGAGGTCACCCCTTTCAGGGACCCCGAACTCCACAGAGGTCAATTTTGGCTTCAACAACTCTGTCTCCGGTTCTTCTTGGAGCAGTAAATCTTTATGCATTACTAAATGTTCCGATTCATTAATTTCGAGACTATCGAATTCGTTCATTAGTCCTTCAGTTTCCATTCTATTTTCTAGCCTAATCTGGTCGTCGTAAGTACCTTTGTAATTATACCTAACTATATGACCGTCTTTTATTCTGTTCATTTCGCAGAGATTCCACGTCGAAGTCTATCTCGTCTTGTTCAGGGATCGGCTTATGCAAATATCCTTGAAATCTTAGAGTATAAGTGTTGTCTAAATTTTTGTATAAAAGACTATTATCTGGGATACTAACTGTGTTATTTGTTAAATTATCGCTGATATTCCAAGCTAGTCCTTCCAGTATGGCACGGTCGATGTCCATGGGCTGGATCATTTTAACACCCGTACTACTTATGACATCTATAATATGATCAATATTAAGCTTGTATTTTGTGGTACTGTTGTTGGTTAATTTTCCTAATAATCTGATATTTATCAGCAGGTTGTTGTGTCCGGTGAAATCTTCATATCCTTTTGTTTGGATTCCTAATTTAATTTTATCTGTCTTTTATACTAATCATGAAGTCTGGACTACAATAGAATATTCCTTTGTTTCCTGTCATGTCTACTTCCATGGCGGTGATTATTACCTTGCGGGCGTCCGACTGCCATCTCTTATCTAAGAGGGTAATTAGGACTTTTGTTCCTAATCTTTTCCTGGCTACTTCTTTGTTTCCTCCCCTGAGAGTGCTGGCGACACACGACGGGTGCGACGCCGAGCTGGTGGATTGCATCGAAGCGGACGAAGCCCACTTCTATGCGGCTGAAGGCCACCTGGAGCATAGAGCACGGGCGAAGCCCGTGCGCAGGCCGGCGAAGCCCGACTGGATGCGGCCGAAGGCCGCCCGAGAGCATCGAGCACAGGCTAGCCCGTGCGAAGATGTTTGTGTGTGTGTATGTGTGTGTGTGTGTGTGTGTGTGTGTGTGTGTGTGTGTGTCTATGTGTTTGTTACTCTTATAGAAAGAGGCCAATAAGATGAATAACACGTACAAGTAGTTTCATCGGACAAGCTACGCGAATAAATAATTGAAGATGCAGAGATATTCAGTGCAATGTCGAAGTAGGAAAAGTTGTTCGAAGAAGGGACTGATCGAGTCACAATAGCAATGAAAAGGAATATGTCAATACGCCAATAGACGAATGGTCTAAACAAGGAGATGAGTGACGATAATGATAAAGTTGACTAGCTTGATCCTCAATGTTAATGTTCAAAGATAAGCGTGATTCGAGCTTTATATTAAGCCGAGCTCGTGCCTAATATCTCTCGTTTATGAGCGCGCGAGCCGGCTTGCAAACTTTTTTATATTAAAAAAGTGAAATTTCGATTTTTTATGTATGTATTACAAATTACAAAATATAGATTCTAATAAAATATATATTATTAAATTATCAATGATTATAAACATAAGAATATTTTTTTTGGGGGTTTTAATTAGGACGTAAACTGCAGTAATAGTGAGTCTTGGCATTGATTTTCCCTCCCCTTCATTTTCACGTGAAAAACGTAGAGCTTTCTTTTTGAGCAATGTTAAAAGCACTCCAAAAATCACTATTACCATACCAAAAAAAATCTCAAAAACGACAAAATCTTATCACGCAACGCCTTTAAGCGCACACCGGCACACCACGCTCTCTCATTGTCTCTCAAACCATCGATTCCTGCACTTCTAGCTGGAGCGAAGAGACGATGATCACCATCTTCTCAAGAATGATGGAAGTGATCACCTTCTATAGAAAAATACTCAGAGATGATGTTATAAAGAATGAGTTCAGCTTCGACAGCATTCTACTCGGCGGCGTTCGGCGGATTGTCAAGCATCAACCACGACAAAATGGTGCATTCAAGGGTTTTGAAGCCCGTGGTTCAATCATACATTTAGCTTCTCCTTCTCATTTTTTTTGCAGATGATATATCATTTGTATCAATCTTCCTTGTGGTAATGATGCAGCAACTTGCATTGGCAAGATTGGACTAGCCCTACAATGAGACCTTCATAATTAAATACAAGAAATGAAAACCTTGCAAATAAACACATTTAAATGACGGTTAGGCTTCTTTAGCTGCCCCCCCCCCCCCCCCCCCCCCCCCCCCCCCCCGATAACACTCAGACTAGGGACGGTCATCGCCGATGGCGCCGCTGACATTCTATCTCCCGCACACCATGAAAGAGAGGAGTCGGGCTAACAAAGTTTGAGTTGGCCGGAGTTGTGGTGGTAAGCTTATAAATGGCAGAACTCCCAAGACTGAAATGAGGCTTGGATCTCACTTTCATGATTTGAAGTGGAGGTCTTCATTTCGCATCACCAGGAAATTCCAACTAAATCTGTGATCTAAGCTACCGAGGTTAGAGGAGCCCTAGTAAAAATTTAAAAAACAAAATGACATGCTTCATCATTTGATTATGAGGGAGGAGTAAAGCTCGCAGCAGCGAGCAAGAAAGGTGATCGTGCTCCCTTGCTGAACAATGATAGAAATTCTAGAGGAACGGTATTTAATGGGCTTTTTGCCACTTTGCACCCTCTAAAATATAACTTTTTGCATTTTTCACCCCAAAAGTTTAAATATTGTACTTTGCACCCCCGAATCTCAATTCTTTGGCACTTTGCATCCTACACCTCTTAAATCCGGGGTAATTTCGTCCTGATCTCATCGAAAGCACTCATTTTGGCACTTTGCACCCTAAAATGTTCGAATTTTTATTTGCAGGCCAAATATAATTTACTTGCTATTCACAAGCAAAGTTCACAACGTAATAAAATGATATTTGCAGCCAAACTCTATTTCAGTTCAAACAAAAACAGTCTGATTATATTCCATTCCATACAAAAAAAATCCAAAAACTATTCCATTTCATTCAAAAACAGTTCAAAACTACTACATATCATACCAAAAACTCAGAACTAATCATTATAAATAGTATTAAAATAGGACATGTAAGGAACCGCGACAAAATAAACATGACCAACATTATCAAAATCAGTCTATTGCAACAACAACCCTCTTCCTGGTCACCGCTTGAGTTCCTGCACGTTATTAACAAGTCCAAGTTATTAAAAAATGTTATTAAATCGTGACTATATAAATAACTGCTAATAAAAACAAACATTATCAAAAAACTGTTATTAAAAGTTCTCTTATTAAAAACTTTACCAAATTCTGATCCCAATACCATATCATATCATAAAATTTCGTAGTTAAAAGTCCTCTGCAATATTAAAATCACAGTCCCATATTCCTTCTTATCTATACAGAAATAAACAGAAACAAACATTATTCATAAAATGTAAACGATAATAAAAAAGCATAGGAGAGTAATTTTTGATGACTAAAATGTTACCGATAACTTTGATTTTGAAGTTGGCGTTGTATCTTGGTTCGTTGGAGATTCAACACAACTTTTTTTGTTATGTCCTCTCTTCTCGCAATTGGAACAAGTGTATTTCATTCCATGCATTTTTATTCCATATTTCTGGCTCTTTATTTCATCACCTTCTTTTCTCCTAGCTTTCTTTGAAGGCCTTCCGACTTTGAAGTTGGCATTGTATCAAATGATAGTGTTGGATCCCTTGTTGGATTTGGGCTAGGTTCACTAATTAGGATGATTGACCCACCATGTATAGTCAGGGTCATGTCTTTGTGTCCTAGATTTTAGGCTAAGTCCTTAGAATCAACCTTATTTGGACCAGCAACCAGAAGACTTCGGAAGACTCAAGTCTTAGAAGAAAATCAAGTTCAAAAAGTGAGTTCGACGTTCGTCGAACTCAGCTCGACGATAGTCGTGCTCTGCTTGACAAACTCAGAGTAAATTCTCTGAGTTGAGCTCGACGATATTCGAGCTCAGGTCGACGAAGTCTGGAAGTTCAACTTCAACACATTCTCTCCAGAATACTTTCTCTGAACTCAGGTCGACGAAGTCCATTTATCAGCTCGACGAACTGTGACCACAGAATTGGCAAGTTATTCACAGAAAGCAGTTAGTTGAGCTCTGGTCGATGATCTTGGATCTCAGGTCGACGAACATGGTTCTCAGGTCGACGAACAAACTATCTCTAGTCGACGATTTCTATGAAATTCCAGACTTAGAAATTTCCCTGAATTTCCTGTCCTACTTCATACATTATTTTGCAATAATTCCTGAGTAATTAATGCATATATTCTCTGAATATAGCCGTTGTTTGGCAGCATTTATTATGCTCTTCATCAGGTAAATTACTTGCTTAATTAATTTGGACAGTTGGGGAAACTCATCAATGTAAATATTCTCCAGCCGATTTTCATTCTCCAGGCCGTCAGCAATTAATGTAGACAATTCGAAATTCAAAGGAGAATTTAACAGAGATATATAAAAAAGATTTTCTTCTCAGTCGATAGTAAGGAGCACAAGATACACAGAGAAGACTTACAGAAGCATACTCAAGATCATCTCCATCTTCTCTATACAGAAAACATTTTGCTCTCTACTTGACCTCACTGAAGAAGAAAAAGAACAACAAATACAAATCAAGAATCTTCTTCAATCTTTAAATCCAAGAGCTGTCAAGGACAACATATTCAAATCAGTCAGGAGTTTCTGAATTTTCACAAGTCAAGGAAGAAGATCTACTACACCCTGTGCAAGGCTTCAAGTGATTTCTGGAGAAGCCTTGACAACAACAATCCACTTGTCTTCTCAATTGTTTGAGAAAGATAAGACATCATCAATCTCTCTCTTCCCTCCTGTACAAAGGGTTTATTAACTCCCTTCAAAAGTTCATTTGGTTTTTGGGCACCTAATCAAAAGCTCATAGGTGGCAGTCACCTGATCAAAACCTGCTAGTGGATTCCTACCAGGGTGGTAGAAGAGTGGATATACCCAGGTTGGGGAACCACTATAAAAGTTCTTGTGTTGTCTAGTTGCCCTTTTCTTATTGTTCTTGATGTGGCTGTCATAAGCTAGTTGTGTTGTGATAGATTTATATGCCGTGTTAGATTAGTTTAGCTTAAATTATCTCTTCTCTGTTAATATTGATATCACATTTTTTTCTTACTCTGATAATTTGAAAAATAGCAAAAAGATTTTAAATTACTCTATTCACCCCCCCACCCCTCTAAAGTAAATCAGGTCTAACCCCCAACTTTCAATTGGTATCAGAGCCGTGTTCCTTTGGTTGTACAAGCTATCCCTTGAACCAAAAGATCCTTTGTTAGATCTGATCTTAAGTTTAGATTATTTCATAGCATGGCACAGAACAAAGACTATGCAAGCACCGACCTCCAATTTCAATCTGAATAAGTTTGCAATTTGGAAGGCAAGAATTAGGTTGTACATGAACTCTATTGATGAGGATATCTACAATTCTATTTTGACAGGTCCTCCTCAACCAACAGCATCTACATCTACATCTACATCAACATCAAGAACTCATGATGTTCCACCACCTGAGTGGACAGATGCACAAAAAAAGGCAAAGATTACAAATGCTAAATCCATGAACATATTGACACAAACTATGTCAGATGACATATTTCAATGCACTCTCTAAACCAGATGGTTGCTGGCTCAGCTGATGAAAGAAAGGATAGAAGATCAACTCTCATCTCACAGTATGAGAATTTCAAGAAGGAAGAGACAGAATCTGTTGGTGACATATACAACAGATTAAGTGCAATTATCAGTGAGTTGAAGACCTTGGACAAAGACATCTCTCTCACTGAGATCAATGACGAGATCCTCATGTGCTTCCCAAGCTCATGGGATTCCAGGATTTGGCCAATTAAGGACGCCAGAAGTTTGAATGAGATTTCCATAGAATCTCTCCTGGGAAAGCTCAAATCTTATGAGCTGTTGATCAAGTTTACGGAAGCTGCAAAACAAAGGACTCCTCCACCAGCATGAAAGGAGCAGAAGATAGCTTTCAAAGCTGCTGAAGAAACTGAAGCTCCAACACCAAATGAAGAACTCCTGAGTCTCTTAGCCAAGAGATTCTACAAAATGGCAAAGAAGGACTTCAGGAGAAAGTCATTCAGGCATGATGACAAACCCAGGTATGATAAAACTCCCACTGAGGAAATTATGTGTTTTGGGTGCAGGAAGCCAGGTCATTTCATCTCAAAGTGTCCTGAGAATCAAAAGAATGAAAGAAGAAGAGAGGACTCGAGGAAGCAGCACTACAACAGGCCTTCCTCCAGCAAACATAAAAAGAAGGAGAAGGGCTTTGTGGCTGAAACCTGGAGTGATACTGAATAGGAATCTTCATCTTCCAGCTCCAGTGAAGATGAAGAAGAAGTAAAGGCAAGGGAAGTCTGCCTCATGGCTATCAATGCCTCTTCCAGTTCATTAGATGCTGAGGAACAATCACAACAATCAGACAATGAAGAATCTGAATAAGAAGCTGATCAGGTACTACCTTCATTTGATTACTCTTCTGATAATTTTAAAATTGAATTTAAATCCATGTGTATAGATTTAATAAATTCAGAAAAGGAAATTAAATCACTTAGGAAAAAGTTGATCGATCAAGAAAACCTTGTTTCAGAGAACATTAGATTAAAAGATGAATTGACTTTAGCAAATGAACAAATTATATCACTTAAGACTGAATTACCTGAGGCTAGGAAACTTGAAGAATCCCTAAATGGGAGAAGCATCAAGTTGATGGACATCACAAGACCAGTCAATGCCAGACTTAATGGTAAGCTGGGCTTAGGTGCTTCATCAAGCCAACCCCCACTAATTCAGAAAAATATATTAACTACCCCTACTAAATTTGTTTCTGAAAAAGGAAAAGAGAAGATAGAAAATAATGATAAATAGACTGAATTAAAACTTGAGAATAAGAAAAGGAAACAAAATTAAAAAAACTCAAATAAGAACAATGTTCAACAGATTTCGTCGAACTCAGATCGACGAAATGTGTACAGTTCATCGAACCCCATTCGATGAACTCTGAACGCAGATTTCTACTATAATAAATCGTTAAACTACGATCGATGAAACCAGCATGGTTCGTCGACCAGAGATCGACGATTTTGGGGTCCAGATAATGGATATTCTCATTCTCTGAGTGGAGTTCGACGAACTCACCCCCATTCGTCGATCTCAGGTTGACGAACTCACTTGAATTCATCGAACGCAGATCAGTATAAAAGAGACTTAAATTCTTCTAAAAACTATAATCAACTAATATATTCTAATAATCAATTCAATCAATGGATTATACAACCTAGAAGATATCACCCTTTAGGATATAAATGCCAACCTGAATACTCTTACATTTCTAGTTTCAATTATATGAATAAAGAAGGACCCAAGGTAACCTGTTTCAGGAATGGCTAATCTGTTTTATTGCATGTGAAATACTATCCTACCACAGAGCAACAGTGGTATCTGGATAGTGGCTGTTCTAAACATATAACTGGAAACAAGGCCAACCTAACTCATTACAAGTCAAAGCTAGGGCCCAAAGTAATATTTGGTGACTCTAATTGTGGCAAGACTGAAGGCTATGGAAAAGTCAAGATTGGAGCTGTCACCTTCAGGAATGTTGCATATGAAAGTGGACTGTAACATAACTTTATCTCCATAAGTTAACTATGTGATGAAGGTTATCAGGTATCTTTCAACTCAAGCTCTTGTATTATTTCTACTAAAGAAAACCAAACTGCTTTAATTGGAAATAGACAAGGCAACATATATGTACTTAATTTTCAATCTGCAACATCAGATATTTGTTTATTTAATCTTGTTAGTAATCAGAATGATTTATGACATAAAAGATTAGGTCATGTTAATCTGAAAAACATTGCTGTATTATCTAAAGACAACTTTGTTAGAGGATTGCCTTCTGGTCCCTACAAGAAGGAAGGCATCATCATGGCTTATCAATTAGGCAAGCAAACTAAATCTAGCTTTAAATCAGTTAATAAGAGTGATTCACCTAGGATCTTGTACTTGCTACACATGGACCTTTTTGACCATATTGTTGTACGAAGCCTCGGAGGGAAATCTTATACTCTAATAATTGTAGATGACTTCTCAAGATTCACTTGGGTTATAATGCCCCGAAAATCGTAATCGAGCTGGTCGTGTCCAAGAGAATTTTGGTGCCTGTATAGGAGTACACGGCTAGGACACGGGCGTGTCCAAGGACGTATGGTTCTCTGTGTTGGTCGGCTGTGTCCAGAGAAGGACACGGCAGGAAACACAGCAGCGTGACACGGGCGTGTCAAATGACACAGGCGTGTGTATACCCGTATCACCACCTGTGTTCCCAGGATTCGTGTCGGTTGGTGTGGCGGTTACTGGTGACACGGCCCAAGTGCACGGGCGTGTCGGAAACCGACACGGGCGTGTCAGGTTGAGACACGGGCGTGTCTCGACCCATGTCCTCTTCTGTGCTTGACGATCGTGTCTGGATCGAGGCACATGGCCTGGTATACGGCCGTGTGCGAGGCCGTGTTCGGCCTAGGTTTGAGAATTTTTGGGCGGATTTGAGCCGTTCATTTTCTTTAATTAAGATCCAATGACCCAGGTGTGTTCCTGCCGTGTTAAGGCCGGGAATGGGGGATTAACTCCTCATTTTCTCTTTAGCTTTCTTCTTCTAAGGAGTTTGAGAGAGGAGAGAGCAATGAGGAAGAAAGGGGAGGTTTCTGGCCGCCGGCAGAGCATCGGAGCACCGATTTGGGAACCAAGAGCGGATCCGCGGAGGAAATTCCATTGTGAAGCCTTCTATCCGTATAGTTTTTCCATGGCCCAAAAGCGTACTACAAGGGTAACAATTCCCTACTTGAGCATGTGAAGCTCTCCTTCTTTTGCATAAGAAAACCCCCTCCCGCAAGTGTGTGGTGAGTGTGCGGTGTTTCTTGGGGTTGACGGTAATAGTCCCCCTTGTGTTGCATATAGTGTCCAGAATCGAAGTACGGACATAGGCATTGTGTGTGAAGCCTACCCGGACGTGTTGGTCTGGATCGGTGATGTTGCATTTTATGTGGTTTGCCGAAGAAGACTCCGTGTTTTGTGTTTTCGGGTTTCTACGCGGTAGATTGCAGCAGGGATCCTTGGGTATTAACCCCAAGGCGCACCCAGAAAACTGGGCGGAAACGTAGTTCTGCTAATTTGGCGGTCGGGGAGCCAGCCTTGTACATAACTGGGTTACGTGATGTTTGGAATTGTGGCGGGATCCGAGAGAAGCTTGGCTCATGCATACATCTTAAGGTGACTATGTGGTGTGAGCAACGAGCAAGTGGAATCGGACCCGGGCTATGTGGTTCAGTGCGACTAGCCGTTCACATAGTCGGGAGCCTTAGACAGTGGTCAGAAAGGCTAAAATGCTCACGTTGTTGCCATCCCGGGGATGGTGGTGGAGCCACGTTATTGACCGGATTCACCGTCAATGTGCCCTGAGTGCACGGGGTGTTTGGTCGTGCGAGCCTACACCTGTGGCAAAGTATGTTTGTACTTTATTGTTTAGCTGGGCTAATAAAATGCAGGGAAGGAGCACCACCGTCCCGAGTAAGGGGCAGGGTCGTTATAATTTGGTCGGCTTTGGCTGACCGTTACTTTGTTTGCCACCGTGCGGTGGAATGTTGCTTGCAGGTGCTACGGAGCCGAATACCAAGTAGCGGGCTGTAGCCCAAGTTGCTGAGCTGGCCCTCGAAGGCCAAAGCGAATAGTTGTATTTTATTTCTATCATGTGTGGCCGGCCTGCGAGCCGATGTATGAAAAACACTACTTTGTTAAGTGAACTCTTGTAAGGCCATAAGGCCAAATACTTTCGGTGTAATTGTTATTTCATTCCTGTGGTAGTTGTGGACATTCATGATAGTTGAATTTTCAATTATGGGTTCTTTCCAATTATTTAAAAGCTTCCGCTAGAATGCTCTGTGTTAAGGCGAGTAGTCGTAGTTGGAATGATTTTGATATTCTTATGTAACCCTTCCGACTGTCTGTGGTATATGGCGTCGGGTTCCAGCTGGACCTTCTGTTATATGTCATACGACGGATGTGGGTGTTACATGAGTATTATTTTTGAGATCTAAGTCAGATACATTCAAGGTTCTTACAGATTTTCTCAAGACCATACAGATTGACTACTCTACTCAAGTTGCATTGATTAGAAGTGATCATGGTACCGAGTTTGAGTCTCTTTATAACGCCCCAAAACTCAAAAGAGCGACGGGAGGCATTTTGAGCCAAGTTTGGAATTTGGCAGGGGTCACACGACCTGGGACACGGGCATGTCATAGGCCGTGTCCTTGGCAGGTTATGGCGTGTCGATACAGGGCCTGCTGTGTCGACACAGGGCCTGCTGTGTCGACACAGGGCCTGCTGTGTCGACACAGGGCCTGCTGTGTCGACACAGGGCCTGCTGTGTCGACACAGGGCCTCCTGTGTCGACACAGGGCCTCCTGTGTCGACATAGGGCCTGCTGTGTCGACACAGGGCCTGTTGTGTCGATACAGGGGTCTTGGCAGGGTCTCAACTAAATGTCCCGACACAGTTTGAGTTTGTCTCGGACGTGTCCTGCTCCGGTTTGTGAACCGTGTGGTGTTCGGCCCAGTTTTCCATGTCATACCTGGATCATAGCCGTACATTTCTTTATGATTGGGATCTGACGGCTGGAGGTTATTCCTATTGGGATATACCCGAGTGTAGGGTTTCAAAACCCTCATCTTTTATTCGCTGGTTCTCTGTCTAAGTTCTAGAGAGAGGGGAGAGCAACGAGGAAGAAGGAGTCTAGATCCGGTCGCCGGCGGAGCTTCAGAGCTCCAAATCGCGAACCGACTTCGGATCTACGGAGGCAAAGAGAGGGCGGTGCTTTTCATCAGCATAATTTTCCATGGCGCCAAGGAAGAATGCTAGGGTAATGATTCTCTACTTGAGCATGTGAAGCTCTTCTTTTCCCCTGCATAGGAAGCCCGCTCTCGCGAGTTTGCGGTGAGTTGAGGCGTTCCTTCAGTAGACATGAATAGTCCCCGTTGTGTACATGTAGAGTCCGTAATCGAGAATGGATATAGGCATGATGTGTGAAGCCTACCCGGACAAGTTGGTCGGGATCGGTGATGTTGCATTGCATAAATGGCCGGAGAAGACTCCATGCGAATGTTTGTTTTTCGGGTTTTCTATGGGGTAGATTGCAACAGGGAGCCTTGGGGATTAACTCCAAGGTGCACCCGGAAAACTAGGCAGATGCGTGATTCTGCCAACTTGGTGGCCTGGGAGCCAACTTGAACATAACCGGGTTATGTGAAGTGTGTAACAGAAACGGGACTTGGGAGAAGTTTGACCCACGCATATGGCTTAAATTGTCGTTGCGATGTGAACACGGGTTGGACGGAACCGTACCCGTTCTATGTCGTTCGGTGTGGCTGTTGGCATAGATGAGGGTCTTCGACGATCTATGCCTTAAATTGACGTGACCCATGCCGGGAAGACAAAATGCTCATGGTTTGGTCGTCATAGTGGCGGTGGTGAGACCGGGGTGTCTATGGCTTAAATTGACGTGACATTGACTAGTTCACCGAGAATGTGCCCTGAGTGCACGAGGCGTGTGGTCGTGCGTGCCAACGCCTGTGAAGCAATGTATATATATATATATATATATATATATATATATATATATATATATATATATATACTGCTCGGTTATGCTAAGAAAGTGCAGGGAAGGAGCATCGCCGCCCCGAATTGGGGGCGGGATCGTTATAATTTGGTCATCATTGCTGACCGTTGCTTTGGTTTGCCAACGTTGCATTGGATTGTGCTTGCAGGTGCTGCGGAGCCGAGCGGTAAATAGCGGGCTAAAGCCCAAATTGCTAAGCCGGCCCACGAAGGCCTAATTTTGAGTGTTTTCTTTTATTCATGTATGGCCGGCGTGCGTGCCGAGGTTTGAAAAACATGTAATTTGAGGAAAATAATTGTAAGGCCATAGGCCAGTACTTGTGTATTTGTACTTCATTCATGTTGTCTTTGTAATGGAATTCATGCTAGTGTTTGGTTCTTTATTAATGCAACTTTTAATTGCTTCCGCTAGAATGACTATGTGTAGGACGTTGGATTGGTTGGATGATTTCCATTGAGTAACTACCCGGTCTGTCTGTGGTATATGGCGTCGGGCCCCGCCCGGACCTACTGATATATGTTATGCGACGGATAGGGGGGTTACAATTTGATATCAGACTCCTGGTTTCGGTTAGGCTTAAACTGAATTTGTGGCCGAATTCTTTTTAAGGGGTGGTGAGCACATGTGTGTGCGTCATCGTTATAACAGCAAAAGAACCCATGAATGTCCACTTAGAAATGAAAATACACGTGTTTGAGGAACCTGCGTTTTCCTATAATTACTGTTCGCAATTTTGTTTGATCGCTTAACGGTATTTTGTACAACTATAGGTGGTCAGAAGCGGTGCTGGGTCGTCAGAATGCCGAGTTTCTGAGGCTAGTAGTGCACCAAACGATGCTCCTGCAACACCTCCATCGGCGGAAACTATACAATTGGTTACCGAAGCAGTGTTTGCCATGATCAATGCGCAGCCTGCAAGGCAAATGCAGCAGCCCGCTCATGCGATGGAGCAGGTACCTCTTCCAGAGGTTGAGCCGAAAAGAGTGGAGCAGGTATTAGTGGAACCGTTGGTGCCGAGGAGGGCAACTGAGAGACAGCTCAAACATGTCATGAGTTTTAATCCTCCGGTATTCTCGGGGTTGGGAACCCCATCTCAAGCTGAATACTGGCTCCCCATGTGAAGAGAGTCTTGACAGCGACAGAGACGGAGGAGTGGCAGATGACCACTATAGCTACGTTCTTGTTGGATGGAGACGCTAGACTGTGGTGGGAGGGTTTGGAGCTGCATCTATTGAGAGGAAGGCAACTTGTGGACGTATCCATGGATGAGTTCTCGAGATTGTTCTTGTCTAGGTACCTCCCTTCGATGCAAAGGATAACATTGGAGAATGAGTTCCAGAGGTTGGTACAAGGAGAGAGTAGCGTGGATGAGTATCTCCACAAGTTTACCCGATTGGGTCGGTACGATAGCTCCACCATCGCGGATGAGGAGCGTAAGACCAACCATTTCTACGAAGGTCTAAGAGATAACTTGAGGCTACTACTCTCGGGGTCGATGACGCAGGGTTTCTTGACCCTGGTCAACACGGCTCGGTCTTTGGAGAAGTACATGAAGAATATTCAAGCGAAGAAAAGCTTGGGTTATAAAAAGGCGGAGTTCAAGGTGCCGACTACCTCAAAGTCTGGATATCATAAGTTCTTTAAGAAGGCTAGGACTTCGGGTCCAGCTCCTTCTTTTGGTGCTTCTGGGGAGACTACGGGTCGGACCCCGGGTGCATGTTTTACTTGTGGGAAGCCGGGGCACTTTGCCCGCGATTATTGGAGCGGACGTCCCAAGTCCGAAAGGAAGCCGGGAGTAACTTATGAAGAGAAGGGCAAGGCGGTGGAGTCAACCACGTCCCATTATGCTCCAGCTCAACCAAGGGTTTATAATCTTGGCCAACAAGAGGCCATCAAACAAGCGGATGTGGTGACCGGTATGGTTTAAATTTATAGCAAGTCAAATTGTTTTATACTTGTTATGTGTGTGTTACCTTACCACTGCTTGTTTAGGATTTGTTTTGATTTATGAGAATCCGGCAAGAGCACTCTTTGATACGGGAGCTTCACACTCCTTGTCCGAAGGATTCATATCGCACATCGGAGTACCTTCTTCGATGGCAAAAGGACAAGTTGGATGTGTTGTTACCGAATGGGTGTTCGATGCGCGCGGATAAAATATGTGGTGTTAAGATTTGCATTGTGAATCAGGAGTTCGATCTGCAAGCATCGTTACTACCGCTGCTGGAGTTCGACATTATATTTGGCATGGACTGGATCTCAGAGCAGCAAGCCTATATTGATTACGGTCGCAAGGAAGTCAAGTTGGGAGCAGGTCGTGAGACGACTTTTACGAGCTTGAAAGGGTCGAGCAAGACGTTGATATCTGCTCTTCAGGTGGTGAAGGCGGTTCGTGCTGGTGCAGAGCTGTTCTTTATACTAGTGGAGGTTGCAAAGCCGAAGCCTACGTTGGATAGTATTTCAGTGGTAGCTGAGTATCCTGATTTGTTCCCCGCTGATCTTCCTGGAGCCCCGCCTCAACGGGAGATAGATTTCACGATTGAGCTAGTGCCAGGTGCGAAGCCCGTGTCATGATCTCCGTATCGGCTAGCGCCTAAGGAAATGGCGGAGCTGAGGGTGCAACTTTAAGAGTTGTTGGAGCAAGTATATGTGCGTCCAAGTTCTTCTCCTTGGAGCGCACCTGTAACGCCCTGAAAATTGTATTTGAGTCGGTCGCGAAAAAGGGGATTTTTGGCGTCTGTATAGGGGTACACGGCCTAGGACACGGGCGTGTCTAAGGCCTTGTCTGGCTGGTGTTTTTGGTCGTTTTCATCCCGAGAAGGACACGGCTAGAAACATGGCTAAGTGACACGGGCGTTTCATTTGACACGGCCGTGTGCCTACCCGTGTCCCTACTCGTGTTCTTTTGGGTCGTGTCCGTTGCCGTGGCAGTTATGCGTGACACGCCCCCAAACACGGGCATGTCGAGGAACCCAACACGGGCGTATCAGGTGAGATACGGGCGTGTCTTTGCCCGTGTGTCTTTCCTCTGTTTGACGATCGTGCCTGGATCGAGGCACACGGCCTGGGACACGACCGTGTGCCCAGCCGTGTTCGGCACAGGTCTGGAGATTTTTGAATGGATCTGAGCCGTTCATTTTCTTTAATTAAGATCCAACGGCCCAGATGGTTTCCTGCTCTGTTAAGGCCGAGAATAGGGGAGTTAATCCTTCATTTCTCTCCAACCATTCTCTCTCTCAAGGAGTTGGAAAGAGGAGGAAGAAGGAAGGGATTCCGGCCGCCGGCGGAGCATCGGAGCACCGTTTAGAAATCTGAGAGCGGATCTGTGGAGGAAAGTTTGTTGCGAAGATTTCCATCCATGTAGTTTTTACATGGCGCCAAAGCGGACTACAAGGGTAACGATTCTCTACTTGAGCATGTGAAGCTCTTTCTTTCTGCATAGGGAATCCCGCTCCCGCGAGTGTGCGGTGAGTGCGTAATGTTCCTTGGGGTTGATGTGAATAGTCCCCCTTGTGTTGCATATAGAGTCCGGAATCGTAAGTATGGGCATAGGCATTGTGTGTGAAGCCTACTCGGACGTGTATTGTCTGGATCGGTGATGTTGCATTTGATATTATTTGCTGGAGAAGACTCCGTGCTTTGGGTTTTTCGGGTTTCTACGCGGTAGATTGCAGCAGGGATCCTTGGAGGTTAGCTTCAAGGTGCACCCGGAAAACTTAGCGGAAACGTGTTCTGCTAACTTGGTGGTCTGGGAACGGCTTTGATCATAACTTGGTTATGAGATTGTTTGGAAAACTTTGGGATCCGAGAGAAGCTTGGCCCGCACGTAGGACTTAAATTTTATATGCGGCGTGAGCAATGGGCAAGTGGAATTGGACCTAGGCTATGTGGTTCGGTGCGAGAGACCCGAAGACGAGGACTGGCCGTTGGCATAGTCGGGAGCCTTAGACAGTGGTCAGAAAGGCTAAATGCTCACATGTTGTTGCCATCCTGGGGGTGGTGGTGAAGATGCTGATTGGTCAGGATTCACCGTTAATGTGCCCTGAGTGCACGTGGTGTTTGGCCGTGCGAGCCTACACCTGTGGCGTAGTATAGTTGCGCTTTATTATTTTATTGGGCTAATGTTATGCAGGGAAAGAGCACCGCCGTCCCGAGTTAGGGGCGGGGTCGTTATAATTTGGTCGGCTTTTGGCTGACCGTTGCTTTGTTTGCCACCATGCGGTGGAATGTGCTTGTAGGTGATGCGGAGCCGAGTACCAAATAGCGGGCTGGAGCCCATGTTGCTATGCTGGCCCTAGAAGTCCAAAGCGAATAGTTATTTTTATTTTTATCATGTGTGGCCGGCCTGCGAGCCGATGTATGTAAGACATGTTTTTATTAAGTGAACATTTGTAAGGCCATAAGGCCATATACCCTTTTAGTGTATTTGGGGTTTCATTCCTGTTGTGTGGATGTGGACATTCTTGGATATGGAATTAAGATTTGGGTTCTTTCAACTTTAAAAGCTTCCGCTAGAATGCTCTGTGTAGGACGTGTAGTCTCAATTGGATAGTTTGAATATTCTTATGTAACCCTTTCGACTGTCTGTGGTATATGGCGTCGGGTTCCAGCTGGACCTTCTGTTATATGTCATGCGACGGATGGGGGTGTTACAGCACCGGTCCTCTTTGTTAAGAAGAAGGATGGGAGCTTGAGGCTATGTATCGATTACCGAGAACAGAACAAGTTGACGGAGAAGAACAAGCACCCAATCCGAAGGATCGATGATCTTTTTGATCAGTTGGTCGGGTCGACGGTGTACTCTAAGTTGGATCTTAAGTCCGGCTACTATCAGCTGAGAATAAGGGAGAGTGATATCCCTAAGACAGCGTTCAGTACAAGATACAGGCATTACGAGTTTACGGTCATGCTGTTTGGGTTGACGAATAAACTGTCAGTGTTCATGGATTTGATGAATAGGACTTTCAGGGAGTACTTGAACCATTTCGTGATCGTCTCATCGACGATACTTTGGTGTACTCGCAGAGTGAGGAAGATCACTTCAGGCATCTTCATTTGGTTTTGGAGACGCTAAGGAAGAATCAATTGTACGCCAAGTTCTCGAAATGCGAGTTTCGGTTGTCCTCAGTGGCATTTCTCGGTCATATAGTGAGTGGTGAGGGTATTGCAGTGGATCCGGCGAAGATTGTTGCGATACGAGAGTGGCTTGAGCTTTCTAGGGTAGCGGATGTCTGGAGCTTTCTAGGGCTTGCCAGCTATTATAGGCGCTTCATGGAGAACTTCTCGCGGATAGCGTTATCTCTCACTACTTTGACGAGGAAAGAGCAGAATTTCGTTTGGACGCCGGAGTGCGCACGAGATTTTGAGGAGTGGAAGTGTCGGTTGATCACGGCGCCAGTTCTTAGTTCGTCGTGTGGGACCGAAGGTTTTGAGATTTATAGTGATGCTTCGGGCAGTGGTTTGGGTTGTGTGCTATTGCAGCACAGAAGCGTGTTAGCATATGGCTCGAGACAGCTGAAGGTGCACGAGAGGAACTATCTGGTCCATGACTTGGAGTTAGCGGCCGTGATTTTTGCATTGAAGCTGTGGAGACATTATTTGTACGGTGTGAAGATTGATATCTACACCGATCATAAGAGCCTGAAATATTTGCTGGATCAGAAAGATCTGAAAATGCGGTAGCGTAGGTGGATGGAGTTCCTGGGGGACTATACATTCAAGATCCACTATGTGTCTGGTAAAGGTAATGCGGTTGCAGGCGCATTGAGTCGATGGGCCCCAGCTCACGCCAATTGGTTGTCGCTACATGACGAGCGGTTTGTGCGGGAGTTGGAGGCGTTGGAGATCTCTTACGTGGATAAGCAGTCAAGTGCTGAAGCATTATTGAATTGGACTGAAGTCCAATATGACCTAGCTGATCAGATTCGGCAGGCTTTGGATATGGATGTCCACATGAAGCAACTCATGATAGAGGCTCTGGATGGGTCAAATTCCCAATTCGTTGGGGAGGACGGATTACTTTGGAAAGACGGTCGTCTGTGCATCCCAAACATGGGCAACTTGCGGGTGGAATTGTTGTACGAGGTGCATCATACCAAGTACTCGATTCACCCGGGGAGCATGAAGATGTACTACAATGTTAAGAAATTGTTCTGGTGGCCAGGACTGAAAAAGGATGTGGCGATGTACGTGGCGAAGTGTCAGACGTGCGCCTTGGTGAAGGCGGAATGCAAAAGCCGGGAGGATTCTTGAAATCCTTGTCTATTCCAGAGTGGAAGTTCTACAACATTACTATGGACTTTGTGCACGGGTTGCCAATGTCACAAAAGGGGAACGACTCCATTTGGGTGGTCATAGATTGTCTAACGAAGGTGTCACACTTCATTCCACAAAGGAAGGATGATCCGGTTGAGAAATTGCCAAAGTTGTATGTGGATAATATTGTGCGGCTTCATTGTGTGCCCCGCAGCATCGTGAGTGACCGAGATGGGCGGTTCACGTCCAAGGATTGGAGGCTAGTGCAGCAGATGTTGGGAACAAAGCTGCGTTTTAGCATAGCCTTTCATCCGCAAACGGATGGGCAGACCGAGAGGGTCAATAGGACAATGGAAGACATGCTTCGCATATATGTCCTGGACTTTGGAAAGCATTGGGAAGACCACCTATACTTGGTGGAGTTCGCGTACAACAATAGCTACCAGGCAAGAATACAAATGGTGCCCTTCGAGGCCCTTTATGGTAGAAGATGTCGCACGTCGTTGTCTTGGTTGGAAACGGGTGAGTCAAAATTGTACAAGCGACAAGAGGTGGAGGATGCTACTTCTTTGGCGAGAACCATTCGGGAGAGTTTGCTAATCACTCAGGACCGCCAGGCTAAGTACTATAATGTCAAGCACAGGAATGTGGAGTTCGCTATTGGCAATTGGGTGTACTTGAAGATCAAGTCATTCAAGGGTATCTCGCGGGTGCGGCGCTTGAAGAAGCTAAGCCCGAGGAACCTTGGACCGTTTGAGGTTCTGGAGCGGATTGGTGAAGCAGCGTACCGGTTGAAGCTGTCAGTGGAGCTTAGTGGTCTACATGATGTATTCCATATATCGGTGCTACGGAAGGCGGTGCAAGAGCCTATGCAAGTGATCGCGGTCGATTAAGTGTCGGTTGATAGTGGGTTGATGACGAAGGTCAAGCCCGTACGTATTGAGGACTCGAAAGTCAAGTCGCTACGCAATAAAGAGATTAGGATGGTCAAGGTCCATTGGGACAATTGCGGTCTGGAGGAGCTCTCTTGGGAGCGAGAGCGGACTATACTTGAGGAGTACCCGGAGTTATTTTACTCAGGTACCGTTTAAGTTTTATGCTTATCTTTCCTTTATGTAATTTCGTGGATGAAATTCTTTTAAGAGGGGGAGAGTTGTAACGCCCCGAAACTCAAAAGAGCGACAGGAGGCATTTTGAGCCAAGTTTGGAATTTAGTAGGGGTCATACGGCCTGGGACACGGGCGTGTCATAGGCCGTGTCCTTGGTAGGTTGTGGCGTGTTTGACACAGTCTGCTGTGTCCACACAAGGTCTGTTGTGTCGACACAGGCCCTGCTGTGTCGACACAGGTCCTGCTGTGTCGACACAGGGCCTGCTGTGTCGACATAGGGCCTGCTGTGTCGACACAGGGCCTGTTGTGATGACACAGGGTGCGCTGTGTCGACATAGAGTGTTGACACAGTATGTGCTGTGTCGACACAGAGTATCGACACAGAGTGTCGACACAGGGGTCTTGGCAGGGTCTCGACTAAATGTCCTGACACAGTTTGAGTTTGTCGCGAACGTGTCCTGCTCCGGTTTGTGAACCGTGCGGTGTTCGGCCCAGTTTTCCATGTCAGACCTGGATCGTAGTCGTACATTTCTTTATGATTGGGATACGACGACTGGAGGTTATTCCTATTGGGATATACCCGAGTGTAGGGTTTCAAAACCCTCATCTTCTATTCGCTGGTTCTCTGTCTAAGTTCTAGAGAGAGGGGAGAGCAACGAGGAAGAAGAAGTCTAGATCCGGTAGCCGACGGAGCTTCGGATCTCCAAATCACGAACCGACTTCGGATCTACGGAGGCAAGGAGAGGGCGGAGATTTTCATTATCATACTTTTCTATGGCGCCAAGGAAGAATGCTAGGGTAACAATTCTCTACTTGAGCATGTGAAGCTCTTCTTTGCCCTTGCATAGGAAGCCCACTCTCGCGAGTTTGCGGTGAGTTGAGGTGTTCCTTCGGGTAGACATGAATAGTCCCAGTTGTGTACATATAGAGTCCGTAATCGAGAACGGATATAGACATGATGTGTGAAGCCTACCTGGATAAGTTGGTCTGGATCGGTGATGTTGCATTGCATAAATGGCTAGAGAAGACTCCGTGCGAATGTTTGTTTTTCGGGTTTTCTACGGGGTAGATTGCAACAGGGAGCCTTGGGGATTAACTCCAAGGTGCACCCGGAAAACTGGGCAGATGCATGATTCTGCCAACTTGGTGGCCTGGGAGCCAACTTGAACATAATCGGGTTATGTGAAGTGTGTAACGGAAACGGGACTCGGGAGAAGTTTGACCCGCGCATATGGCTTAAATTGTCATTGCGATGTGAGCACGGTTTGGACGGAACCGTAACCATTCTATGTCGTTCGGTGTGAGCCGTTGGAATAGATGAGGGTCTTTGGCGGTCTATGGCTTAAATTGACGTGACCCATGCCGGGAAGACAAAATGCTCATAGTTTGGCCGTCATAGTGGCGGTGGTGAGACCAGGGTGTCTATGACTTAAATTGATGTGATATTGACTGATTCACCGAGAATGTTCCGTGAGTGCACGGGGCATGTGGTCGTGCGTGCCAATGCTTGTGAAGCAATGTATATATATATATATATATATATATATATATATATATATATATATATATATATATATATATATATATATATATATATATATACACTGCTCGGTTATGCTAACAAAGTGCAGGGAAGGAGCATCGCCACCCCGAATTGGGGGCGGGATCGTTATAATTTGGTCAACATTGCTGACTGTTGCTTTGGTTTGCCACCGTTGCGGTGGATTGTGCTTGCAGGTGCTGCGGAGCCGAGCGATAAATAGCCGGCTAAAGCCCAAATTGCTGAGCCGGCCCTCGAAGGCCTAATTTTGAGTGTTTTCTTTTATTCATGTATGGCCGGCCTGCGTGCCGAGGTTTGAAAAGCATGTAATTTGAGGAAAACAATTGTAAGTCCATAAGGCCAGTACTTGTGTATTTGTACTTCATTCCTGTTGTCTTTGTAGTGGACATTCATGCTAGTGTTGGGTTCTTTATTAATGCAACTTTTAATTGCTTCCGCTAGAATGACTCTATGTAGGACGTTGGATTGGTTGGATGGTTTCCATTGAGTAACTACCCAGTCTATCAGTGGTATATGACATCGGGCCCCAGCCGGACCTACTGTTATATGCTATGCGACGGATAGGGGGTGTTACACTCTTCTTATGCAAGAGTTCTGTGAGAAGGAAGATATCAGACATTGCTTCTCAGCTCCTAGAACTCCTCAACAAAATAGGGTAGCTGAAAGGAAAAATAGAACCCTAATTGAAGCTGCAGGCACATTACTTGCAGATGCTTACATGCCCCTATCCTTTTGGGCAGAGGTTGTGAGCACAGCAAACTATGTACTGAACAGAAGCTTAATACATAAACTTAAGAATAATACTCCCGATGAATTGCTTAAAGGGAAGACACCTAAAATCACCTATTTTAAAGTATTTGGTTGCATATGCTATGTTCATAACAATGATAAGAAATATATTAGAAATTTTGAAGCTAAGGCTGCAGAGGGAATTTTTCTAGGATATTCCCAACTCAGTAAAGCTTATAGGGTGTTTAATAAATCTACTTTAAAAATTGAGGAATCTGTTCATGTAACTTTTGATGAAGCTAACATATCTTATAAGGAGAAAGAAATTTCTACCAACAGCACATTGCAGGTACCTCACTTGTGTGAGAGATTGGATGATCTAAGCCTCGCCCAAGATGTTCCAATATATCCCTCTCCACAAGTTGAAGAAGAACGTGAAGAAGAAAGTTTAGAGGTGGTTGAAACCTATCCAACAGTTAATGAAATTCCACAAGAGGAATTTATCCCCCAAGGTGTTGCTCAACCAACTCCACCCATTGAATTTGTCACACTTAGGGATCACCCTGTATCTCAAGTGATTGGAGACATTTCAGTTGGTGTGTAGACAAGGCATCAACTCAACCAAGATTTGATGCATGCCTGCTTCATATCTCAAATTGAGCCCCAATCCACTAAAGATGCAAAGCAAGATCCCCACTGGATTGTTGCAATGCAAGAGGAGTTCAACCAATTTGAGAGATGTAGAATATGAGATTTAGCTCCAAGGCCGAAAGACTACCCAGTCATTGGAACTAAATAGGTATATAGGAACAAGCTTGATGCCCAAAGTGTCATAATAAGGAATGAAGCAAGGTTTATTGCTCAAGGTTATAGGCAAGAGGAAGGAATTGATTATGGCCAGACGTTTGCACCTATTGCAAGGTTGGAAGCAATTAGGATCTTCCTTGCATATGTTGCCTACAAGAAATTCAAGGTTTATCAAACGGATGTCAAAAGTGCCTTTCTTAATGGAGAACTTAAAGAAGAGGTTTATGTAGAACAACCTCCAGCGAAAATAATGGTGATTCCGACGACCACTCTTGCTGCAATGAAATTTGATATGGGATTTGATATTGACTTCGACTCATTCCAGTACTCTGACCAGATCTTTATGGACATTCTGAAATTGTTTAAAGAACAGAATATGCAAAACTTCATGACTCGCAGAATAAAGATAGCAATGACTGAAGTTAAGGAATGGGTATTTACATCTACAACATCAGAGGAAGATACTATGACGTGAACAATATCTGGTAACAGAGTTTCTCTTCCCCCCATTTTATCTGAGATTTTTGGCCTACTGAATGGTAGTGAAGAATTAGAGATGGACAATGAGGAATATGAGAACATGTTGATTAAGATGGGTCATTCTGGAGATAACCCAAACAAGCTATTAAAGAAGAATTTATCTGCTGAGTATAAGTTCTTGGCTGATGTAGTCGGCAAAGTGCTGTTGGGCAAACACACTGCCCACGATTACATCACCAGGCACCAGTTCATGGTGATGGGTGCTCTGGTAGAGAAGAAAGCAGTAAACTTGGGCAAACTGCTATTTGATTTAATTAAGAAGAATAATAATAAGAAAGAGGTCTGTTTTGGAAGAATATTGGGAATATTTCTTCATGAAAAGGATCCTGAACATCTGGTCTCCACGACAGTGTTCATAAATTCCTCCAAAAGGCTTACATCTGCCTTGTTTGGCAGATGGGAGAGGAAAATCACCAAGACATCCAAGGCTTCATCCTCTACAAGAACCTATGAGAGCACCAGGGCCATAACAGCCGCTCCTCCACCTCCAGAAGAATTTCCTTCCTCCACCAACATTCCTTCTCCTCCTCAACCTTAACCACAACAACAAAAACATCATATACCCACACCAGCTCCATCACCAGTTCAATCTCCAATTCATACTTCACCAACTCACCAACAACATCAACTCACACCAGCATCAGCCCCAGTTCCATTTCCTGAGCACATCACTCCATCTCAGTCTCCACTTCCACCTCATTTAAATGACACACACCCTGACACCTTTATGTCATCCCACACCTTCAATCTACTGTTTCCTCCACCATCTCCACATCAGGAACCCATCTCCTCCCCCACAATAACAGTTCCCCTTTCTACAACTGCACTCCCTCTATTCCCATCCCTCCACTCACCCAAACTGACATTCCCTCTACTGTGCCTGACTACACACATACAGATATGTCCAGTGTATTCTCTGTCTGTTCAAATTGTGGTCATCACACTCCTTACTACTCCACTGCTCCAGAATCTCTCTATCTCAACTTTTCTGATATTGCTAAAGACCTTCTTGCATTCATTTCTCTCACCCTTACCGGCTTATAGTTAATGTTATAGCTCCACTTACTGCTTCCATCACATCACTTTCTGCCAAAGTTACTGCCTTATCTCCTGTCCCTTCTTCTGGGGGACTGGCTTTAGGACCCCCTGAAACCAGTCAGGGGGAGATGCTCTATGATGAAGAAGCTCCAGTGGTGATAGCAGCAGTAGAAGCAGCAACAGACTCAATAATGTCAGATTCTTCAAAAGAAGCAGCCACTTCTACTGAACTCATATATTTAATTGATTCTGATACAATATGGATGAGTCAATTATAGCTGAAACAAATATTGTTGGTGATTATATTATAAATCCCACAGTTAATTTGAATTCTTTATTAGATTTATTAAATTTTATCTATAGATATATTCTACCCTGTTCTTCTTATCTACAATCTTTGGCTATAGTTCCATACACTGCACGAATAAGCCCCACAATTGCCAAACAACTTAAGGCTAGTTTTGCAGTAATAGAGCCACCAGTTGCACCAACCCCTTCCAAGGACAGTTCTTCTCCAGAAGCTATTTCAGCTGCAACATACAAAATAGATGATAGTCCCCAGCCTGATTTAGATGAAATCATCATGGCTAACATTGAAGAAGAAAATAAGTTACTGTCTGAAGAAGTTGCTGAAATAGTTGCTCCAAAAATTGATCTTCTAGAAACTTCAGTGGCTCCTCCATCAGAAAAGCAGATATTCTCAAGGCTCTTGATGATTTATATGATAATTTTCAAAGATCTTCTGATGATGAATATGAGGATGATGATTCTGATGATGATAGCACTATTGCCAAGAAGAAAGTCTCAAAGAAGAGAAAGGCTTCCCCCATTGCTGCTCCCAAAATAAATCATATACATGATACACCATATTATATCCTACAGAAAATCACTCCATATCATGGGATGCCAGCTTGGATGTGGCTTTCAAAGAATGAACAAAATGTCAGAAAGAAAAGTAGAAGATACTCCCCACCTCCTCCTCAAAGGAACTGGAGAGGTCCTCCTCCTCCTCCACCTACTGCTGGTGCTTCAGGAAGCAGTTTTCAGAGGTCTACCTCCTATGCTCAAACTTATCAAAGATATCAAGGTAGATCCTCAAGATGTCAAGAAAGCAGCTAGCAGAGGTATTCCTCCAGCAGACAACAACAACATCAGCATCAACAAC
Organism: Platanthera guangdongensis; assembly: GCA_039583875.1. NCBI lineage: Eukaryota > Viridiplantae > Streptophyta > Magnoliopsida > Asparagales > Orchidaceae > Platanthera > Platanthera guangdongensis. The sequence goes on from CM077152.1 coordinate 116,564,782, forward strand.
AACATCATCATCATCATCATCATCAACAACAGCAAGCTCCTGATATAGAAAAAGCTGAAAGTCCAAAAAGGCCTGCATCTCCACCTATTCTATTTGTGGATCCTGAAACTGAGACAACATCAAGAATGGCAGATTCCAGGAACTTGTTGTTATCAATGATAAAAAAAGCTAAAGCTGAAGGGAGATATTCATCCCAATACTCAACAATGTCAACATACAGAAAGGAAGAATTAAAAAGATATGAAAAAGCTAATAAATTTTTCAATGTAGATGCTTACATGAATCTGCATCCAGAAGCTGTTGTTCCCAGAGCCACTTCTCTCAACATTATTGGAGCTGCTGATTTGACCATGTCTAAGAGAGAAGCAGCTAATCCAAATAGAGAAATCAAATTTACACAGCCTTCTGACCAGGACAAAGATGACAAGAAAAAGCAGAAGAAGAAATGATTTATTCTATTTAATTTTTTGACTGTCTGAACTTTATTTGTAATTATCACAAAGCTACTAATCATGTACAAATCTGCTGAATCATTTAAATTTTCTGCTAGATATATTTACTTTGTTTTGTGATCATTTTATCTTTGTATTATTAGTGACCTCACTCAAATAGGGGTAGATTGTTGGATCCCTAGTTGGATTTGGGCTAGGTTCACTAATTAGGATGATTGACCCACCATGTATAGCCAGGGTCATGTCTTTGTGTCCTAGAGTTTAGGCTAAGTCTTTAGAATTAACCTTACATGGACCAGCCAATAGAAGACTCAGAAGACTCCTATTGAGTTGTTGCTGAAGGAGAACCCAAGTGTGGGACACCTTCGGGTGTTCGGTTCAACTTGTTATGTGCATGTCCCGGATGCTTCACGGACTAAGCTGGATGCAAAGACAAGGAAGCTTGTCTTTGTTGGCTACGATGAGCAAAAGAAGGATGAAAATACATGACCCCAGTGACGAAGAGTTTGTTGTATCAAGAATGTTGTCTATTGACGAAACTGACGTCGTATGGTGGAGGCTCAGTTGAACTGTCTGATAGCAAGTTGATTATGAACCCTTGTGGTTGCTGAAGGCCTGGAAGAGGAGCTTGCTGTTTCACCAGCAGCTCTTGTTGCTTCTAACTCCGAGGCTGAGCCTTCTGGCTCAGGAAGAAGGGGGAGCACTGCTCAAAGCTTGCCCCAAGTAGGATTTGAGCCCGAAGAAGCAATAGAAGCAGTAAGCAAGGAGCCGACCCTTCGGAGATCGAAGATGGTTATTAAGCCTCCGACTCGTTACTGTGATGGGAATGCAGTGAGCTTTGTATCCTGCTTCTTTGCAGGTCCTCTGGATGAGCGAGAGCCTGCAAGCTTCAACGAGGCCACTGAGTTAAGGAGTGGGAAGATGTCATGAAGGAAGAGATTGCTGCTCTCAAGAAGAATGAAACCTGGGACCTTGTGCCCAAGGTTGATGACATTACTCCAGTAACTTGCAAGTGGGTGTTTAAGTTGAAGAAGAAGCTGATGGGAGCATTGATAGATATAAAACTCGCCTGGTCGCTCGAGGATTCTCACAACAGTATGGAGAAGACTATGAGGAGACGTTTAGTCTGGTTGCAAAGATGACTTCAGTTAGAGTGGTGATCGCCTTGGCTGCAAGTAAGGGATGGAGGATGTGGCAGCTTGATGTAAAGAATGCTTTTTCTTTACGGAGAAATTGATAAGGACATCTTCATGGATCATCCACTTGGATTTATTTCTGATGATCATCTGGACTATGTCTGCAAGCTCAAAAAGGCTCTCTATGGGTTGAAGCAAGCTCCTAGAGCTTGGTATGAAAAGATAGCAGAGTACTTGCAGTTCTGCGGTTATCTTGCTTCCAACTCAGATTCCAGCTTGTTCATCAAGAAGAAGGGGGAGCTTCAAGTCTTGGTCCTACTATATGTGTATGATATGATCATCACAGGAAATTCGGAGGAGGAAGTAGCAAGGCCTTAGCTTGCTAAAAACGCTTCGAGATGAAGGACTTGGGAGAAGCTTCATCACTTTCTCGGTCTTGAAGTGGAGAGGAAGAAGAGCGGTATACTCATTTGCCAAAGAGGTTATGCAGATCGCATTGTGAAGCGGTTCGGCATGGGCGAAGTAAGGAGTTGCTCTACTCCACTGGAATATGGGCTGAAGCTTCGACGAGATGAGGGAAGAATTCTTCCTGACCCCTTGGTGTTCAGAGCTCTTGTTGGGAGCTTGATCTACCTGACGATTACAAGGCCAGACATTGCTTACGTTGTTGGCCGAGTAAGTTGGTTTATGACTGAACCAAGGAAGCCTCATCTAGTGGCGGCTAAGAGCATTTTGAAGTATGTCAAGTCAACTTCTGACATGGGACTCCTCTATAGAAAGGACTCGGACTTTGCCTTGCTTGGGTACACGGATGCTGACTATGGCGGTGATTCGGATGATCGAAGATCGACTTCAGGTTATGTGTTCACTTACGGATCAGCTAGCATCTCGTGGTGTAGCAAGAAGCAGGACTCGGTGTCCGTCTCAACTACGGAGGCAGAGTATAAGGCTTCGGCCTTGGCTGCTCGGGAAGCCATCTGGTTGAGGAGGCATATAGAGGATGTGCATGAAGAAATGCAAGGGCCAACTTTACTCCGTGGTGACAATGAGAGTGCTCTCAAGCTGGTTAACAATCCAGTGTGTCATGCTAGGACCAAGCATATAGAGATCGATCATCACTTTATAAGAAAGAAGGTGTTGGAGGGATCTCTACTGGTCGGGCATGTTCGGAGTGAAGACAATCTTGCTGACATCTTCACGAAGCCACTGTCGAAGGGGCCTTTTGAACGGTTGCGCAGCTTGCTGGGCTTGGTCACCACTTCTCACTTCAAGGGGGAGTGTTGAATTTTGTGAAGTGAAAGTGGTTGATGGGACATGCCGTGTGGCCTGAACGGACAGATCTGGCGGACTGGGCGGACTGGGCAGACTGCTGTTATGCGGCCTGGTGATATGTCTAGTGGAAGCTGGCTGTTCTTCTCAGTGGCTTGTGCGGTTTAAGTCCGCGGCCTAGCGGACTGTTATCTGCGGATAGGGCGTTGGCTGTTGGTTTAGCCAAGGAGCGCCCTGAGCGGATAAAGGTTCGTGGACTGGTGTATGTTGCTCAGTGACCGATTTGCAAGCTTGTGTTAACCGACGGATTGGGTGCTATCCGCGGGAGGCTTGCAGACTGGCGTGTCCGCGATGTTCGCTGTTGCGGACTAGCCTTAGAGTTTGGCTGTGGCCTTGCCGAGCTCTGGTAGAACAACACTACTATTGCTGTGGCGGACTGGTGTGTGGAGTCCGGCAGATGGCTGTTGCTTTGGGCAGGTGTGCGAGTAGCTTGCGGACTGCTTCTCCTTGGCAGGGTTTTGGCGGTCTGTGTTGCTTGATTGTTTGGCGGACGGAGCTATGTCCGCCGAGCTCGCGCTAGGCCCCTTGGTGGTTCTGGACTTGGTCACACTATGTGCCAAGACCAGTGTGTCCGCAGTATCCGCCATGTCCGCTGTTGACCGGGCGGACTGCCTTTGGTCGTGGGCTTGTGGTGGATGGAGGTGTTGATGTGGTGGTATGTAGACTGCCTCTTGTTGTGCGGATAGTCACTGAAGGGGGATGCTATCCTGCAGTACTTGGAGGCTTTGCGGGCTGGTGCCTTGTCCGCATAGCCCGGGCGGACTGTTGAGGGTTCGCCCAAAGGTGCCTTGCTCTTGGCGGGTTGATCCTTGGAATCCGGCTAAGTCCTTGCGGACTCGTCGGACGGGTGTTGTTAGCGCGCGAGCTGGGGCAGTGTCTCTATCCACTAGGGCGGTGACCACACTCCTCACCTCGCCTATAAATAGGACCCCCCGGCACGTATACAGTAACTGAGTGAACAATAAGTGGGGCTTGGGCAAATTGCTGCGGTCTGCGTTTTCTGTCTGCGCGGGTTGAGTAGAGCTGACAGTTTGCTGTGTGCAGGTCGCGCGGGTAGCTTCAAGGAGCCATGAGTTTGGCTTTGACTTCGGTCAAGTACTTGGAAGTGTGCGGTCTCTGCGGTTTCAGCAGGTCGCTCTACGGCTTATCAGTTCTCTGCTTCAACTTTGCAAGTTCCAATAACCTGTCCGTCAGGCGCAGACGGGTAGGCGGTATGTGCTTCAGTTCATCAGCAGTAGGCGAATAACGGTGTGTCCGCACGGCCTCGCGGCTTCGGCAGACTCTGTGGCTATTCGGCGTGTTGCAGCAGCTCGGGCGGGTTCGGCGGTATTGCCGACTTCGGCGGTCTCGGCGGTTTCCAGTGCTGTCCGCCCGGCTTGTTTGTTGTGCTTTCTGTTACAGCTGTTTGTACTAGCGAAATTATGTCTCGCTACGTATACCTCGCCTTGTAAAGAAGTTTAATGAATATAATATCTGCTTGTTCTTCCATGTGCTTGGTGTGTTGAGCTTATTCCCTATTTTTCTGTTAGATCAAAGTGTGAACTGGGTAATGCCGAAGATATTAATTTGGAGTTTGGGCTATCTTGCTGACTACCTTGAGAAAATTTTAACAATTAAGCCCTACACTCAGGCTGGGAGGACAGCCCTACCTCAGATCCCAAAGGATCCTACCTCAGAGCTCTGTAGTGCTCCTACACTCAGTGACCCACAAGCCACCTACCTCAGCTTTATCTCTAAGGCCTACAGCTCAGGCTTTTCAGCCCTACAACTTCAGGCACAAGGCTCTACTCTCAGAGTGTTGCAATACTCCTACAGCTCAGCACCCCTCCAGGTACCTACCTCAGTGCCCCTCTAGGCACCTACAGCTCAGTGACAAGCTTGTCACCTACCTCAGGCACAAAGGCCATATACTTATGGAGCAACACTCTCCTACCTCATGCACTTAAGCCCTACAGCTCAGATGCTCACTTGGATCCTACCTTAGTGCCCCTCCAGGCACCTACCTCAATGACAAATTTGTCACCTACCGCTCAGGCACAAAGTTCCCTACACTCAGATTCAGGAAACGTGAATCCTATAGAAAATGAATAAATATTTGAAGAAAATAAAATAACTGACTCAGAGAAATTACACTCAGTCAACTTTGCTGGACTGAGCAGATTTCAGTTTAGCCTACCTGTTGTAGAAAGAATCAGCCTTCTTCTACAGCTATCACTTACTACTGTTGCACTGATGAGCAGCTTCCACTTTGCTGAGAGATGAATCAGCTAAATTGTTTTGTAGAGAACACCCTTGCTAAGCTTGAAGAGCTTCAACTATCCTTTCTTGCCTTAAGGCTATCCTGGCTGGAATTCAGCTTTCAAGCTTGATCGGAAAAATAAATGTCCAGCCACCTCTTTCAGTTTCTCTTTTTTTTCCTTTGATTCGTTAACCCTAATCATTTACTGTTTCCCCTTTTATATGTATTGATTTGAATCAACGACACTATATTATATGGGCCCACCAAGGATTGGTGAGCGCCAACTCCATCAGAAAGGGACAAAACATCTTTCGACGCTATAACAGCTTTCCCCCAATGACTTCCTCTAGTTTTGACTTTGATAACGTCTGTAGTGGTCATCAACATCTGGACTTAGAAATTTTTCCAGAATCCCATCAAGCGTTGAGTGATGTTGAGACACTCAACGCCATCAGCCTTGGCTCTTAGCGCTTTTGGACTTAGAAAATTTCCTGGCTTTGTCTCAGCGGTTTTGTCTGAGCAGTCTCAGCGGTTTTCCATTATTAGCTGAGACAAGCCTTTGTCTTAGCATTTTCCTCTTATTTGCAGTCTCAGTAGTTTTTGCACTTTAATTGTCTCAGCGGATTTGTCTCAGTGGTTTCAACGGTTTTTCATTTATCAGCTGAGACAATTCTTTATTTCTGCGCTTTCCTCTTCATTAGAAGCGTTGAGTGAACCTTCTTCACTCAACGCTTTTGGACTTAGAAACATTCCAGCTAATTTTGTTCTCAGTTGTTTACCTCTTGACTGTCTCAGTGCTTTCTGCTTTATTTAGAAGCGTTGAGTGAACTTGCTTCACTCAATGCTTCTAGATTTAAAAAAGTTTTCATCTAACTTTGTCTCTGCTGTCTCAATTATCTCAACGCCATATTCTCAGGTGTCTCAGCTATCTCAACGCCATCTTCTCAGCTGTCTCAACGCCATCTTCTTAGTTGTCTTCAGCTGTCTCAATGCTATCTTTCCAGCCATCTCAGCTGTCTAAGCGGTCTCAACGCCTTCTTCTCAGCGGACTCATCGCTTATGCCTTAGACAGATTTTCTGGCTTTAACATGACAAGCTTTGAGCTGAGCTCGATGAACTGCGAACTGAGCTCGACGAACTTTGATCTTCTCAGCGCTCTCAGCGCTTTTTGCCTTAGTCAATTTTTCTCTTGCTTCAGCTTGACAAGCGTTAGGCTGAGCTCGACGAACTGTAACCTGAGCTCGACGAACTTCGAGGTAAGTTCGAAGAATTTTGTATCCTGATTTCTTAAGCTTATGTTGAGTTGAGCTCGACGATCAGCAAACTGATTTTGACGAACTCTGAGTTGAGTTCGACGGAATTTGAGTTTACAACCCAACTCATTTTTCTTTACTTGTCCAATCATAGACTACCTGCATGCATGAACTAAAGCACACATCAAATACATTATGCCCCTTAGCATGAATGATGATGCAACTTCAAATCCTGAGAAACATTGTAGGGCACAATTCCCAACAAACATCAAACTCAAAGTCAGAGTTACTTGCATCATCATCATATACTTGAACCTCAAGAGACTTCCCTTTCTCAGTCTTGGAAGATGACTGACTACCACGCTCTTTTACATGAACACCAACATTCATACGCATGGGTTGATGTGATTCAACTCTCTCACCAACCAACTCAATCTCGTTCTCTATATTGCCATCTATAAGCAAATCATCTTCCTTGAAATCACTGTCATTCAAATCATCACCCGTAAGGGACGAGTTTTCATCAGTTGATTCCCCCTCTTCAACGCTTTATGAGTCACTTGAACAGTCTACATGCCGCTCTTCCACAAAACATTTGTCAACCGCTATGCTATCCCAATCCATGCCTACGTAACGAGACATTTCTATACTAAAAAAAGAAAAACAATCACTGAAATCTGCGGGCATATGGAAAAATATAGTTGCCGCTATGTTGATTTGCACTTTGCACTTGTAAAAAATCAACCCAACTTGTAAAAAATAACATGGAATGAGTTACTTTGCAAATCAAGTGCAAAGTAACTCATGCATATAAACACAGAAATCTCATATTTTTTACAAGTTTAGTAACCATGCATACATGTGTTGATATGCAAAATAACCCAACTCTAATGTAAAAAATCGTGCATGTGTTGATTTGCACTTTGCACCCAGATTTCACTGAAATCTTTGTGATTTCAGTAAGAAAAAACAGTAGCAAATCAACAGAAAACGGTTGTTTACGTCGGGAAAAATCACAGAATCACACTGAATCACACCGAATCAACAAAAAATAACACTGAATCACACTGGGGCATTATACCCGAGTGAAAGGGGCGGAGCAGCTGTCTTCGTCGAGCTGGAAAAAGCAGTGACCACCGGACTGGAAGGAAGCCAAAGCCTGGAAGGAAGCTGAAGCAGAGGGGCAAAGTGCAAGGGGCAAGGTTCACCAGACTGGAAGGAATGCGATGATCAAGGCTCCACGAAGACTGGACATTCGATGATCAAGCCGAAGCCTGGCTCTTTAATGCCCAGTTAATCAACAGAAAACGGGATGCCGAAGCATGGAAGGAAGCCGAAGCAGAGGGGCAAAGAGGCAGAGTTGTTGTCTTCGTCGGGCAAAAGGCTCACCGGACTGGAAGGAAGCCGAGCCTGGAAGGAAGCGAAAGCCTCATCAGACTAGAAGAAGAAATCGGGATGTTGTTGCTGGACGCAGGTAGCTAGAAATTAGGGAAGAAGAAATCCGGCTGCAAAACAAAACCGGAAGAAATGGGGCTGGAGGGTTGGAAAACCTAAATATATTTTAAAGACGAAATTATCCCTGATTTAAGAGGTTTAGGGTGCAAAGTGTCAAAGAATTGAGATTCGGGGGTGCAAAATGCAATATTTAAATATTTAGGATGCAAAGTACTAAAAGTTATATTTTCTGAGTTGCAAAGTGCCAAAAAGCCGTATTTAATGAATTTAATATTTGATGAGAAAATATTTTGATGCGTTAATATTATGTTGCTGATTGCTGAATTTCAAAAATAGGTGTGTTTTAAAATGGACGGTGTTATTGGCAAACCTATTTACGCTAACGGCAGCCCATTGTTAATGGCAGATCATAGAATTTTAATCTCAGACCATTTTGTTAATGACAGACCTAAAGAAAAATAAAAAAAATCAAAATTAGGTATGCTACACGATATTCGCTAATCAAAAGAGCTACATATATTGCTCCATTCAAGAGCTCAATAATTTTACCGCCTTCTAAATGCTCCAAAATCTGCACATCCCAAGTTTTTCTCTGTCACAAAGTGTATATCTAATCGCATCATAAATTTGAAACATCATTAAAAGGAGAAAAAAATAAGTAGAAACCCAACATGAACAAGAAATAGAAAAAGAAAAAAAGGAGAAAAAGAGGGAGAACAAAACAGTATAGACCAAAGCCACTATATCTCACACTAAAAATTTCCCACAGCCAAGCCAACAGTGATTAGCTGGCCACCACCTTGCTGCAATCATAACTCAAAGGCTGCAATCATAAATCAGAGAAACCAACCAACTCAAGGTATCCGGCCAAAAGACAGCACAACAATTGAGATTAGAAAAGAAGAAGGGGGAGATAAAGAGACGCTATTCTGAACACATCTTAACAATAACCCGATTGAAGCTATAGCCAGTTATCCCCTTCAGCCAACAAATCAAATCACCCCCAAATTTAGAGCAGCATGTGACGGGGGCATCGACCTGGAGAGGGAAGCCATCGGCGCCGACCTGGAGCGGGAGGGCAGCGACGGCGACCTGGATCGGGAAGGCGTTGGCGGCGACCTGGAGAGGGAAGGCAACGGCGACCTGGAGCGGGAAGGCGTCGGCGGCGGCAACCTGGAACGGGAATGCGGCGGCGGCGATCTGAACCGGGAAGGAGATGCGCGATTAGAGAGGGGGAGGAACATCGTGTTATCGGGTTGGGGGATTAGGATTTTAGGATTTTTTGGGCTGCCTCTAGGTTATAAAAAACAGAAGAAGTCAAAGAGATTTGAAAAAAAAATTGGCTTGCCAATACCTAAACACCATCTGCCAATAAAGGGTCCGTTTGTTTCCACGATGCAGCTCCGTTGAGTTCTAGCCGCAGCGGCGTTTTTTTCCGGGAACTGTTTGGTTCGCACGTTTTCATCTCAACGTCGCTCCTTTTTCAACGCCACAGCCGATCCACCGCTCCTTTCCGGCAGCTGTCCGGAGCTCCTTTCTCAAAGCTCCGTTCACACCGTTGCTCCTTTCTCACCGCCACCACCAGAACAAACTGAGCCAAAATTATCCTTTAAAATTGCTCTTCTTTTTCTGTCACACATTCTCCTTGTGCCTTCTCCTTTGCCGATCGCTGGAGTTTCTTCGCCGCTCACCTCCGATTAAGAATTTTTTTTCTTTTCACACCGAGGACCGAGGGCCGAGGGCCGCGGGCATTTGCACGCGAACGATTTCAGATTTCCCATTTCCCCATTTCCAATTATCGTTGTTCTTACTGCTGACGATCAGGATGCTTCAGGTTTGCAAAGCTCCCTGTTTTAGCGGAGATGCAGAAATCATCAAAGTCCCCAAATTTTTGCTTCTTCCTTCCCTTAAGGGACCTGCCGATCATCAAAGTCCCCAAATTTTTGCTTCTTCCGGCTAATGGAGGTGGGTTTCAAGTGTTTTTGATCTCTCTATAGCCTTTGTTTTCTACCATCACCAAGATTTTCTCCTCAAGTTCTATTTCTTCTTCATCTGCTTCCTGATTGTTCATGATGTGGGAAATCAAGGACTGGTTGCTGGCAGGAAATGGAAATCTAGGTGTGACCTCTTCTCTGCTGGTAGCCTTGCTTCTTGATACCTAAGGGAAGTGTTTCGGTGCACTGGGGATGGTTTAAGGGAAAACAATTTCAAGCAACCGGCGCAAATTTTCTCCTCTCATTTTTCAATTTTGGAGCTCGACATTTTGGAGGTAGTGGAATTTTTCTACTTTTTTCTGGAGGTTGTCTGCTACCTTGATTTATCTCCTTAGTTCCTGCTTCGGAAGTCTATAAACTATATTAATGTTTGTGTTTTTGTAATTTGATTTCCATCTTCATAATTTGATTCCTTTCATAATGAAAAATTTTTATAGAGTGCTCAGATGGTGTTTGATTAAATGCCCCGAAGAAATATATTCTTAAAACAAAACTATCTCAATAGTTAATTGTTATTTATTAGGTATGCATTGTCATGATTTTCTTAGAGATAGCGATTATGTTTTTGTTGCGGACTAACTCGATGCCCGGTCGGGCCGGATTTGTTCGAACCGTCTTATCTCACGAGGCGGTCGAGCGCGCACACAGTCAATGAAAATGCAAAGTTAACACAAGGTGTGATGACGTGGAAAAACCCCTCAAATGAGTAAAAAACCACGTGACCGGGCCTACACCGGTCAAATTGCACTAGCTTCTACTGATTACAATGTGTTGGAGAATCGGAGCGACAAGCCGCTCCCGTTACAACTTGGGGGGAGAGAGAGAATACGACTCCCGGTGGGCAACAGGCTGTGCCGCGGGAGTAGCTTGGATGTTGGAATGCGTGGGACGATCCTGGTGCTCTGGCGCTTCTGGCTGCGTTCACTTACTGGCTGCGGTCGTCTTCCTCCTTTGGCTTTGGCGGGGTCTTGGGCGTTTTCCCGCTGGCTACGCGGTGGTGGAGCGCTGGTGGCCGTGGGCGGCCGCTGGTGGTTCACGGTGACTCAAGGCCGACTCGGGGGAGGAGGTAGGAGAGCTCACACCTAAAAAAGAATCAGACAACTCCCGGGAGAGAAAAAAGTGAAGAATGAAGAGCTCCTGGGGTCCTTTTATAGCCTCCAGGGGAGGATCATGACGGGCGCCACCACTAAAGTGGTGGGTTAGTGGGTGGTTACCCTCTTGATCGAAGGGCGAGGAGAGCCTCCCCCCGATCGGACGGCGGGGAGTCGTTCGCGGCGATGGGTCGCCTCGGTGGCGGCGGTGGCCGGCCGGGCGGCCGACAGCGGGAGCGGCCGGCCCGGTGGCCGGCTGTGGCGGCCTGCCGAGGGCCGGCCGTGGCCAGGCCGGCGGCCTGCCGTGGCCGGGCCGCCGACGGCCAGGGGGCCGACGGTGGCTTGGCCGGTGGCTTGGTCGGTGGCCTGCCGTGGCCGGGCCGCCGGCGGCCAGGTGGCCGGCTGTGGCTAGGCCGGCCTTGGCCGCCCGTGACCAGGCCGGCGGCCTGCCGCAGCCACCCTCCCGGCGAGGCCGGCGGGAGGCCGGGCGCCGGCGGCGGTTAGGCCGCCCGGTTGGCGATTTTCCTCCATGGGGTAAGGGGCGGGCCCCGCCCCCCATGATTTCCTCCTCATGAGAGTTCATGGAGGGGGTGGGCCACCCATGACCCACTTTTGGAGGAGATCATGGGGGGGCCTCTCTCCTATAAATGGAGGTGGAACCCATCAATTGCCCCCCAAATCTTTGCTATCCGAGAGCGAAGTGAGCGAGAGGAGAGATTTCCTTTGCTTACTGCTGTCATGACAGCTTCCGGTGAGAGGGATGAGGCGGCGGTGGCCAACACTTCCAAGGTATTCGGAGGGGGATTTGACGACGACGATGCCAAGTCTGGGCGGATAGTGCATGCTGAGGCATCGGGCGGACGAAGACACCGGCCGAGCGAGCATAGGCCGCGCGCCTAGGCTGGGTGTGGAGGCCGCGCGCGTAGTCCGCACACGCGGATCCTGGGCGCGCGCTGGGCCTGTGCGTGCGCGGGCCGCGCGCGGGTCCTGTGCGCACGCTTGGCCTGTGCGCGCGCCGGGCCGCGCGCGCGCAGGCCGTGCGCGCAGGCCGCGCGCGCAGGCCGCCCGGCTGGCCACGCGGGCCGCGCGGGCTGGCCGCGCGGGCTGGCCGCGCGGGCTGGCCGCGCGGGCCGCGCGCGCGGGCCGCGCGGGCCGCGCACGCAGGCCGCGCGGGCTGGCCGCGCGGGCCGCGCGGGCTGGCCGCGCGGGCGCGCGCGGCGCGCGGGCCGCGCGGCTGGCCGCGCGGGCTGGCGCGCGGCTGGCCGCGCGGGCTGGCCGCGCCGGCCGCGCGGGCTGGCCGCGCCGGCCGCGCGGGCTGGCCGCGCCGGCCGCGCGCGCAAGCCGCGCAGGCTGCACCTGCAGGCAGGCCGTGCGCGTGCGCGCTTGCCGGCGGTGCGCGCTCTCGTGTCCTTGTTATGCTTGCGCGAGCGTCCTGCGCGTTTTCCTTTTTTGCGTGCCACTTGAGTTGCTTGGTTGCGTTTTTCGGGTGGTTCTGAACTTTTGATTTTTGTCCTGTGCAGGTCCCGAAGCGCTCCTCCGGCCCAATGCGTTTGCGTTCCTCTTTGACTGAAGATGGTGTGGATATTTGGAGGAAAAAATACGGGCTTCCTGCTGATTTGGAAGTGAGGATCCCGCGCCCGGAGGAGCGGGTCCAAAATCCTCCTCGCGGCTGGCTGACAATTTGCGATGTTTCCCTGAGGTCTTGCTTCCGTTTTTCGCCATGCGAGGAGGTGGTTGAGATCTTGAGGTTTTGCGGGGTGCCTATTTCCCAGTTCGTTCCGTCTTGAATTGCTCGGATTATGTGCTTAGTTGCTTTCTTCTACGAGCATGGAGGCCGGTTTTCCCTGGACCAATTTCGGGATTGGTGCGGTGTTCGTTCTGATGGTGGCGAGCGGATGGAGGTACGCAACAACAAGGCCTGGTTGGAGTTTGAGGCCCGCAAAGACCATCGCCACGACAACACTTTGTTTGGATACATCAAGAATTCATGGGGTCTTCCATAGGTGTGGGATATGCTTCCCGATCGCTGCCGCCGCGTGAGGGGGAAGGAGCGGGATTTTTCCCCGGTGCTTGGATTTTCTGAGCCTCGTGAGTTGGCCAATCGTCTGTTCAGCATTTATGTTTATGTGGAGGAGAAGCGGTTAGTGCAATGTGGTATTTCGGTGGACACAGGCCTGCCAGCGGAGATTTCTCGAGGAGGGGACCGCAAGAGGAAAGCAGTGACTGCGCCTTCTGGCGACCTTGATGTGGTGGCAGCGGTGACCTCTGATGCTGGTCATGATTTGACTCCTGAGGTGCAGATACTTGCTTCCCCAGTCCCCTTGACATCTGCTGGTGCAGCTGCTCCGCAGATGTCCTCTTCTTTAAGGGCGATGAGCGATGCGGTATGGATTTGGGCTTGTTTCCAAGGCATTTTCCTTCATCATCTTTTGCCAATAGAGGCTAACTTTGCTTTTTTTCTTTTTTGTGCAGATAGAGACCTAAGTGCAGATTGCATTGACCTGGATGATCATTACGTGAGCCTGAAGGATGGGTACCTTACTCTTCAGGAGAAGCTTCAGTCGACGATGAGTTCGCTTGCCTCCTTGAGGGAGGAACAAGAACGGGACATTGCACGGTTCCGCCGGGTTGGTTCGGAGCTGAAGTCCGAGCTAGAGGATGCACGTGCGGCTTTGGAAGTGGAGAAGACTTTGGTGGAGAGGACCACTCAGATGTTGAAGCATTCAAAGGAGGAGACTTCAGGCTTGGGAACCCAGTTACAGGCGGAGCGGGAGGAGGTCTCAAGCCTTGAGACTCAGCTTCGAGCGGCGAAGGCGCAGGTGGAGACGCTGTACTCTGATGTCCATGCGTCAGAGCTGAAGGCTGCAGAGCTTGCGGAGTACTTGGAGTCGCTGGACTATATGCGAGATCGTAGCCTGATCGCGGAGGAGGTTTGTGACGATATTTGGTCGAAGGAGGTGGAGCCTCAGATGGATGACATACGCGAGTTGGCGCTCCGACGCAGTGTCTCGAAGTCTTTTTGCTTTGTTAGCAAGAGCTTGGGATGTGACACCTCCAGTTTTTGTTTTTCGGATGTCTCTGAGGATGAGCGTTCTGACACTGACGACGAGTAGTGGTACTTTTGTCATTGTATGTTTACATTTGATTGTACTTTGTTTCGCCCCTTGTTGGGCTTGGTTGTTGTTGCTGATTGTACTTGTATCATTTCAGCTTTGTTTTGTTATGACATCGTTATTGTTTCTATGTCAGTTGACAGCTTGTTTGCACTGGCTCGCTGCTTACCTTGTATAGCTCAGGTTTGTGACTCATAGTGAGTGAGGGATGCTTGCCGCTTAGTTTGCGCGAGGGTTGCTCGCGGCTTAGTTTGCGCGAGGGATGCTCGCGGCTTTTTCGTGAGGGGGGCAGGCCCCCACGGTGTTGCGCGAGGGTTGCTCGCGGCTTAGTTTGCACGAGGGATGCTCGCGGCTTCTTCGTGAGTGGGGCAGGCCCCCACGGTGTTGCGCAAGGGTTGCTCGCGGCTTAGTTTGAGCGAGGGATGTTCACGGCTTCTTCGCGAGGGGGGCAGGCCCCCACGGTGTTGCGCGAGGGTTGCTCGCGGCTTAGTTTGCGCGAGGGATGCTCGCGGCTTCTTCGTGAGGGGGGCAGGCCCCCACGGTGTTGTGCGAGGGTTGCTCACAACTTAGTTTACGCGAGGCATGCTCGTGGCTTCTTCATGAGGGGGGCAGGCCCCCACGGTGTTGCGCGAGGGTTGCTCGCGGCTTAGTTTGCGCGAGGGATGCTCGCGGCTTCTTCGTGAGGGGGGCAGGCCCCCACGGTGTTGCGCGAGGGTTGCTCGTGGCTTAGTTTGCGCGAGGGATGCTCGCGGCTTCTTCGTGAGGGGGGCAGGACCCCATGGTGTTGCGCGAGTGTTGCTCGCGGCTTAGTTTGCTCGAGGGATGCTCGAGGCTTCTTCGTGAGGGGGGCAGGCCCCCACGGTGTTGCGCGAGGGTTGCTCGCGGCTTAGTTTGCGCGAGGGATGCGCGCGGCTTCTTCGTGAGGGGGGCAGACCCCCACGGTGTTGCGCGAGGGTTGCTCGCGGCTTAGTTTGCGCGAGGGATGCTCGCGGCTTCTTCGTGAGGGGGCAGTCCCCCACGGTGTTGTGCGAGGGTTGCTCGCGGTTTATTTTGCGCGAGGGATGCTCGCGGCTTCTTCGTGAGGGGGGCATGCCCCCACGGTGTTGCGCGAGGGTTGCTCGCGGCTTAGTTTGCGCGAGGGATGCTCGCGAATTCTTCGTGAGAGGGGCAGGCTCCCACGGTGTTGCGCGCGGGTTGCTTGGGGAATGTAAATACTCAATCCGACCGTCGTAGATGCTTAATCCGGGCGCTGGAGAACGTAAGTGCTCAATCCGGGCGTTGGCATGAAGAGTGACGTCAGAGAATGTAAGTGCTCAATCCAGGTGCCGGAGAACGTAAGTGCTCAATCCGTGTGCAATCGCGAGGGGGGGCAGGCCCTGACGATGGCATGAAGAGTGACGTCGGAGAATGTAAGTACTCAATCCGACCGCCGGAGAACGTAGTTGCTCAATCCGGGTGCCGGAGAACGTAAGTGCTCAATCCGGGTGCAATCGCGAGGGGGGCAGGCCCTGACGATGGCATGAAGAGAGACGTCGGAGAATGTAAGTACTCAATCCGACCGCCGGAGAACGTAGATGCTCAACCCGGGTGCCGAAGAACGTAAGTGCTCAATCCGGGTGCAATTGCGAGGGGGGCAGGCCCTGACGATTGCATGAAGTTGGGGGGCAAAGTTGGTGAAGAACCTGTTCGGTTTGTAAGCACATGTTTAAAACAAATATGATATTGTACTTGGAAATAAACATGGTCCTGAGCTCGTGACTTTTACAACTTCAAATAAGTAAATGAGTGGAAAAGGAGATGGCTTATGGATGAAAGTGGCGGGAACGGGATTGGAAGACGTCCATGAGCGATTGCTGGAGTATTGCGGTGTAGTCAGACTCAGCTTGGATGACTACGAACTGCACGTCATAGTATGCCTGCCGAAATGTTTCTTTAAGAGTGACCGGGAGAGTGATGGTGCCCATGACTGGTACTGGAGCGTCCCCTGAAACACGTGCGCTGGCGGATACTAGTTCGAGGCTTCCCGTGGTGAGCTTGAGTTGGAGTAATGTGGATAGAAACAACACATTAACGGCAACCTCCCTGTCCACAAGGACCTGGCTCAATTCGGTGGATGTTTCACCAATTCTGATGGTTATACACCTCATGCTCTGACTAAGAGGTGATCTCTTTTTTGGTAAAAATTGATCAACCGCCCCTACACTGGTTAGTCGCTGGATTTTTTCCTTCAGCCGATTGCATCCATTGGTGCTGTGACCTAGTCCCTGGTGGTATACGCAGTATTTTGACAAATCTCCTCGGCCGGGAGCGAGCGGTCTGGGCCTGTGCAAGGCCAGATGGTCACGAATTGCTTCAAAGATCTTGCTTTGAGGGGCGTTGAGTGCCGCGAGTTGGCGTAGCTTTTTCTGGCCGCAGTTTCTCTTGTGCTCGAGGTATCCAACGCTCTCTAGCTTCCTCTTCTGAACCCTACCCGGACTTGGACCTTCCAGTGAGGGCTTTCTGATCGTGGTGAACCTTTTGATGAAGAGGGCTACGAGTTCAATGTAGCTGCTTATCCTTTCCTCCTGTAGAGAATGAACCCAGGCTCGAGCTTCCCCTTTCAATGTTGTTGGGAACGTCTGGACCATGAATTGATTTGAAGAGTTGCGCGCGTGCATGATAGCTTCGAAATATTCCACGTGTGCCAATGGGTTGCCGGTTCCGCTGAAGTGGTGGATTTCAATGTCGTCTTTCGGGTCTGATTCTGTCCAGGAGTCAAATGAGCCGTAGTTAGGCAGATGTTTACTCGGCCCCAGCTTCGTGGCCGAGGCATCGAGTGTCATCCTGCTTCCGGGATTCCCCTCGTAATGAGGACTGTCGAGGTGGCGGTCATGCATCTCCTGGAATGGTGTCACGTGCGCGGGGGAGCTATTTGTGCTTGAGAACTCCTCTATATCGTACTCCTTGTGTGGGCAGTGTCTGGTTGAAGCTGAGGGTTCTCCTGGTGGTTGTAAGTCGGCTTGCTTGAATGGCTGAGAAGCTCTTAGCAGGCGGGATGCCGGATCCTTCTGAACTGTGCGCATCATGCCTGTGCGGGCGGCACTCAAAGGGGGATGTTCTTGAAATGGACGTTGCCCCCCAGTCCCCCGAGAGTCACGGCGACAATTGTCTCCACGACGCTTAACTTGACGCCGCTCTTCTTGTCTCTCGATGACTTGTTCCTCTTGTTGTGGAACTTCTTGGGCCGGACAATAATTTGGCTGCGGTATGGGTATGACTGGTGCCGCTAATTTTCTGAGTAGAGTGAGCATTTTGATCTGCTGCTCCTCCATTTTGTGGACGCGTCTCTCTAGGGCGTCTACAACAGCGTACACAACTTTTGCCTCTTTTGGCATGCTCACTAGCGAGTGGGTGCGTGCCGGTTTGGTGTGCCCTCCGAGGATGAATCTTTTAGCAGCGTGGGCGCCCCTTTTTGCCCTTGGGGCAGAACTCGGAAGCGGCTGAGCTGGTGATCTATTTCTTTCGAAGGATGTTGGGAATCGCCTTCCCACAGACGGCGCCAAACTGTTGCGGACTAACTCGATGCCCCGGTCGTGCCGGATTTGTTCGAACCGTCTTAGCTCACAAGACGGTCGAGCGCGCATACAGTCAATGAAAATGCAAAGTTGACACAAGGTGTGATGACGTGGAAAAACCCCTTAAATGGGTAAAAACCACATGACCGGGGCTGCGCCGGTCAAATTCCACTAGCTTCTGCTGATTACAATGTGTTGGAGAATCGGGGAGACAAGCCGCTCCCTTTACAACTTGGGGGGAGAGAGTGACTACGACTCCCGGCGGGCAACAGGCTGCGTCGCGGGAGTAGCTTGGATGTTGGAATGCGTGGGACGATCCTGGTGCTCTGGCGCATCTGGCTGCGTTCACTTACTGGCTACGGTCGTCTTCCTCCTTTGGTTTTGGCGGGGACTTGTGCGTTTTCCTGCTGGCTACGCGGTGGTGGAGCGCTGGTGGCCGTGGGCTGCCGCTGGTGGTTCACGGCGACTCAAGGCCGACTCGAGGGAGGAGGTAGGAGAGGTCACACCTGAAGAAGAAGAAGACAACTCCCGGGAGAGAAAAAAGTGAAGAATGAAGAGCCCCTATGGTCCTTATATAGCCTCCAGGGGAGGATCATGGCGGCCCCCACCACTAAATTGGTGGGTTAGTGAGTGGTTACCCTCTTGATCGGACGGCGAGGAGAGCCTCCCGCGATCGGACGACGGGGATGTCGTTCGCGGAGATGGGCCGCCTCGGTGGCGGCGGGGGCCGGCCGGGCGGCCGGCGGCGGCGGCCCACCGGGGGCCGGCGGCGGATAGGCTGGCGGCCCGCCGCGGCCGGGCCGCCGGCGGCCAGGCGGCCGGTCGGGCCGCCGGCAGCGGGAGCGGCCGGCCTGGTGGCCGGCTGTGGCGGCCTGCCGCGGGTCGGTCGTGGCCAGGCCGGCGGCCCGCCGTGGATAGGCCGGCGGCGTGGCCGGCGGCCTGCCGTGGCCGGGCTGCCGGCGGCCAGGGGGCCGACCGTGGCTAGGCCGACGGCGTGGCCGGCGGCCAGGTGGCTGGTCGTGGCTAGGCCGGCCTTGGCCGCCCGTGGCCAGGCCGACGACCTGCCTCGGCCTCCCTCCCGGCGAGGCCGGCGGGAGGTCGGGCGCCGACGGCGGTTAGGCCGCCCGGTTGACGGTTTTCCTCCATGGGGTGAGGGGCGGGCTCCGCCCCCCATGATTTCCTCCTGATGAGATTTCATAGAGGGGGTGGGCCACCCATGACCCACTTTTGGAGGAGATCATGAGGGGGGGGGGGGGGGGGGGGGCTCTCCTATAAATGGAGGTGGAACCCATCAGTTTTAATTAATTTTTGCTTTGCATGTATCATGTTTTTCAAATTCTGATGCAAAATACTCGGCATTTATTCAACCAATAAGTGAAATAGCCTTCACTGACTATTATATCCTAAAATAAGGTAGACAAGGATTGTGATTGAATGCTTATGTTGTGATTGAATGCTTATGTTAAAAATTCTCTGCTTTTAGAGTGTTGTTTTAAATATTCCTAATAAGTTGCATGCTTATGTTTGCATCATTTTTTATCATTTACTTTTTAAAGTCTTTTTCTGAAAGAATTGGTTTTAAGATGTTCTAAACACCTAGAGGTGGGGGAGGGGGGTAAATAGGTTCAATTCTTTTTCTAACTTAGGCAGATAATTTTATCTAGTTTAGCAATGTATTCAGCAGAACATACAACACAACATTCACATACACAACATTCACAGATTGCACATTAGTTTTATAGTGGTTTCCCAAATGATGGGTACATCCATTTTCCCCCTTCGCATATCTAGCAGTGTACTAGATTCGGCCTAACTTCCTTCCTTCCTTCTTCTCAGATCCGCAGATCTTACAGCTCAGAACCAAGAATGGTTCCTAAAACTCAGAGTGAATCCACACTACTACAACTCAGGCACAAGCCCTAAGGCTGATATCGAGTCGAGTTCGAGCGATTTTGGCTCGGCTCGAAATCGAAATTTTTGACTAGAATTCGGCTCGAAATCGACTCGAAATTGAAATTGATTTCTAGTCGAGCCGGCTCGACTCGAAATGACTCGATTCCGAGTCGGCTCGAAATCGAATCGAGTCGGCTTGAAATCGAATCGAGTCGGCTCAAATCGAATCGGATCGACTCGAAATCGAATCAAATCGGCTCGAAATTGAACAATTTTTCGTTTTATTTCTAATATTCTCAAAATTAAATTGGGAAACCTATAAATTTCGCAAATGAAACACTTAAAGTATAAATTTTTTTATTTAGGTTTAAATTTTGTTATTTTTAATCTTAAAATAGGAATATATTAATAAATACATAATTTTTTTAATTAATTGAGTTGATTCGAATCATATTTCGAGCGATTCAGGGCTGGCTCGAAATTGACTCCAAATCAGATTCGAGTTAAATTGAATCGACTCAAATTAAGTCGAATCAATTTTAACCGATTCCGATTCAGCTCAATTTTTGAACGATTTTCGAGCGACTTTCGAGTTTCGAATAATATGCTCAGCCCTAACAAGCCCTACCTCGGCCTCTTCCACAGGCCTACAACTCAGAGTGACACCCCACTCCTACAACTCAGGCAACATCCCTACCTCAGCCTCTATCACAGGCCTACAACTCAGGGAACAGATTCCCCTACCTCAGGCACACAGCCCTACCTCAGCCTTTATAATTTAGGCTTACAACTCAAAGATGTAAATCTCATACACTCAGATCTAGTATAGATCCTACAAAATTGTTGATGAAAAGTTGTTGATATCTTCAACCAAATGGAGAGAGAAATGATTGAAGGCTTCTTGATCAGTTTTTGATAGAACTGATTTATTAATGATCAACCTGACTTAACTTTCTTCAAAGTTTCTTGAATCTGAACACAGTAGGGTTGATCTTCTTGATGTTGGAGTTGATCTTCAATCTTCCTCCTTCAAAAATTAATCTGAATTCTTCAGGCAAACTGTTCAGGATCTGCCTTCACTGGATGAGATCTTCTCTCATTCTTGTTTTTCTCTCTCTACAATCTGTTGACTGTTTCTTTCTCTTCTTCTAGATTCTCAATCCTTCAGAGATAATAATAGACCAGCTATCTGTTATCTGTTGTTGTTATTCTTGTTGTTCTCTATGTGTCTTGTGATTGTTAAGAGAGCATATCTATTTATAGGCTTCATCCATGGTAACCGGTTGTTCCGGTTTCAAACTGTCTTCTGACACCTCTGACAGATGTGACAGCAATGTCAGCAATGAGAGCGGTCAAGTCTTCACTTGTATTACTTCAGCCTTCATTGAACTTTGACTCAGCAGTAAAGAATGTCGACTGAATTCTTCATATGTGTCGACACACATAGTCCATGTGTCGACACAAGTCTTGTTGTTCTCGACACAAACACTCCTTGTCTTGACAAAGTTGGTGTCGACAGAATTCTGGTGTGTGTCGACACAAGTTCTGTGTGTCGACACAGTCGTTGTCGACAGAATTCTGGAATGTGTCGACAGCTTCTCTGTGTGTCGACACAGCTCCTGATAATGTCGACACAAGTCTGGCCCTTAGTGTCGACACAATATTGTCGACAGATTTTCTTATGTGTCGACACAAATTCTGTATGTCGACACAATCTGGCCCTTGGTGTCGACACAGCGTTGTTGACAGATTTTCTCTGTGTCGACACAAATTCTGGATGTCGACACAATCTGGCCCTTGGTGTCGACACAGCATTGTCGACAGATTTTCTGTGTGTCGACACAAATTCTGGATGTCGACACAATCTGGCCCTTGGTGTCGACACAACGTTGTCGACAGATTTTCTGTATGTCGACACAAATTCTGGATGTCGACACAATCTGGCCCTTGGTGTCGACACAGCCATTCTCAGGTGTCGACACTTGTACTTTGAAAATTTTCCTTTCCATTTTCTTAACCTGCACATGATAACTCAAAATAACATCAAATACAACTTGATGCATATCATTGAGTTAGGTGAGGCTTCTCCAAATCTGCTACACATTTTCCAATGTATCCAACAATCTCCCCATATTTGGAGAAGTTATAACCCTTAGTCAATGATATACATCACTTATAATAAAATTAATAATATGATGTATAAAAACATTCACTGACAAGAAACATATAAACAAAACAAGTAAATAATTTCATCACAGAATATGATATAACAATATCAAATATGAATCATTGTTTTGTTTAAAACTTCACAATAGTTTAATGACAATAAATTACATGGAGTTTAAAATTGAAAATTATAATGTTTTATAATCTAGTTAATCTATCCTAAGGCTGATCAGGCTCCTTGATCACTATGCCTTTTCCAGACTGGATCTTTGCTTGTACTGGAGCTTCAGTATCTTCAGCTGACTTCTTGCCTTTGAGATTCTTCTTCTTTTGTTCTTCAGCCTTAACTCTTTGCCTTTCAAAATAGTGAAAAGACTTAGGAAAATATTTACTGGGTTCTACTGCTGTGGCAGGTATTCTCCTAGCCTTGTGATCCCTTCTGAACTGCTGAATAACATCTTGTCTTTGCAGATATTTATTCCGCTCAACTTCAGAATACCACTTGCCTCTATCATGTATTTTGTCTTTGACAGCTTGCCAGACAGTGAATATAATATTTCTGGAGGTTGGACTCCATCTTTCAAAATCAGGCTTCAGTTCAGCGTGCTCTCTAAATCTTTTCTTTGAAAGTTGAGCTTCTTGCTCTTTATTCAGTGCTGCCTCTGACATTTCTACTTTCTCTATTATAACATTCTTAGTAGCCTCTGGAGGGCTATACATCTGGTGAACCAGGTGTTGAATTTCCTCAAAGTTAGAAGGGAGATATATGATTTGAGCTACTTCCTGCTGACCCCCTTCATTTCCTGCAGCTTGAATTCCTGACTCAGCTGTATTGTCATCATCACATAGGGGTGGATATCCCAGAGTTGCTCTAACAGCATTAGTTATCCATTTGGCATGCTCTGAGCTAGCATTGACTATCAACCTCTCCCCCTTTATGACTTCTCTTTCAAGATGATCTCTGAGATCATTCTTTTGGAACCTTATTTGATTAACCAGATAATTGATTCCCTATGTATAATAGACTTTAAACTTTTGGAGCTGAGTAGAGATAAGCTTCTGAGAGGCTTGAATGGCTGATTGGAAAGTGACTAAATCTTCTTGAAATTTCGTATCAAACTCCGACTTTTCTTTAGCCCTTTCCTCAGATAATGTAGTTGTTTTATTTTTTAATTCAGTAACAATCACATTATGTGATTCTGTAAGATTTTCATTCATTGTAATCTGATTTTCCAGAACATATCCTTGCTTTATTACTATGTCATCAATATGCGTCCTTGCCTCTTGTTGCTGTTTTGCCAGAAAAACTACAGCATTACCTCATTTATGAAAGCAATCTGTCATCTCCCTCTTATTCTGGTTAACTTCAAATCTAATTGATTTTATATCTTGAGCCAAAGAGAACTGAAGATCCTTATGGGTTTCATCCATATATTTTTCCATGGCTGCTCTTTGCTCATCCATTTTAATTTGAAGAGCAACCAACAATGAACTGAAATTAACTGTTGGTGCTGAGTGTTGTGAGGCTGTCTGTAAAGCTTTCTTATAAGTTGAGCTTTTTTTCTTGTAAACCATCAATTTCCTCTTCTTTGCTCTTTGTGCCTCTCCATCATCTGATTCAGAAGTACTTTCTAGATTCACAGTGTCCTTTGGACTTGAGGGCAGCTTCTTATCAGTTCTTGACAACTCCCCCTGAGTCCCTGGCTGCTCCCCCGCAGTTCTTGGCACACCTCCCTCAGTTCTTACTTCTTGTAAATCAGGGAATAATTCCTCAAGAGTAAATTCTTGTTGTTGTTGAACTGGAGGAATATCTGTAGCTTGAACATTTGATGGAATATCATCTAAGGCAGAGGTATTATCTGTAGAGACATCCTGTGCAGGGATGTTGTCATGGGGTGTCTGTTCAACATTAGTTAGAAGCACAGTTAACATATCTGGCTCAGTATCTAGTATTGATTGATTAATATTACCAATTACCTCAAGAATTGTTTGAGTGACTGTTTCACTCTCTAAAGCAGCTTGCTCTTTCTCAGGAGCACTTTCTGAAGGCAAGACTTCTTGTTGAACTGGGGAAAGTTCATTTGCTCCCCCTAGAGGAGACACATCCTGAGCTTGATCCAGTGGGATGGTGCTTCCTGAAATAAACTCCCCCTGAATCTGAATATCATCAACAGACTTAGGAGCAGATGATTTCCTTATATATTCTTGGTGGTCTTCATCTGAACTGAAGATTACTTGTTCTTCTGAATCACTAGAAGATTCAAGCTTCCTTGGGGTTGCCTTTTTCTTTAGCAGTTGAGGTTCTTTCTGTGGTGTTGAACCATCTTTTGTCACAACTCTTTCCCACCTGGATAGTATTTTCATATCCATCCTTCTCATGTGATTTATTCTTGATCCAGTGGTGTGGTTCAGCACTTCAGGAATAGTTATTGCCAAATACAAACTCAGAATTCTACATAGATTAGGTTTTTTCAGGCTTTCCTTGATCTTATCAAAAATTACTGCAGACCAGTTAGTTTTGATTCTAAAAATAATCCTTGTCATCAAGCTCAACATATAGGCTGAGATCCTATCATGTCCAGCTGGTTTGCAGAGAATTACCTTGCCCACAATCTCTGAGAGAAATTTTCCTTGTGAGTTCATTCATTTCCTTTGCATTGATGATTCAATCTTAGTGGTGGAATTTAGGCCACACCATTGAAGTGCTTCTTTAGTCATTGAAGATTTAACTTCATCATCTTCCTGAGTCTTGGGCAATTGAAGTGTTTTCCTCAGTCGCTTTTGGGTGATTTTCACCTTGCAGTCTTGAATTGATGACTTAATCTTTAATGCAGTTGAATCCAAGGTTGCTTTTGTATAAAACTCTAGAATTTCTGTCTTCCAGATCTTGGTAGGTTCAGAGACAAGATATTCTAAACCATTATCTTGGATTAGGGTTATCACATCTCGAATCTCAGTCGCCGCACTGTCAAAGACATTCCGAACTAACTCATAACCTGCGTTGATGTTGGTCTCCAACTTTGGCGCCATTGATGTCGAGAAATTTGAGGAGAAGAGAGATGAAGGTTTGTCGACTCAAGGTTTGGGTCTTGAAAATGTTGAGAGCTTAGTCGACAAAATTGTTCTGTGACCTATTTATAGGTTTGTCAACACAGAAGGCCAAAAGGCGGGATAATAGATACTTAATGTGTCGACACTGTAGAGATTATGTCGACACAGACTTCTAATGTCTCGACAGAGTCAGACAACAATATGTGTCGACACCGTTTGTGATGTGTCGACACAGATTTCTTAACAGTTGACGCTAATATTTGTGTGTCAACACAGACTTCTGTATGTGTCGACACAGCTATCTAAATGATAGAACTTCTATGTGTCGACACCAAACTCTGAGTGTCGACACCACTATCTCAGCACTATTTTGCTGTGTCGACACAACTTATCTTAAGTGTCGACACAAACTACTATATGTCGACACAAATTTCCTTTTGTGTCGACATAAATTCTTATATGTCAACATTGATTTACTTAGTCAGAATTACTAAGTTACTCTATGTTTAACATGCCTAATTCAATTTTGAAATAATTGAACTTAGTTTCATCTAGTGGTTTAGTAAACATGTCAGCAATTTGATTATTTGTGGTGACAAATTCTAAACAAATATCTTCTTTTTCAACATGCTCTCTAATGAAGTGAAATCTAATTTCTATATGCTTTGTTCTGCTATGAGATACATGGTTTTTAGCAATAAAAATAACACTTGTAGAATCACAAAATAGTGGAGTTCTACTTACCTTGAGAGCATAGTTTTCAAGCTGATATTGAATCTATAGAAGCTGAGCACAGCAGCTGCCTGCAGTAATATACTCAGATTCTGCAGTGGAAATTGCCACAATAGTTTGCTTCTTACTGCTCCATGATACTAGTCTACCACCTAGAAACTGACATGTGCCAGTGGTACTCTTTCTATCTTCTTTGCAACCTGCAAAATCTGCATCTGAAAAACCAGTTAGTAGAAAGTCTCTATTCTTAGGGTACCAAAGACCAAGATTAGGTGTGCACTTAAGATATCTCAATATTTTTTTAACAGCAGTATAATGAGATTCTTTAGGGCTTGCTTGGTAGCTAGCACAGACACATGTAACATACATAATATCTGGTCTACTAACAGTTAAGTATAGAAGGGAGCCAATTATCTCTCTATACAAATACTCATCTACATGCTTTCCTGCATCATCTTTGCCTAAAGGCATACTTGTCCCCATTGGAGTTCTCATGGTAGTGGATGACTCCATACCATATTTCTTAATTAACTCCTTGGTGAACTTAGACTGTGATATGAACAAACCCTCTTCATTATGTCTTACTTTGAGTCCCAAGAAGAATTTGAGCTCACTCATACTGCTCATCTCAAACTTCTCTTGCATAAGTTTTGCAAACTTCCTACAAAGGTTGTTTTCTGTAGATCCAAAGATTATGTCATCAACATAAATCTGTACTAGGATCATCTTGCCCTTTGACTCCATAAGGAATATAGTCTTGTCTATTTTCCCCCTTGAAAATTTATTTTCAATGAGGAAAGTAGACAATGTTTTATACCAAGCCCTAGTGGCTTGTTTCAAACCATATAAGGCTTTCTTAAGTCTATAAACAAAATTAGGATAAAGTGGATCAACAAAACCTGAGGGCTGATGAACATATACTTCTTCTTTCAAATTTCCATTTAGGAAAACTGACTTGACATCCATTTGGTATACTTTGAAACCTTGGAAAGCAGCAAAGTCAAGGAATACCTTATTGCTTCCAACCTTGCCACTGGGGCAAAAGTCTGATCAAAGTTAATGCCCTCTTCATGTCTATACCCTTTGGCAACTAGTCTAGCTTTGTTCTTCACTATTATGTCATTCTCATCCAGTTTGTTCCTATAGATCCACTTTGTGTCAATAATGTTATGATCCTTTGGATTCCTTATTGCTGGAGGCATTCTATCAGCAATTTGAACTTTTTCAATTTCCCCACCAGGCTGAACTTCATTGTCTTCAATGTCAGCTTGTGGACCTTGAACTCCCCCTGGACAGCAACCATCATTTTCCACATCCTCCCTTGCAGTTTGGTCTTCATTAATGGTCAACATAGCCAACCATTCTTTTAAACTTGTTGAGCTACAAGGATTGCTAGACAACTCACAGTTAATAAGCTCAGATTCATCAAACACTACATGAACTGATTCTTCTACAACTTGTGTAGTCAAGTTGTAGACTCTATATGCCTTACTATTGTTGCTGTACCCAACAAATATCACATATTGGGATTTGACAGCAAACTTAGTTAGGTGAGACTTGCCAGTGTTAAACACATAACACCTGCTACCAAAGATCCTAAAGTATGATATGTTTGGTTTTCTGCCCTTCATAATCTCATAGAGAGTCTTTTTGTGGTTCTTAGTTATAGATGCTCTATTGAGAACATGACAAACAGTATTTACTGCTTCAGCCCAGAAATATTCTGTGAGTAAAGTGTCACTAAGTAGAGTTGTACCAGCCTCAATGAGAGTTCTATTCTTTCTTTCAGCAATACCATTTTGCTGAAGTGTTCTTGGTGAGGAGAATTCCTGATGAATCCCTAGTTCTTCACAAAACCTTGTCATACACTTAGACTGAAATTCAGTTTCATGGTCACTTCTGATTTTGACTACTGAATTGTTATATTCATTCTGAATTTGTTTAACAAAGTTATGAAAGACAGTAAAGGTTTCAGATTTCTGCCTCAAAAAGAAGACCCATGTATATCTAGAATAGTCATCTACTACCACAAAAGTATAGACTTTCCTATCTAGACTATGAACTGATATAGAACCAAATAGATCCATATGCAAGAGATACAAACACCTCACAGAGTCTTTGGTATCAAGACTATGAAAAGAGGATGAAAGTCCACCTAGTGTCGGCTATGTGCACCTATGGGGGGGGGATAGGTGACGTGTGGTTCTTTTGCGGAATTTACAGATGTACCTGCACAATAAAAACAACAAACACAGCACACAGAAAACACAGCAAATTTATAGTGGTTCCCCGACTTGGGTACATCCACTTTCCCCCTTCGACCTATCTCCCCAACAAGGGACGACTCGGTCACTTCACCAACGGGATTGAAATCCAATCCCTTCACTAACGGAAGGAGCCCTTCCACACGTGAGAGTCAACACTCCCACAAATCGGGTTGCACCCAACCCTTACAACACGGAACTAAAGTTCCTTTACAATGAAATAAAAGTAGAATGTACACGTGATACAAACTTCTCTTGGAGACACCGGTGTTCCTCTTTGTTCGACGACGTGTTCTTGAAGTCGATGAAGAGCCTACGACCTTGGTCTCTCTTGGAGAGGATTTCCCCGGAACCGGCGGCGGCACACGAGCGGCGGCTAGCTTCGGGATAGGCGGCTACGATGAAGAGCAGCTGCTGAACTTGGAGATCCAAACTTCGTTGCGAAGCAAGCTCGGTCTACCAACGGTCACACGAGGATCGGTCGTCTCGATCGATTCGGATGGGAAGTGTTTCCGATCAACAAATCGAGAGACAAAGGATCTCTGGATAGACTCGTGAGACTCAAGCCTTGCTAAGCTACTGTCGCCGGAGATCGGGAAGAAGATCTATCGGTGGCGGCGACGGACTTGCGCGAGCGGCGACGGAGGCGGCGGAAGGATTTCGCGATTTTAGGGTTTCCGTGAGCTCGCGTATTTTTCTGTGTGGGTACTGTTCAAAATACCCATGTATTTATACTGTAGCTACCCCCAATAAGACCGTTTGTGGGACCCACAGAGGTAGCCCCCAAGTCCCGGTCCAGATATTAAACAGCGGCAGAATCCGGTTCAGGAAATTAGCTGAGACAGAATCCGGTTCAGGAAATTAACTGAGAAAACGCCAAGGAAAAATCGGCGAGAATCGCAGACGATTCTCGACGAATCGGCGAGAATCATCAAGTGATTCTCGACGATTCGTCGAGAATCGATTGTGATTCTCGTCGAATTACTTGTCGATTCTCAACGAATTCAACTTGTATTCATGGGCTGCATGACCATTGGTTCGGCGGGAATTACAAGCGATTCTCGCCGAATCTTACTTGGCACCATATTGAGATGGCCAGAAGGAGTCGGCGAGAATCATTGATGATTCTCGTCGATTCGGCGAGAATCACCAAGTGATTCTCGCCGATTCGGCGAGAATCACTTGGTGATTCTCGTCGAATTTGCCTTGGACGATTTTTCGTCTTCCACCAAGGAGCTGCTCCTTGATCCTCCATGCTCCTTGTCTTCTCTTGCATATGAGCGGCCCTGTACTTGAAAGTAAGTGCACTCCAATAGAGAGAGTACACATAGGCCAACACACTGATCTGCTCAACGAGGGATTACGTCGTGCAGATCCGTGTATATTGACCTACTGCACCCTGACATTGGTGTGCACTTAGCGTGGAGAAACTGCAAGTACAACTTGAAAAAGTTTATCAAATACATAGTCTATTGACCTTAGCTTGTCCAGAGGCTTCTTCAAATCAGGTACATTGTGGATACAATACCCAACAATCTCCCCCTATTTGAAGAAGCCTAAACCCTACAAGCTAAGGTGAATAGAGCAAGTGAAAAGGAAAGCAACTGAAGACCATAAACGTAACATCATTAAGTGGAGACATCCCTTACCAATACCGAGTGCTTGGGAGCAAGCTGGAGCCACCTTAGCCTTGACCCCGAGAGGGTTATCTCCCCCTTTTCGGCTTCGGCAAATCGGGATCAGGAACCTTTGGCCCTTAGCTCCCCCTCAGTTCTTGCATCTGTACTCACGCTGGAGTTCCCGGCTCCCCCTCAGATTATGCACGAGTTGGGAGCCTCTGTAGTCTTCATTCTTCATAATCGAGCATCCCCAATTCTGTCTTGAAAAGATTGAACTTTGCCTCGTCTAGGGGCTTTGTGAATACATCAGCAATCTGCTTGTCCGTGGGGACATAACAGAGAGAGATATCCTTGTTCTCCACGTGCTCCCTAATGAAGTGGTAGCGTACTTCAATATGCTTCGTTCTGCTGTGCGACACCGGATTGTTGGCAATGGCAATTGCACTGGAGGAGTCGCAGTACATTGGAACTTCCTTGAACTGAAGGTTGTAGTCGGCTAACTGATTTCTGATCCAAAGGAGTTGTGCGCAACAGCTTCCTGCCGAGATATACTCGGACTCTGCTGTGGAGGTTGCAACGCAATTCTGTTTCTTGCTGTTCCATGAGATAAGCCTCCTGCCGAGGAATTGACACGTCCCGGAGGTGCTTTTCCTGTCATCCCTGCTCCCTGCAAAATCAGCATCTGAAAAGCCTATTAGCTCGACATCATTGTTCCTCGGGTACCACAAGCCAAGATTAAGAGTACCTTTAAGGTATCTTAGAATTCGCTTTGCAGCGACATAGTGAATTCCTTAGTGTTCACCTGATATCGGGCACATACACATGTGGAGAACATAATATCCGGTCTACTGGCAGTAAGGTAGAGCAGGGATCCAATGATGCTTCTGTATTTGGTTTCATCGAAAGGTTTACCTTTCTCATCCTTATCCAGAGACATGGTGGATCCCATTGGAGTCCTCATAGAGGTTGCACTCTCCATACCGAATTTCTTAAGGAGTTCATTTGTGAACTTCGTCTGAGAAATGAAAATTCCATCCTCAGACTGTTTCACTTGAAGGCCTAAGAAATACTTGAGCTCTCCCATACTGCTCATTTCAAACTTTCCTTGCATAAGTTTGGAAAACTTTTTGCAAAGATTGTTGTCCGTTGAGCCGAATATTATGTCATCGACATAGATTTGCACCAGCAAAATCTTGCCTTTGACTTCCCGGAGAAACAATGTTTTATCTATTTTACCTCTGGAGAACTTGTTCTCAAGAAGAAAGCTAGATAAAGTCTCATACCAAGCTCGTGGAGCTTGTTTCAACCCATATAAGGCCTTATTAAGAAAATAAACGTGATTGGGATAAGTAGGGTCGACAAAACCTGGGGGTTGAGCGACGTATACTTCCTCTTTCAGGTCTCCGTTCAGGAATGCCGATTTCACATCCATTTGGTAGACAGTGAATCCTTTGTGTGAAGCATATGCCAGGAACAACCGGATTGCCTCGAGCCTTGCGACTGGTGCGAAGGTTTGGTCGAAGTCAATCCCTTCCTCCTGTCTGTAACCTTGAGCCACCAGCCTGGCCTTGTTCTTTATGATGACACCTTGTTCATCCAGCTTGTTTCTGAAAATCCACTTCGTGCCAATGACATTCTGCTTGTATGGTCTGGGAACCAGCGTCCAAACCTTGCAACGTTCGAATTGATGTAGTTCCTCTTGCATGGCCAGAATCCATGCCGCATCCTTGTTCGCCTCATCGAACTTCTTTGGCTCAACCTGAGACAGGAAGCTGAGATGCAATACTTCGTTAGTTGTACCTCTTCGAGTTCTGACGCCTACACGAGGATCTCCGATGATCTGTTCTCTAGGATGATCCCTCACGTGACGGAGCTCTAGAAGTCTGGCGTCTGGAGCTTCAGCTACTTCTTGTGCTTCTCGTTCTTCTAAAAGATTTATTCCATCTTGATCTTCAACATTTTCAGATGACGTGGAGGTGGAAACTTTGACGTACTTGGGTGCGTCATCTTTAGGGGTCTCATCCAGATTCAGCTGGTCAAGTCTAGCACCTGCATCTTCAAGAATACAACTGGAAGAATTGCTGTTAAGCAAGCTTCCTTCATCAAATACAACATTTATTGATTCTTCTACCACTAAGGTTTTCTTATTGAAGACCCTATATGCCCGACTATGGGAACTATATCCCATGAATATGCCTTCGAAGCATTTTTCACCGAATTTAGTACGCGGATACTTCCCATTATTTAGTACATAGCATCTGCAACCAAAGATCCTCAAGTAGGACATGGTTGGTTTCCTGCCTTTCAGTAGCTCGTAGGGCGTCTTACGATGATGTTTGTTGATCAACGCTCGGTTTTGTACATGACATGCCGTATTGACACCCTCTGCCCAGAAGTATTCCGGGAGAGAAGCATCTTTCAACATAGTCGTGCAGGCCTCAATGAGAGTTCTATTTCTCCTCTCCGCAACTCCATTTTGCTGAGGAGTGCGCGGGGAGGAAAACTCATGAAAGATACCTTGTTCTTCACAAAATTCTGTCATAGCACCAGATTCGAATTCTGTTCCATGGTCACTTCGGATTTTGACCACGGAGCAGTTAAATTCGTTCTGAACTTGCTTGACAAAATTAGTGAAGAAGTCAAAAGTATCTGACTTTCGTTTCAAAAAGAACACCCATGTAAACCGTGAGTGATCATCAACTATCACTAGCGTATATGACTTGCCTCCCAAACTATGAACTTGCATTGGGCCAAACAAGTCCATATGTAGCAGATAAAGACATCGGGAAGAGTCTTTGTCTGCAATGCTCTTAAAGGTAGCCCGTGTCTGTTTGCCCATCTGGCAAGCATGACAGGGGCTATCCTTGATGCACTTGATACTGGGAGCATCTCTTACTAAATTCTTAGAAAATAGCATACTAATTGTCTTATAATTAATATGTGCCAATCTCTTGTGCCATTGTTCACAAAGAGAAGCACTGCCTGTTGCCACAAGGCATACGGGGGTAGATGAATCTATACTAAGAAAATCTAAGCAGAAGATATTTCTGTTCCTAATGTCTGATAATACCGTCTCAGAGGAGGAACGTGAAATTATCAGACATTTATCCTTGCAGAACTTAACGTCATAACCTTTATCACATAACTGACTTACACTGATCAGGTTATGGTTTAACCCTTCAACATAAGCCACGTCGGTGATAGAGATTATACCGTTGGAAATCATACCATAACCTCTGGTGACTCCTCGATCTGACCCTCCAAAGATGACTTTGGGTCCATTCTCGACTGGAGTGTAATCACGCAGCAGGCTTCTTGTCCCGGTCATATGCCGGGAGCATCCACTGTCCAAATACCAGATTGGCTTTTTGGTGGCCTTTGGACATTCCTGCAAAACAAGATTAATTTGCCTTAGGAACCCAATCGAACTTGGGTCCTAGATTCCTGGTTAGCACACTCCCCCTCGGTCGATTAACCCTACGAGTGGTCGGTCTCGCATTGTTAACATGGGGAGTCTCGTAGTTCCTTGGATTAAACCAACAATCCACGACAAAGTGACCGACTTTGCCACAGCACCAACAGTCGAACCTGTTGTATCTCTTCCGAGGCTCCTGCCTTACCCTGGGAACAACGGGTACAGCTGGGGCCTTGGATCTGGAGGTGGAGGCCTCATGGTGATGGCAGTCACATGACTTTGTCACCTTTTGAATAACAGGCTTGACTTTTGGCGCCTGCTTTCCATTATGGCCGCTAGAGAACGGACCATAATTTCCTATGTGGATCTCCTCATAAGGTGCCTTGAAGGCACTCTCACCAAAGTTCCGGGGGAAGTTCCAACCGTCATACCGGCTCTTAGGCTTTGCAACCGAGGGCCGGAAATGATGCCCAAATGTTGACTCAAAGTCATGTTGGTTGCAAGGAAAGCCAGGCTTTCTGAACGCAACAGGACTAAGAGGAGCCTTCCCCTTTTCATCAGCAGAGGCCTTCTTGGCGGCCTTATTCTTCCTCTGGTTCTTGTTTCTCCGAGATGAAGAACCAGATGCCCCAACATGCCCCAAGCCAGCTCCTTTGACCTGAGCAGAGAAGGTGTCAACGACTGGAAGCACTGTTTTTGGCATAGAAAAGCTCTGTACGATCTTCCTTTCTGCCGCAAGTAGTTCTTCCAATTTGTTGACTTCCTCCTGCTTGAGATCAAGGAGCTGCAAAGACTCTGAGTGCTTTGAAGTCAGGTCAAGGTGTTCCTGCCGGAGAGAAATCAAACTAGTGACCTCTTCCCTTAGGGATACACACTCACCCTTAAGGAATTTTACTTCCTTCTTCTCAGCCCTCAGTCTCTTACGGCACTCGTCGAAGGTGTTGAGCAGAAGCTCATACTTCTCGAGGAGTTCAGCTTCGCGGGCCGAAGGGCCATCCTCAGGTTCATCATCCTGAGACTCAGGATCAGAGTCGGAGTCGGAAAGAGGGGTGTGAGCTTTTACCTTCCCAGTAAATGGGGGACATTCTCCTTCTGAGTCTGAGCGACCCACCAGCCCGAAGTAGGCTTCCTCATCATCACTGGAGTCTGAGGAATCAGACTCACTTAGTGTCTTTGGTCTTCTTGCGATGTAGCTCCGCTCCTTCTTATCTCTGGAGGATTTGAGCTCCTCTCCTTTCCCTTTATCTCTTTTGTTTTGATGGCAGTCGGCCACGACGTGACCTGGCTTATTGCATCCAAAGCAAATAATATCAGAAGAACGATGTTTGTTAGGTTTAGATGCATACCTGTCAGAAGAGTAGTTTTTCTTCTGATGTCTGGATGAGGAGCCGTCTCTCTTCCTTTGATTCCTCATCTTGAGGAATTTCTTGAACTCTCGAGTGATGAGGGAGAAATCCTCTTCCGACAGTTCTGAGCTGGAGGAGCATGGATCGGAGTCCTCCTCTTCTTCCTTATTTCTGGCACGGTACGACACCGCACCCTTCCCTTTTCTGGAGTGACTGGCTTTTAGGGCCACAGTCTTTTCTTTTGCAGCAGCCTTCTCTGCTTCTTCCTCTGCCTTCCTGGTGTTCAGCTGAAGTTCATAGGACATCAGCTTCCCGAACAGGATTTGTGGATCAGTTTCTGCTAGTCTGCCAAATTCTCTGATGCCGCAGATCTTTGTATCCCATTCCTTAGTAAGGGACCTAAGGAATTTGTCATTGAGTTCACCATTGGTGAACACTCTTCCATAGCCCTTGAGGGCGTTAACAATCTTCAGGAAGTTCTCGTATGTGACTCCGATCTCTTCCTTAGGCCCTTGCCGGAAGGCCTCATACTTCTGGTTCAGGAGGGATCTCCGATCATCCCTCACTTCATCCGTGCCCTCCATTAGGATGATCAGGCACTGCCAAATCTCCTGAGCTGTCCTGCAGTTGCTGAAGTTTTGCATCATAGAGTCGTCAACCGCGCTGACCAGGATGTTTCTTGCCTTCATGTCAAGGCCCACTAGGACCATCTCATCCTTGTCCATTTCAGAGAGTGTCTTTGGCACTTTCTTGGTGGGATCAATGGTGGAGGCCTTAGTGGGTACATAAGGTCCCTCCAGCACGATCATGAACAGTCGAGGGTCCACTGCTTCCATATAGAACCTGATCCTTTCCTTCCAGATAGGAAAGTTAAGTCTGTTGCACACTGGGATCTTGCCAGAGTACTTGAGCCCGTCCATAGTAGCTGTATGTCTCCTTGTTGACACTAGTGGCAGGATTCACCTCAAGGTGTTAGCCTTTTTGTTGAGGAACCTCGCTTTGATACCACTTGAAAGTCCACCTAGTGTCGGCTATGTGCACCTATGGGGGGGGGGGGGGATAGGTGACGTGTGGTTCTTTTGCGGAATTTACAGATGTACCTGCACAATAAAAACAACAAACACAGCACACAGAAAACACAGCAAATTTATAGTGGTTCCCCGACTTGGGTACATCCACTTTCCCCCTTCGACCTATCTCCCCAACAAGGGACGACTCGGTCACTTCACCAACGGGATTGAAATCCAATCCCTTCACTAACGGAAGGAGCCCTTCCACACGTGAGAGTCAACACTCCCACAAATCGGGTTGCACCCAACCCTTACAACACGGAACTAAAGTTCCTTTACAATGAAATAAAAGTAGAATGTACACGTGATACAAACTTCTCTTGGAGACACCGGTGTTCCTCTTTGTTCGACGACGTGTTCTTGAAGTCGATGAAGAGTCTACGACCTTGGTCTCTCTTGGAGAGGATTTCCCCGGAACCGGCGGCGGCACACGAGCGGCGGCTAGCTTCGGGATCGGCGGCTACGATGAAGAGCAGCTGCTGAACTTGGAGATCCAAACTTCGTTGCGAAGCAAGCTCGGTCTACCAACGGTCACACGAGGATCGGTCGTCTCGATCGATTCGGATGGGAAGTGTTTCCGATCAACAAATCGAGAGACAAAGGATCTCTGGATAGACTCGTGAGACTCAAGCCTTGCTAAGCTACTGTCGCCGGAGATCGGGAAGAAGATCTATCGGTGGCGGCGACGGACTTGCGCGAGCGGCGACGGAGGCGGCGGAAGGATTTCGCGATTTTAGGGTTTCCGTGAGCTCGCGTATTTTTCTGTGTGGGTACTGTTCAAAATACCCATGTATTTATACTGTAGCTACCCCCAATAAGACCGTTTGTGGGACCCACAGAGGTAGCCACCAAGTCCCGGTCCAGATATTAAACAGCGGCAGAATCCGGTTCAGGAAATTAGCTGAGACAGAATCCGGTTCAGGAAATTAACTGAGAAAACGCCAAGGAAAAATCGGCGAGAATCGCAGACGATTCTCGACGAATCGGCGAGAATCATCAAGTGATTCTCGACGATTCGTCGAGAATCGATTGTGATTCTCGTCGAATTACTTGTCGATTCTCAACGAATTCAACTTGTATTCATGGGCTGCATGACCATTGGTTCGGCGGGAATTACAAGCGATTCTCGCCGAATCTTACTTGGCACCATATTGAGATGGTCAGAAGGAGTCGGCGAGAATCATTGATGATTCTCGTCGATTCGGCGAGAATCACCAAGTGATTCTCGCCGATTCGGCGAGAATCACTTGGTGATTCTCGTCGAATTTGCCTTGGACGATTTTTCGTCTTCCACCAAGGAGCTGCTCCTTGATCCTCCATGCTCCTTGTCTTCTCTTGCATATGAGCGGCCCTGTACTTGAAAGTAAGTGCACTCCAATAGAGAGAGTACACATAGGCCAACACACTGATCTGCTCAACGAGGGATTACGTCGTGCAGATCCGTGTATATTGACCTACTGCACCCTGACATTGGTGTGCACTTAGCGTGGAGAAACTGCAAGTACAACTTGAAAAAGTTTATCAAATACATAGTCTATTGACCTTAGCTTGTCCAGGGGCTTCTTCAAATCAGGTACATTG
The DNA here is from genome assembly GCA_039583875.1 of Platanthera guangdongensis. Taxonomy (NCBI): domain Eukaryota; kingdom Viridiplantae; phylum Streptophyta; class Magnoliopsida; order Asparagales; family Orchidaceae; genus Platanthera; species Platanthera guangdongensis. Next base: position 116,601,535 of record CM077152.1, read on the forward strand.
TGGATACAATACCCAACAGAGGATTTAGTCTGCTTGCCTTTTTGACAAACTGAACATATACCCTCTTTTATGCACTTAAATTGAGGATCATTCCTCACTAACTCTAAACTATAGAGCTGGCCTATAGTCTTATTGTTCAGATGAGGTAGGCTCTTGTGCCATTGGACACACTGAGATGCTTTCTCATCTGCAACTAAACATACATGAGAGTTCATGCTCTCATAATCAAAATTTAAACAATAAACATTCACTTTTCTATAACCAGACAAGATCACCTTCTGATCACTTGTCCTTTTGATCTAACACCCATTTTTAATAAATGAGATGTCATACCCATGATCACTCAACTGACTTATGCTTATCAAATTATGTTTCAAACCTTTTACATAAGCAACTTGTGTGATAGTTATAGAACTAGAGGAAATATTACCAAACCCTTTAATGATTCCTTTTTCTGATTCACCAAAGATCAATTTAGGTCCATTCTCTATGGGAGTATAGTTCTTTAACATTCTCCTTGTTCCAGTCATGTGCCTGGAACATCCACTGTCCAAGTAACATATAGGGGTATGACAACTTGGACCTACCTGCAGCAAATAAAATTAATTTACCTTAAAACCCCAATGTTTATTGGGTTATAGGTTCATGTTAGAATGAAACTTGATATTCTTACCGGCAGCCTTCCTCACAGGTAAGCTGACATTCTTCCTGACATTGGTGTTGTGCCAGCAATTCATGGCATAATGTCCTATCTTACCACAACACCAACAATTATATATATTATACCTCTTTTTAGGTACAGTTTTAACAGCATTGCTGTCATCTGTTCTTAACACTGTTGGTACAGTAGTTCTTTGCTTGAGTGCTGAAGCTACACCCTTGTCATTCAGAATTTCAGGCTTACCAGAACCATGTATGATATCATGATCATATCTATTAGTTGGCTGTTATACTTTTCTGAAGGAAATGAGGGGTTTGAAGGCTAGAGGCTGTACTGAAGCTTTGCCTTTTCTTTTGGAATTGACAGCCCTTGCATTTCCCTCAAAGACCAATCCAGTCTTACCCTTTTTAGGAATAAAGTCATCAATTAAAGGTAAAACTGATTTTGGCTTAGAGAATTTAGCCATCAGATCCTTTTCCTTCTGAAGTTTGACTTCCAAACTTTTGATTTGATCATTCTTGAATGTAATAGTACCCATCTGAATAACAGTTATGTTTTTCAGTTTGACTACTTCATTCATCTTTAGATCCAGCAATTTTTCTGAATCTAATGCAGCCTGTTTAAGATCAGCAATTTCCTTGGCCTGTGCCTTATTAAGGATTCTGCTTTTCTTAAGTGCTTGCAGCAGGTCACCATATTCATCAATAAGTTGATGAACATCTCCTTCAGATTCAGATTCATCTACATCTCTTGATGCAGATGCTTATGATTCTGAACCAGTATAGTAATCAGAATCTATTGAAGAATTGTTTACCTTAGTAAGTTCAGGCTGATCCTGGCACTGATCTTCTTCTATCAAGGCCATCAGCCCTTTACAACAGGATTTTTCAATTTCATTTACTAAATCCAGCCACTTCAAAAATTCAGCCTCTTCTACATCCTCTTCAGCTGCCAACAATCCTATATATGCTTCAGCTTCAGCCTCAGAATCTGATGATGAAGAATATGACAAACGTTTTTGCTTCTTTGCAACAAACGATTTCTCCTTCTTGCCCTTGTTCTTTAGTTTCTTCTTATCATTTGATTCTTTTCTTTTGTCAGGACAATCAGCTACCACATGTCCTGACCTGTTGCAGCAATAACAAACAATATTAGTTGAAGATAATTTACTAGGTTTAGAGCTATACCTGTCCTTCCTAGAGGATTTCTTTTTTTGATAGTAATCATCCTTGGATTTTGAGGATGATGGCTTGGATCTCCACTGTTTCTTCTTCAAAAACCTTTGAAATTGTCTTGAGAAATCTGCTAAGTCTTCATCAGAATTTGGACTATCTGATGTGTGACTGTCTGAACTATCTGAAACAACTTCTGCAGCTTTCCTAGGAGGTGATGGAGATATCCTCCTATCCTTTCTTATGGCTTCAGTCTTGAAAGCCACCGACTTATCTCTGGAATCAATTTTATTACTTTTCTCCTCCTCTTTTCTGACCATCAGCTACATTTCATATGAAAGCAGTTTGCCAAATAATGTTGGAGGTGAAATTTCTAATAGTCTAGCCACTTCCCTAATGACACATATCTTAGTGTCCCAGTCTTTAGTCATTAATCTCAGAAACTTATCATTTAACTCATATGTCTTGAATACTTTTACATATGACATCAATTCATTAACTATTCTGAAGAATTTCTTATAATATTCAGTTATACTGTCTGTTTTAGATTGTCTAAAACTTTCATATTCCTGATTCAGCATAGACTTTCTGTCTTCTCTCACCTCTTCTGAACCCTCCATGTAGACAATAAGGGTGTCCCACATTTCTTTGGAGGTCTTGCAGTGAATCAAATTTTGGAATGTGAAATCATCTATGACACTCACTATTATATTCTAAGCTTTCTTATCCATAGTAGCCAAGATGATTTCATCTTTTGTCATTTCAGAATATTCCTTTGCTGTTCTGAGATTTGCATCAAGAACTGAGACTTTCATTGAAATAAATGACCCTTCTTTGACTGTCATGTAGATTCTTGGATCTGAAGCTTCCATAAACAATCTAACTCTTTCTTTCCATATGTCAAAAATTTCTTTCCTGCATATGAGTAACTTCATGGAACCAAACTCCTTATGAGAAATTAATCTGAATTCTTCAGGCAAACTGTTCAAGATCTGCCTTCACTGGATGAGATCTTCTCTCCTTCTTGTTTTTCTCTCTCTACAATCTGTTGACTGTTTCTTTCTATTCTTCTGGATTCTCAATCCTTCAGAGATAATAATAGACCAGCTATCTGTTATCTGTTGTTGTTCTTCTTGTTGTTCTTCTTGTTGTTCTCTATGTGTCTTGTGATTGTTAAGAGAACATATCTATTTATAGGCTTCATCCATGGTAACCAGTTGTTCCGGTTTCAAACTGTCTTCTGACACCTCTGACAGATGTGACAGCAATGACAGCTGTCAAGTCTTCACTTGTATTACTTCAGCCTTCATTGAACTTTGACTCAGCAGCAAAGAATGTCGACTGAATTCTTCATATGTGTCGACACACATAGTCCATGTGTCGACACAAGTCTTGTTGTTGTCGACACAAACACTCCTTGTCTTGACAAAGTTGGTGTCGACAGAATTCTGGTGTGTGTCGACACAAGTTCTGTGTGTCGACACAGTCGTTGTCGACAGAATTCTGGAATGTGTCGACAGCTTCTCTGTGTGTCGACACAGCTCCTGATAATGTCGACACAAGTCTGGCCCTTAGTGTCGACACAGCATTGTCGACAGATTTTCTTGTGTGTCGACACAAATTCTGGATGTCGACACAATCTGTCCCTTGTGTCGACACAGTGTTGTCGACAGATTTTCTGTGTGTCGACACAAATTCTGGATGTCGACACAATCTGGCCCTTGGTGTCGACACAACGTTGTCGACAGATTTTCTGTGTGTCGACACAAATTCTGGATGTCGACACAATCTGGCCCTTGGTGTCGACACAGCGTTGTCGACAGATTTTCTGTGTGTCGACAAAAATTCTGGATGTCGACACAATCTGGCCCTTGGTGTCGACACAGCCATTCTCAGGTGTCGACACTTGTACTTAGAAAATTTTTCTTTCCATTTTCTTAACCTGCACATGATAACTCAAAATAACATCAAATACAACTTGATGCATATCATTGAGTTAGGTGATGCTTCTCTAAATCTGGTACACATTTTCCAATGTACCCAACAATTTCTTTACGAACTGATCATCTATAGATTTACGAGTGATAGTGCACGGTGGATTCTATTTAAGCTGCTTTGATTTGTATGTTTCAGTGTCAATGGATTTACTCTGGAATAGATTGATGATTTTGGTCGTGACACTTGGATTTCTGTTTAAAAATTTGGATGTTTTGCAAAGGTGGTTCTTATCTCGCGTCTTTCTCTAGATAGATAGTTTTCTCTTGCAGATGCTTCAATTTTTGTTGCTCTGATTTGTATCTTGCAATGTGAATAAATTGTTCATGATGCTCTAAACATAGAAAAATTTAGGGTAAACCTTCTCCTACCAAATGTGTGTCCATAACTCTTCTCTATGTGTTATTCAATTATAACAACTTCAATTAGGCTTGCATGTTGAAGGGTGCGTTCAATCCCCCGTTAACTTTCTTCTCCTTGGTTCGATGGATAATGAGGTACTTTCTTCCCTTTTATTATTTTATACAGTTGATGAATTTTGAACTTTTATTGTTTTTGGCTTCCTTATATCCATGGTTCAAAAAGCAATGTTTAGAGATGATGAGAAATCATTATCTGGATAGGATATATCTTTCTTCAACAAATTTATGACGCCAATATATCGGGTGATTGAGAAGGCATGTGGCTTATTAGTTTTCTTAAATTCCTCAAAATTTTGCTAACTTGATTAACAAAATGATGAGATTGATTTTCAAGGAAGCCAACAAAAGAAACAATGGAAAAGCTCCACACCCAACTTCATTTTCCATAGCTGCAACGTGTTCCCCGTCAGCTCTTCCCACAATTTCAAGGTATTAAATTAAATTAACTTTTAAACCATTGAAGGTATGAAATTAAATTAGCTTTTAAACCATCGAAGGTATTAAATTAAATTATCTTTTAAACCATCGAAGGTATTAAATTAAATTAAATTAAATTAGATTGTTCATGATGTTCTACATGTTTTTTGAGTTGCCCAACTGAGTTTGTACTTCTGATGAGAAAAACAAGTTGCCATTGCATAAGGATTGATGAATTATATAAATTTTACTTTCAGTTACTTTTTCTGTCCTTGAGTTCTTCTTTGCATTGGGCAGTACTTTGTCTTCTTGACCCTCTTATTTCAGGTTATTTCAGGCACTTTTTATGTTCTTGATTGCTAGGGTGGCTTCTTAGCTTGCGATTGTTCAACCCGGTCTTTGATAATTACACTTTGCTACTTGAAGCATTAATCTGGCACTATTACTTCTATATGTAATAATTCATGTCATCCTGTATATACTTGTTTTTTGCATGACATTTATTATCTCAGTGGTAATGCCATCTTTTCAATACAAGCTAGTAGGACACACTCTTGATATGATCACCTTGTCAACTCAAATTTCGACTGCTAGGGTGGTTTCTTAGCAAACCATTGTTCTATTTTTGCTTTATAAGGAAAGAGATGCACATTGCTCTCTATTGTGTAATGGTTTACTTCTCTTAAGTTTGGAATTTACGTTGGCAAACCAAAATGGGAGTGTTCTGTAATTTACCTAAAATATCTTAGTTTTTGTAATCTGCTTCCTTACCTACCATTATATTCAGGTCCGACTCTTATTGGCATCTTGCCCTATGCTGGGCTAAAGTTCAACATATATGAAAAGCTCAAGTCACTTGTACCTGAGGACTATAAGAAATTAGTAGTTTTGCACCTTTGTTATGGTGCTTTAGCAGGCTTATTTGGGCAGACTCTGACATATCCATTAGATGTTGTTAGGAGACAGATGCGGGTGCGATTTTTTTTTGTTTGGATTACTCAATATCCATAGCTAAGTTTTTCTGGCTATCACTCTCTTGTGGATGAGAACTGCTGCAATATCTATATTTATGTATCCGTTTTCAGGTTCAGAGTTGTCAACAGTTCGATCAAAACTAGCTGTATCAGTTGCCTTGGCCGCCGTGGGGAGAGAATGAAGAGGTGAAGGGTGCAACCTTTCATGCAGACTGTTGGTTTGATCAGTCTAAACGAAGAAGGTGGATATATTCTCACTGATTCTCAGATCCTTCCAGCCCCAAAGATCAGTTACATGGATGGTTTGATGATTCAGTCATAGGTGAATTCAACCAAGAACAATTTCATAGAAATTTGCATCAAACTTAGTTCTGAACGATGTCTTCTCTTTGATTAAATTTTCTAAAAATCATCTATCAAAGTCTTCTCTTGATCAAATGTTCTAAAATTCAACTTTAGTTGTCCACCAAATCTCCTTTAGGCACAATCATTGAAGCATTCAAGTTTACAAGAATTTGCTATATGTATATTTACCATATTATTGTATATTTTAGATCATTGACGCAGTCAAGTGCTCACAGCCCTCCATCATGGCTTTGCTATCTAACCATTCAGGTGATCATAACCCTCCATCTGACTTGTTTCTTTTAAGCGCTATCATTATGATTTTGCATTGTTTTTTTTTTCAGTTGCTTTATCATTATTTTTGTTTGGTTGGATATAGGTTATGAGCAAAGATTTGTAGAGGGCATTTGTGTGAAGAGTGAAGCTAACTTGCATGTATCTATGTTATTTGTAATAATTTATAGGATCATTGATTTGGGATAATTTTTAATATAGGGTTTGAAAGCATGAAGCTCTTTGAGTATGTTTATATGATCGTTGATTATGGATATGACGTGATAATTTATATGATCATTGATTTGGAATAATTTTAATCTTCATATATATATATATATTTTCTTCATATAAAATTTTTTAAAAATAAGTCAATAAAGTGTTTGACACACCTTCAAATCATGGTAAATATGTATATTTAAAAAAATAATTCGAACGTGTCACGGTTTCAAACCGTGTCAAGTTTTTTTAAAAAATTAATGGGCAAGTATTTGCCATGACAATAAACCATGGTAAATACATTTTGATAAATATGTAGACTAGCTACCACGGTTAAATAATGTCGCTAAGAATGATGTTTAACCGTGGAAAGGAAACCGTGGCTAATAATGGACGCTTAGACACATCAAATAAACTGTGGCAAATAATATTATACTTAACCAAGTGATATTTTCTTACTATCTAATGCTATGTTTAATCATGTATATATTTTTTCAACAAGTGGCTGAGTAGTTTCTATAAACTTGCATATTGTATTATATCTTCTTCTCTACATAGTACCTCATTAATTATAATAGCATATACGCTCCTCTATCCTCTTTTGATACTACTAAAAAGGGTGAGAATATCTTGCATAAATCTAAAATTTTAGGGGGAGTACCTTGAAAATTTCATAGGATGCATCTATGCAGGGGGAATATTTATAGGTGGTGCATATCTTACTCTTTGCTAGATCATGAAATTCCTTCACTAAGTGTACCAAACTTGATCTCATAACTCTACACTCATATCCCTATCCACTTTTGCTAATATCAAAAGGGGGAGAATAAAATGAGAAATCTAGTGGAATAGATATTATATTTAGTGGGAGTAAATTAAATTGAGACATTTATGTAGGGGAGCTTTACATAGAAAGAGTATGCATTATTGTATTAAAATTTGTCACGCTATAAACATATTATTCATACATATCTTTTACTGTACTTATCTATAAACGCACATGTTGGATCTCTAGTTGGATTTGAGCTAAGTTCACTAACTAGGATGTATGACCCACAATGTATAGCCAGGGTCATGTCTTTGAGTCCTAGAAATTTAGGTTAAGTCCTTACGTTCAACCATGCATGGACCAGCCAGCAGAAGACTCAAGACTTAGAAGAAAATCGAGTTCAGAAAATGAGTTCGACGAACGTCGAATTCAGCTTGACGATAGTCATGCTCCGCTCGACGAACTCAAAGTTAATTCTCTGAGTTGAGCTCGACGATATTCGAGCTCAGGTCGACGATGTCTGGATTTCAACTTCAACACAGAATATTGTCTCTGAACTCAGCTCGACGAAGACAGAATCTGTGCTCGACGAACTTGGACCACAGAATTGGCAAAGTTATTCACAGAATGCAGTTAGCTGAGCTCAGATCGACGAACTTGGATCTCAGGTCGACGAACAAGTTTTCTCAGGTCGACGAACAGGATTTCTCAGCTCGACGAACTTGGATCTCAAGTCGACGAAATCTGTTCTATGGTCGACGATTTCTGTGCAGATCCTGACTTAGAGTTATCCCTCTTTTCCGTTCATATTTCATATATTATTTGGCAATAATTTCCGGAGTAATTAATGCATATATTCTCTGAATATAGTTGTTATTTGACAGCATTAGTTATGGTCTTCATCAGGTTAATTACTTGCTTAATTAATTGGGACAGTTGTGGAAACTCATCAATGCAAATATTCTTCAGCCAAATTTCATTCTCCAGGCAATCAGCATTCAATGCAATGAAATTCAAAATTCAAAGGAGAATTCGACAGAGACATATAAAAGAGATTTTCTTTTCAGAATGAAACACAACAGGACATAGAACAGTACACAAAGAAGAATTACACAAGATCATCTGCCTTCTTCCCTGTGCAAAAAACACTTTATTTTCTCCTTGATCTTACAGAAGAAGAAGAACAATCACCACAATCAAGAGTCTTCTTCAACTTCCATTCTAGGAGCTTTCACGGACAACATATTCAAATCAGTCAGAAGTTCCTGGATCACTTAAAAATCAAGGCTGAAGACCTACACCCTGTGCTAGGCTCCAAGTGATTTCTGGAGAAGCCTTGACAACATCAATCCACTTGTCTTCTTAGTTGTTTGAGAAAGAGAAGACACCATCAATCTCTCTCCCCCTCCTGTATAAATTGTTTATTAACTCCCTTCAAAAGTTTATTTGGTTTTTGGGCACCTGATCAAAAGCTCAAAGGTGGCAGCCACCTGATCAAAACCTGCTAATGGATTCCTACCAGGGTGGTAGAAAAGTGGATGTACCCAGGTTGGAGAACCACTATAAAATTCTTGTGTTGTCTGGTTCCCTCTTTTCTTTGTGTTGTGATAGTTTAGATTGCTGTGCTGTGGTAGTTTAGTTTTGATCATTTTCTTTTTATCTATTACTACTAATGACATCATTTTACTCTAATAGTTTCAAGAACAACCAAATAGTTTTTTAATATAATCTATTCACCCCCCTCTAGAGTAATCAGATCTAACCTCCATCTTTCAATTGGTATCAGAGCAATGTTCCTTTGATTGTACAAGCTAACCCTTAAACCAAAAGATCATTTGTTAGATCTGATCTTAAGTTTAGTTTGTTTCACAGCATGACACAGAACAAAGACTATGCAAGCACCAGACCTCCAGTCTGCAATTTGAATAAATTTGCAATCTGGAAGACAAATATTAGGCTGTATATGAATTCTATTGATGAGGACATCTATAATTCTATTTTGACAGGTCCTCCTCAACCAACATCTGCTACATCTACATCAACATCAATCACTCATGCTGTTCCACCACCTGAGTGGACAGTTGCACAAAAAAAGCAAATATTGCAGATGTTAAAGCCATGAACATATTGGCACAAACTATGTCAGATGACATATTCCAAAAGGTGGCTGAATGCACCTCTGCAAAAGCAATCTAGGACTCTCTAAACCAGATGGTTGCTGGCTCAGCTGATGAAAGAATGGATAGAAGATCAAATCTCATCTCCCAGTATGAGAACTTCAAGAAGGAAGAGACAGAATCTGTTGGTGACATGTACAACAGATTAAGTGCAATCATCAGTGAACTGAAGACCTTGGACAAAGACATCTCTCTCACTAAGATCAATGACAAGATCCTCATGTACTTCCCAAGCACATGAGATTCCAGGATATGGCCAACCAAGGAGGCCAGGAGCATGCATGAGATTTCTACTGAATCTCTCCTAGGAAAGCTCAAATTGTATGAGCAGTTGATCAAGTTCAGGGAAGCTGCAGAACAAAAGACTCCTCCACCAGCAAGAAGGGAGCAGAATATAACCTTCAAAGCTGTAGAAGAAACTGAAGCTCCAACATCAAATGAAGAACTCCTGAGTCTCTTAGCCAAAAGATTCTATAAGATGACAAGGAAGGACTTTAGGAGAAAGACATCCAGGCATGATGACAAACCCAGGTATGATAAAACACCCACTAAGGAAATTGTATGCTTTGGGTGCCAGAAACTAGGACACTTCATTCTGAAAGTCCTGAAAACCAAAAGAAAGAGAAAAGGAGAGAAAAATACTCCAAGAAGCACAACTACAGCAAGCCTTCATCCAGCAAGCACAAAAGAAAGGAGAAGGGCTTTGTTGCTGAGACCTGGAGTGATACTGAAGAGGAATCTTCATCTTCCAGCTCCAGTGAAGATGAAGAAGAAGCTAAGGCAAGGGAAGTGTGCCTTATGGCTATCAATGCCTCTTGCAGCCCATCAGATGCTGAGGAACAATTAGAACAATTAGATAATGAAGAATCTGAATCAGAAGCTGATCTGGTATTATCATCCTTTGATTACAATTCTGATAGTTTTAAAACAGAATTCAAATCCATGTGTATAGATTTAATAAATTCTAAAAAAGAAATCAAAATTCTTAGGGAAAAATTATCTGAACATGAAAACTATATTTCTGAAAATATTAAATTAAAAGATGAATTAACATTAGCTCAAGAACAAATAATATCATTAAAATATGAATTAGCCGAGGCTAGGAAACTTGAAGAATCCCTAAATAGGAGAAGCATCAAGTTGATGGACATTACAAGTATAGTTAATGGCAGGTTAAATGGCAAGCTGGGCTTAGGTGCTTCATCAAGCCAACCCCCACCAATTCAGACAAATATATTAACTACACCTATAAAATTTGTATCAGAAAAAGGAAAAGAAAAAATAGACAATAATAATAATACTAAACAAACTGAATTAAAACCAAAGAATAAGAAAAAGAAAAAAGAAAAAGAAAAATCCTAATTATAACAATGTTCAACAGATTTCGTCGAACGCAGATCGACGAAATGTGTACAGTTCGTCGAACTCCAGTCGACGAACTCCGAACGCAGATTTCTATTATAATAATTCGTTGAACTATGATCGACAAAACCAGTATGGTTCGTCGACAAAATATCGACGATTTTGGGGCATAGAGAATGACCACTTCCATTCTCTGAGTGGAGTTCGACGAACTCATCCCCATTCGTCGAACTCAGGTCGACGAACTTACTCGAATTCGTCAAACGCAGTTCAATTTAACAGAAATTTTAATCCTTTCAAAACTTATAACCAACCAAGATCTTCTAATAATCAATTTAAACAATGGATCATACCACCTAGAAGATATCACCATTTAGGTTATAAAAGCCAACCTGAATATTCTTACATTTTCAGTTTTAGTTATGTAAAGAAAGAAAGACCCAAGGTAACCTGGGTCAAAAATAGCTAATCTGTTTTATTGCAGGTGAAAAACTATCTTACCATAAATCAACAGTGGTATCTGGATAGTGGCTGTTCTAAATACATGACTGGAAACAAGGCCAACCTAACTCAATACAAGTCAAAGTTAGGACCCAAGGTAAAATTTGGTGACTCCAATTATGGCCAGACTGAAGGCTATGGAAAGGTCCAGATTGGAGCTGTCACATTCAGGAAGGTAGCCTATGTAAGTGGACTGAAGCACAAACTTATCTCCATAAGCTAATTATGTGATGAAAGGTTTCAGGTATCATTCACTAAAACTTCATGTATTATTACTTCTTTAGATAACCATGTAGTGTTGACTGACACTATAGTAGGAAATATTTATATAGTTAACTTTAAATCTGCCAAAACAGAAATATGCTTATTTAATTTAACTAGCAATAACAATGACCTTTGACATAGGAGATTAGGTCATGTAAACTTGAAAAACATTTTTAAATTATCTAGGGACAATCTTGTTAGAGGATTGCCCTCTTGCCCCTACAAGAAGGAAAGACTCTGCAGGGCTTGTCATTTAGGCAAGTAAACTAAAAATAATTTTAAATTAGTAAATAAATGTGACTCACCTAGATCATTGTACTTACTACATATGGACCTTTTTGGCCCTATAGCAGTACAAAGTCTAGGAGATAAATCTTATACTTTAGTAATTGCAGATGACTTCTCTAGATTCACTTGGGTATTCTTTCTGAGATCTAAGTCTGATAACTTCAAGATTCTTACAGATTTTCTCAAGAACATACAGATTGAGTACTCTACTCCAGTTATATTGATCAGAAGTGATCATGGTACTGAGTTTGAGTCTCTACTTATGCAAGAGTTCTGTGACAAGGAAGGTATCAGACACTGCTTCTCAGCTCCTAGAACACCTCAACAAAATGGAGTTGCTGAAAGGAAAAATAGAACCCTTATTTAATCAGTAGACACAGTACTTGCAGATGCTCATTTGCCCCTATCCTTTTGGGCAGAGGCTGTGAGCACATCAAATTATGTACTGAATAGAAGTCTTATACACAAATTTAAGAATAAGACTCCTTATGAGCTACTTAAAGGGAAGAAACCTAAAGTAGACTACTTTAAAATATTTAGCTGTTTATGCTATATTCACAACAATAATAAGAAATACATTAGAAAATTTGAGGCCAAGGCTGAAATGAGAATTTTTCTTGGATATTCCCAAGTAAGTAAGACTTATAGGGTCTTTAATAAATCCACCATGAAAATTGAAGAATCTGTACATATTTCATTTGATGAAACTAACATGTTTTACAAGGAGAAAGAAATTTCTACCAGTAATTCTTTGTAGGAACCACGGTTGTGTGAGATGTTAAATGAACTGACCCTCACTAATGAGGTAGTCAGCCATCCTTCTCCACACATTTCTGAAGAAAATGAAGTTGAAGACAGTGAAGATAAAGACACTGAAAACAGTGAAGAACCTCCAACATCTACTATAACTCCACAAGAGGAATTTATTCCCCAAGCTGTTGCACAACCAACTCCTACTGAATTTGTCACACTTAGAGATCATCCTGTATCTCAAGTGATTGGAGATATTTCAGCTGGTGTGCAGAACAGGCATCAACTCAACCAAGACTTGATGCATGCCTGCTTCATATCTCAAATTGAGCCCTAATCCATTAAAGATGTAGAACAAGATCCTCACTGGATTGTTTCAAAGCAAGAGGAGCTCAACCAATTTGAGAGATACAGAGTTTGGGATTTAGTTCAAAGACCAAAAGACTACCCAATCATTAGAACTAAATGGGTATTCAGGAACAAGCTTGATGCCCAAGGTGTCATAATAAGGAACAAGGCAAGGCTGGTTGCTCAAGGCTATAAGCAAGAGGAAGGGATTGACTATGATCAAACATTTGCACCTGTTGCAAGGCTAAAAGCAATCAGAATCTTCCTTGCACATGCTGTCTACAAGAAATTCAAGGTTTACCAAATGGATGTCAAGAGTGCATTCCTGAATGGTGAAATTAAAGAAGAGGTTTATGTTGAACAACCTCCATGTTTTATTTCTCCTACTTATCCCTCTCATGTTTTTAAATTGCATAAAACTCTTTATGGTTTAAAGCAAGCTCCAAGAGCTTGGTATGAAACCTTAGCTAGCTTTCTTATAGAGCATAAGTTTTCTAGGGGCATTGTAGATAGGACATTATTCACTAGACACCATAAGGATAAAATTTTATTAGTACAAATCTATGTAGATGACATCATTTTTGGGTCTACAAATTCCAAACTATGCAAGAGGTTCTCTGACCACATGCATTCAAAGTTTGAAATGAGTAGCATGGGTGAGCTCTCCTACTTCCTTAGTCTCCAAGTGAAGCAGCTACCTGATGACATTTTTATATCCCAATCTAAGTATACTAAAGAGCTTATCAAAAAGTTTGGGATGTCAGATGCCTCAGCCAAGAAAACACCTATGACTACAAATGCTGTAATTGACTCTGATGAACATGAGAAACCTGTTGATCAGAAATTATATAGGGCCATTGTTGGGTCCCTGTTATACCTTACAACAAGTAGACTTGACATCATGTTTGCTACATGTTTTTGTGCTAGGTTCCAAGTGAACCCTAAAGAATCACACCTTATTTTCTTAAAAAGGATTTTAAGATATATAAAAATTTGTCCTAGTCTGGGACTCTGGTATCCAACTGAGTTGGAGTTTGAGTTAACTGGATACTCAGATGCTGACTTTGTTAGATGTAGAGTGGACAAAAAAAGTACCCCAGGGACATGCCAGTTCCTTGGTATGAGATTAGTATCTTGGTTTTACAAGAAACAGTCATATGTGTCTACTTCAACTGCTGAAGCAGAATATATAGCAGCTGACATTTGCTGTTCCCAGATGATGTGGATTCAAAGCCAACTCCTAGATTATGGGTTCAACTTAAATAATTCAATTCTACTATGTGACAACACAAGTGCAATTTCAATTACACAAAATCCAGTGCATCACATTAGAACTAAGCATATAAACATTAGACATCATTTTATTAGAGAGTGTGTGGACAAAAATAAAATTATGCTTGTCTACATCTACACTGATTTGTAAAGACCAGATATCTTCACCAAACCCTTGGATGAGAGGAACCATCTGTTCTTTATAAATCAGCTTGGCATGATCAATGGAGAAGCCTTAATTTAATTTCTGTCTGTGGTCGATGAATTTTTCAAAGTTCGTCGAACGGAGATCGAAGAACAGTGAAAAGTTCTAGAGACATTCGTCGAACGGAGATTGACAAACTCTCTGTGAGTGAAGTTCTTTCGTCGAACGGAGATCGACTAATTTGCTTCAAAAAATTTTCGTCGGACTGAACTCGACGAAATGTTTTCACTTCTTCTGACTGAGAACGATGAACTCTTTTGTCTATAAAATATTTCGTCGAACTGAGATCGAAGAATTTTATTTATTTCGTCGGACGGAGACTACCGCTTCATATTTTGAAAACCATATATCTAGGTTTTCTTCGAGCTCCGTCCCGCGCTTTCTATTCCTTTGCACTTGATCTCTGTTTTTTCTTGTGCAAGCAAAAATAATGGCGATTCCGGCATCCTCTCTTACTGCAATGAAATTTGATATGGGCTTTGATATTGATTTTGATTCCTTCCAGCACTCTGACCAGATATTTGTGGACATTCTGAAACTGCTTGAGGATCAAAACCTGAAGAAATTCATGACTTGCCGCATCAAGATAGCAATGGCTGAGATTAAGGAATGGGTGTTCACCTCTACACCACTAGAGGAAGATACACTGACAGGGACGATATCCGGTAACACAGTCTCTCTTACCCCCACTGTTTTAACTGAGATTTTTGATCTACTGAATGGAAATGATGATATAGAGATGGATAGTGAAGAATATGATAATATGTTGATTAAGATGGGTCACTCTGGTGAAAACCCGAACAAATTGTTGAAGAAAAATTTGTCTGATGTTGTCGGCAAAGTTCTGCTGGGAAAACACACTGCCCATGACTACATCACCAGGCACCAGTTCTTGGTGATGAGTGCTCTAGTTGAAAAGAAAAGAGTAAACTGGGGAAAGTTATTGTTTGACTTGATTAAGAAGAAGAATAATAAGAAAGAGGTCTGTTTTGGAAGGATATTGAGATTATTTCTTTAAGAAAAGGCAGCTGAACTACTGGTCTCCACGACAGTGTTCATAAATGCCTCCAAAAGGCTTACCTCTGCCCTTTTTGGTAGATGGGAGAGGAAAATCACCAAGCCATCCAAGGCTTCATCCTCTTCAAGGACTTCTGAGAGCACCAAGGCCGTGACAGCCTCTACTCCACCTCCAGAAGAAGTCCCTTCCTCCACCAACATTCCTTCTCCTCCTCAACCTCAACATCAACAACAACAACAACAACCATCTTCTTTTCCAACACATACTCCTCAACCTCAACAACAACATCGATCTTCACCAATTCCATCTCCTGAGCACATCACTCCACCTCAATCTCCACTTCCATCTCATTTAAATGACACACACCCTGACACATTTATGTCATCCCACACCTTCAATCTACTGTTTCCTCCACCATCTCCACCTCGTTCTCCACTTCATGAACCTCTCTCTTCCCCCACAACCACAATCCAACCTTCTACTGCTGCAACTCCCTCTATTCCCATCCCTCCACTCACCCACACTAACATACCACATACTGCTCCAGACTCCACACATACATATCCTTCCAGTCTATTCTCTGTGTGCTCCAATTGTGGACATCACACTTCATACTCCTTCATTGCTCCATAATCTCTTTATCTCAACTTCTCTGACATAGCTAAAGACCTTCTAGCATTCATTTCTCCCACTATTGAAAAACTAATAACTACTGCTATAGCTCCTCTTTCTACTTCCATCACTACCCTTTCATCCAGAATTGCTGCTTTGTCCCCTGTCCCTTCTTCTGGAGGACTGGCTTCAGGGGCCCCTGCAACCAGTTAGGGGGAGATGCTCTGTGATGAAGAAGCTCTAGTTGTGACAGCAGCAACAGGAGTAGCAGAAGATTCTGTAATGTCCGATGACTCAGAAGAAACAACTATTCCAACTAAAATAATTGATCTAGTTAATTCTGATATAGATATGGATGATTCAGTTATACCAGAAATAATAACTGTTAGTGATTGCATTCTCAATCCCATAGTCGATTTATTCAGCTTATTAAATTCTTTTGATACAATTCATTTGAATTTCCTTCCATTAGTCTGCTCAAAGCCTTCTATGGCTATAGTTCCATATACTTCACCAATAAGCCCCACAGTTGCCAAGTAACTAAAGACCAGTTTTGTAGTTATAGAGATTCCAATAGTATCAGCTCCCAAGGATATTTCTTCCTCAGAGGCTGTCTCAACTCCCACTTACAAGATGGATGATAGTCCCATGCCAGATTTAGATGAAATCATTATGACAGATATTGAAGAAGAAAATAAGTTGATTTCTGAAAAAGTTGTTGAAACTGTTGTTCCAGAAGTTGTAGTTGTAGAATCTCCTGTACAGCCCCAGGCTGAAAAGCAGATTTCCTAAGATATTCTAAAAGCTCTTGATGATCTATATGACAATCCTCAGGGATCCTCTGATGAAGAAGAGGAGGATGATGATGATTCTGATGATGACACTGCTTCCAAGAAGAAAGTCTCTAAGAAGAGAAAAACTATTCCCATTGCTGCTCCCAAACCAAACCCTACTCATGATACACCATATTATATATTAGAGAAGATCACTCCATATCCTGGGATGCCAGCATGGATGTAGTTTTCAAAGAATGAGCAGAAAGCTAGAAAGAAAAGCAGGAGGTACTCTCCTCCTCTCCCTCAAAGGAACTGGAGAGGTCCTCCTCCTCCTCCTCCTCCTCCACCTGCTGCTGGTGCTTCAGGAAGCAGTTCTCAGAGGTCTACCTCCTATGCTCAAACATATCAAAGACATCAAGGTAGGTCCTCAAGATATCAAGAAAGCAGTCAGCACAGGTATTCTAGCAGACAACAACATCAACAACAACATCAGCAATAGCAACAACAGCAGCAGTAACAACAAGCTTCTGAAACAGAAAAAGCTGAAAGCCCAAAAAAGCCGGAATCTCCACCTATTCCATTTGTGGATCCTGAAACTGAAAACACTTCAAGAATAGCTAGATTCTAGGAGCTTCTTGAACTATTAATGATCAATAAAGCTAAAGCTGAAGGGAGAGATCCATATCAATACTCAACCATGTCCTCATACAGAAAAGAAGAGCTTAAAAGGTATGACAAGGCTAACAAATTCTTTAATGTTGATGCTTACATGAATCTGCATCCAGAGGCTGTTGTTCCCAGAGTCACTTCTCTCAATATTATTGGAGCTGCTGATACGGCCATGTCCAAGAGAGAAGCAGCTAATCTAAATAGAGAAATCAAATTTACACAACCCTCTGAAAAAGACAAAGATGACAAGCAAAAGAAGAAGAAATGATATACTCTGTTTAATTTTAATTTTCTGAACTATACTTTACTTTCTATCACAAAGCTACAATCTATGTAAATATCTGTTGAATGTTTTAATTTTCTGTCAGATATATTTCTCCTGCATTGTGAATGTTTTTCTTTTCATTTTGAATTAGTGACCTCACCCAAATTGGGGGAGATTGTTGGATCCCTAGTTGGATTTGGGCTAGGTTCAATAACTAGAATGTCTGACCAACAATGTATAACCAGGGTCATGTCTTTAAGTCCTAGAAATTTAGGCTAAGTCCTTAGGTTCAACCATACATGGACCAGTCCGCTCGATGAACTCAGAGTTAATTCTCTGAGTTGAGCTCGACGATATTCGAGCTCAGGTTGACGAAGTCTGGATTTCAACTTCAACACAAAATATTATCTCTAAACTCAGCTCGACGAAGACAGAATCTGTGCTCGATGAACTTGGACCACAAAATTGGAAAAGTTATTCACAGAATGCAGTAAGCTGAGCTCAGGTCGACGAACTTGGATCTCAGGTCGACGAACAAGTTTTCTCAGGTCGACAAACAAGATTTCTCAGCTCGACGAACTTGGATCTCAGGTCGATGAAATCTGTTCTATGGTCGATGATTTTTGTGCAGATCTTGACTTAGAGTTTTCCCTCTTTTCCGTCCATATTTAATATATTATTTGGCAATAATTTCCTGAGTAGTTAATGCATATATTTTTTGAATATAGCCGTTATTTGACAACATTAATTATGGTCTTCATCAGGTTAATTACTTGCTTAATTAATTGGGACAGTTGTGGAAATTCATAAATACAAATATTCTCCAGCCGAATTTCATTCTCCAGGCAATCAACATTAAATGCAATGGAATTCAAAATTCAAAAGAGAATTCGACAGTCATATAAAAGAGATTTTCTTTTCAGAACAAAACACAACAGGACATAGAATAGTACACAGAGAAGAATTACACAAGATCATCTGCCTTCTTCCATGTGCAGAAAACACTTTGTTTTCTCCTTGATCTTACAGAAGAAGAAGAAGAACAATCACCACAATCAAGAGTCTTCTTCCACTTCCATTCCAGGAGCTTTCAAGGACAACATATTCAAATCAGTCAGAAGTTCCTGAATCACTTAAAAATCAAGGCTGAAGACCTACACCCTGTGCAGGACTCCAAGTGATTTCCGGAGAAGCCTTGACAACAACAATCCACTTGTCTTATTAGTTGTTTGACAAAGAGAAGACACCATCAATCTCTCTCACCCTCCTGTATAAAGGGTTTATTAACTCCCTTCAAAAGTTTATTTGGTTTTTAGGAACCTGATCAAAAGCTCAAAGGTGGCAGTGACCTAATCAAAACCTGCTAGTGGATTCCTACCAGGGTGGTAGAAGAGTGGATGTACCTAGGTTGGGGAACCACTATAAAATTCTTGTGTTGTCTGGTTGCCTCTTTTCTTTGTGCTGTGATAGTTTAGATTGCTGTGCTGTGGTAGTTTAGTTTAGATCATTTTCTTTTTATCTATTACTACTACTTGTATCATTTTTACTCTGATAATTTCAAAAACAACCAAATAGTTTTTTAATATGATATATTCACCCCCCTCTAGAGTAATAAGATCTAACCCCCATCTTTCAGCACATGGTCTTAAACTCACTAATTTCTCATACATGTATTTGTTATTATCAATAGGGGAGAATGTTGGAGCATGCGTTCCACAACTCTTGATTTGAGAATAACAAAACATGATGTGTTTAATCTAGTCTTTTGTGCCTTTATAACGTTCCAGTAATATAGGTACAAACAAAGAATGAATGAGGAGACAAGCTAGAAGCCAAAGCTCACTTCAGTGGTCTAACACACAACCTTAACTTCTAATGTTGGCGATGGCGCATGAATATAGAAAGACAACATGCATAATGTTATAATCGCATAGAACGGCGGGAGAAATACATATTAATCAACTCCTACCATGACACGACAACACTGCCATCCAGCGGTAATTTAAGGAAATACCGTCCATTAGCACATGATCGCAGAACCAAAAGGAGGAGATCATAAGGAGATTGTAATCGTCACTAATGTGGAACGTAAGCCATTATTGCGAGGCGGTAGTAGGAGTGCCAAAATTGGTGGAGCACGACTTCCATATCTGCCACGATCTGTGCACCACTTACTAAATATAGCTACTGCTTGGTTTTAACAGTAGCACTAATGCTATCTTTTGAGTTCTATTTAAAGAGCGACTCCTCTCTTTCTATGGTATTGATTGATCATCCACTAAAGACACAAATTTGAATCAGTTGAGAGAGGCTCATCTCCTAGATCAAGAGAACTTCCTTGGGCGAACATGAAGATCAAAAAGAGTTTTTGAAGGGGAAGTTCTATCATGCATATTCAACACAAAGGGTGAATGTTTTAGGAATACCGACATCCATATCACCTTCATCTTCACCTTCAAAAATCCTTGGGGAGTTTCAATTACATTTTATTTATCTTGTAAATTTTTTGTTTTATCTTATTGTAAGAGGAAAGGAAAAACATTCAGGAAGAATGTAGGATTCTGGGAAGAATTTCGTGGGAAATTCGCCGTAGTTGGTGGTGATATAGTCTTGCGAGACTAAGGGGGGAAATCGTTGGGAGTGGACGTCAAATTGCTCGGAGGATTCCGTAATTCGCCATGTGTTGTGGCGACTATGTCTAGGGTACATCTAGGGGTAGTTTGAGGCATTATTTGGGAGAGATAAGATGGAACTAAACGATCCTTGGGAGAAGAGTCGGTATAGAAAATAAAAAAGGGATTTTCATATTTTGCTTCGATTTCTTGCATTATAGAAATCAAATATTTTTGTAATCAAAATCTTGTGGAAAAAAATCTTGTCTTATTATATTATTATCTTGATTTTTTTGTTCTAAACTATTTTAAATAATATTTTCCCCTAAAATATTAAAATGAAATATATTGCAAATTACTTTTCAAAACACATGCTTCGATTTCACTTTTTATGGCTAGCACCATACGGTAACACTTATAACTGGTGGTGGTGAAGAAATATTGAAATACACCCTCCTTTAAAAGAAATCTTTAATATAATCATTTTTGAAATACTAAAATATATTTTTCTATAAAATATTCCGAAACTTCATTAATAAACTATGATATTTTTTTTAAAGATTTCAATTCCATAAAGATCTTATTCACCCCCCTCTAAGGGCGCCTAAAGATCCAATAGGGTTTGGGTCTGGGACCAGGTGAGATATGTTGTAGGGGCGACCTGCAGCGCTGGAAGGTGAGGTAATTCAGGAGTGGGTTGCTTAGCTTCATCGCTAAGACCTAGATGTGAACAATCTTTGAGTGACCACGAGAATCTCATAATTAGTACTCGGAGTGGCGACGTTCCTAGGAGCGGGTGACTGGTTCTTCATCTTTTTAGCGATCATCTTATTCTTTGGTACGAGCAATCTGGTGACATCGTCGCCCTCGCGAGGTTGTTTTAAGATCTTCGGCATTAAGTATCCTATTATCTTAACAATGCTCTCCTCAAGTTCTTTCTCGGTAGTTTGCGACATCTTGTACAAGCTTAAAAAGTTGCCCAAATAAAGATCCACCCCATCCATATTTATAGAGTTTAGGAGTTATCAAGGAAGTGTAGAGTATGCCAAATACTCTCCTGTAGCAGCTTGCCGAATAGGGGGTTGATGTTTGTTTCTGAGCTCCTATTTAGCTTGCAAAGAACAGGGATTGTGTACAACCCTTATTTATCAAGGGTGGACCCATTCAAGATATGTAGTCAAAGATCTCCCACTTCACCTTCTCGCTTCTTTGTCATTATGGCACCCTCCAAGGATATTTTAGCTCGCCTCACAACCCTTAATAAGAACAAGTTGTCCACCTCTAGGCTTATGTCAATATCACCGAGCGCTCCTCATACACTCCTCAGGGGCGCGTGGGAAAAAGATTCACCAAGAAAGTTAGGCACGCTTATGGGAGAGGTGACGACCCCATTCAGGCTACAACAACCCGGGCTCAACCTGGACCTTGAGATATTAGACCAGGTGTGAGCCACCTCCCCTTTTGAATACTTATAAACTCCTTACAATATACTATTGCAATTTCTTAACCAAAGATCTCTCGGCCTAATCTCACCATTGAGGATGACATAAAAGGCTGGGTGGACGTTAACTATGATGGTGAACACCTAAGTGAACCCCTACACTCTCCCTCAAGTTCCTGGTAAGCAAATAACCACTTCATCGTGCTCAAATCATGCTTAGTGAGCACCATTAACTCTATATTTTGTTGGATCGTGATGCTCCCTTAGAGGGGCGGGGGGGGGGGGTGAATAAGGGTTAACACTAAATTTTTTTAGTCTAATTTTTGAGTGAAATAATAACAGAAATCAAAAGAAATTTCTCTGAATCAATTACGAATACTTAGCAAATCAGAAGAACACAAATGACTATGGTTTATTTAAAACTGTCACAGACAAAGTACAAATATTCTCTATAAAGTTAGAGATCAAGGCTATGAAAAAATAAAGTCCTTTTGATTTCACCGGTCCTTCTACCAAGAACCAGCCGGCTATAACGTATCTATCCCTAGATCTTCCTACTAGTCTCCCTAAGTCACACAAGAACCTAGACGATGAGAAATCCCTAAGTCACACAAGAACCTAGACATCATGCACAAGATGACAATTTCCTCCTAAGCCACACTCGGACCTAGACTCCACACACAAGACAACGATTTCCTCTATCGATTCAAATAAAGAAATAAAGAATTACAATTAATAACTTTCAGAATGAAAACTCCCTCTAAATGAAACACTGAAGGTGCCGACGAATGCTTGCTATGGTTGCTTGAGATGTTGCGTACAAATCATCGCTCCTTCATTCTTGAACCTTCTTGGGAAGATGTAGTTTTTCTGGATGGTTGAGCTCTCTGGATAAGATGCATGAGAAGGAACACTCCAGAATATGAAAAACTGTCATCCCACAAAAAATGAGCCGTATATATTTTGGCAATATTGCTGGTGATACTGGATATCGCCTGCCAGCGATATCCTATCCGGCTGCCACGTGTCCCATGGATTCAAAACTTATGCTGCATGAATCAGTCGTGGCCAATCATGCGCTATTGCCTGAGCGATATCGATATTAACTGAACGCCGTGGAGATTGTGTGGTAACTATTCCGTGAGCTATCAGCAGGTGGCGATACTGGATATCGCCAGGCGATATCACCTTATTTTTTTCTTTGGAATCCCAAATCCAAGCCAAACATTATTTGAGTGTTAGCCATGTTCTATCTGCACATCATAAACACACGATAATCAAATACAAACAAGATTTGTTATTAACAAACCAAGAAGCATGGAATGCATGATCCAACAATCTCCCCCTTTTGATAATAACAAATCCACTTAGAAAGTTTGAAAAAAGGATGAAGAGCTAAATAAACTACAAACTTTATTGCTCTATAAAGATAATTATTACATAGGTATGCCCCCTTATTTATAGAAACTGCTGGAGATGAGAGAATACAACAAACGATGTGGGACTGAATACAATCCACGCGGATTATGCGGTTTGACAATTTCAAACCGCATACTATACAAAAGAATAACAAAACTACCAACAACACCAAGGGAAACCGCCAGTTTGCTAGGGAAGACCACTGGGCAAGCTGCCAGACTGTAACTGCGGGTTGCCACCAGACTGCAGTTGCGGCTACCGACCAAATCGCAGCGCTGCAAGCAACCAGACTGTAACTGCCAGTTGCCACAAGACCGCAATTGCGGTTAACCACCAGTCCATTGCTGCGGCTTCAACTAGACCGCTGCGGCTTCATGCAGACCGCTGCGGCTCAGCGATATCAAACAACCGCAGCTAACTGCTAGACCGTTGCGGCTTCCTTCAGAGCGCCACTACTGCTCCTGATCACAAATTGAGGTTCACCACCAGACCGCTGCACCAAACCACCAGGTCGCAAGGACCAGTAGACTGTTGCGGTTAGGAATAAGATCGCCCGATCTCCACTAGCTCCAACACCCCCTCAAGCTGGAGCATATATATCCACCATGCCCAGCTTGCTACAAACCTCCTCAAAAGAAGTAACCGATTTGGTGAAGAAGTCATCCAGTTCTTTCTCTGTGGTAACAAATGGTGTGCAGATCTGATTCATCAAAATCTCATCTCTGATGAAATGACAATCCACCTCGATATGCTTTGTTCTCTCATGAAAAACTAGATTTCTCGAAATATATATAGTTGCTTTATTGTCACAGAATATGGGTAAGGGATGATCATAAAACTCTCCCAGATCAAGTAAGAGAGTCTGTAGCCACTTCAACTCACAAGCAGTCTGAGACATGCTTCTATATTCAGCTTCTGCACTTGACCGGGCAACTACAACTTGTTTCTTTCTCTTCCAGCTGACAAGGTTACCTCCAATGAAAGTGTAGAAGCCAGATGTAGACCTCTTATCTTCCTTGTCCTCTGCGTTGTTAGCATCAGAATAATCCTCAACCTTCAAATGTCCTCTTTTCTGAAATAAGATCCCTTTTCCTGGCGCACCTTTTACATACTCTAAAATCTTTAGAGCTGACTGCAGATGACATTCTCTGGGGGCTTGCATAAACTGGCTTACTTTCCCTACGACATAACAAATATCTGGTCTTGTAACTGTCAGATAAATAAGTTTACCCACAAGACGCCTGTATCTGGTAACATCTTCAAGAATAGGAGAACTTTCATTCCAAACTTTATCATCTCCAACAGCCATAGGAGTCCGAGCGGGTTTTGCCCCAAGAAGGCTTGTCTCCTTCAAGAGATCTAACACATACTTCCTCCGTGAAAGAACAACAGAACCAGATTTTCGAGATATCTCAATCCCCAAAAAATACTTAGGAGACCCCATATCTTTGGTAACAAAATGCTGAAGCAGATGCTTCTTTGTCATGTAAATACCATTTCTATCATCTCATGTAAGAAGAATATCATCCACATAAACTGCAAGAATAACCTGACCAGACGAGGATTTACGGATGAACAAAGAATGATCTGCAGCACTACGGGAGAACCCAATCATAGAAATAACTTAATTAAACTTGTCAAACGAGGCCCTGAGACTTTACTTAAGATCGTAGATTGCCTTTCTCAGCTTACAGACCTGAGACTCCCCCTGAGCAACATACCCAGGAGGTTTCTCCATATAGACAGTTTCGTGTAAACACCATAAAGAAAGGCATTCTTCACATCCAGTTGAGACATTTCCCAGTCTCGATTGAAGACCACAGAAAAGAGCACATGGATTGTAGTTATCCTTGCCACAGGAGAGAAATTATCAAATAAATCCACACTATAAGTCTGCGTAAAACCATTGGCAACAAGACGAGCCTTGTAATGATCAATTGATCCATCCGGGAGAAACTTTATGACAAAGACCCAGTGATAGCCAACAACATCAACACCTGGAGGTGTAGGAACAAGAGTCCAAGTACACAAATCAGTAAGAGTACACATCTCTTCATCCATAGCAACCTTCCAATGGGGAATAAGAAGAGCATCTTGATACGAGGAGGGAACATTATTAGCCGAGAGGGCCAGAGAAAAGCTCCTAGATGAAGGAGAGAGCTGAGAAAGATAGACCACAACCTGCAGAGGATGCTGGATGCAGGAGCGAACACCCTTCCGAAGAGCAATCAGAAGATCAAGATCACTCGTGGCCAAGGAAGACAATTCACCGTCAGAAGAAAGAGGAGGCCCCAGAACAGGCATAGAGGGCCCAAAGGGCAACACAACAGGCTCTAGAGAAAGAGACAGAGCAACAAGAGTAGATGTGGAAAGAACCGGCTCTAGCGGAGGTGCCGAGAGAATAGGCAGGGAAGAAGAAGTATTAGCAATCACGAGAGAAGTAGGGGAGAAATACGGAGTATCTTCAAAGAAGGTAACATCTGCGGAAACGTACTGTTTACACAGGAGAGATCAATACATTGATACCCCTTCTGAGTAGTACAATAGACAAGGAATATGCATTTAATCGAATGAGGAGAAAGCTTGTCACATCCAGGAGAAGGAATATGGACAAACGCCGTACATCCAAAAATTTTAAGGGGAAAGGGAAATGGTTTGGCCTCTGGATATAAAATAGAAAATGGAGTCTTGCCCTGAAGAACAGACGAGGGAATACAGTTAATAAGATAGCAAGAGATAAGTACTATATGACCCTAGTAATACCGAGGGACATTCATTTGCAAAGAAAGACTGCGAGCAACATCCAGAAGATGACGATTCTTGCGTTCAACATCACCATTCTGTTGAGACGTATATGGACAACTTGTTTGATGAACCAAACCCTTGCTCTCACAGAAGTTAGGGAATTGATGGCTGACATATTCTTTGGCATTATCAGTACGAATACCTGAATGGGCACACGAAACTGCGTGAAGATCTCATGATAAAATGCAGTGAACACAAAGAACAGTTTATAACAATCTTTCAAGAGATACAACCAAGTGCATCTGGAGAAATCATCAATGAATATGACAAAGTGTAAGCTTCCTCGACCAACAGTCACAACAGGAGAAGGACCCCAGATGTCAGAGTGAACTAGTTCAAAAGGATGCGAAGAACAAAGGCCCGTTCGAGCTGGGAAAGAAGAGCGATGGTGTTTACCCAACTCACAATCTTCACAGTTCAATGGCAAATCGTCTGAAGGAAGATCCAGAAAAAGTAGATGAATGAGGCGAGAAGGAGGATGACCAAGAAGACGATGCCACAGCTGAATAGAGGAAGAAGTAGAAAGAGCAATGTCGTGGTCAAGATAAAAAAGGCCACCACTAGCAGTACCAGTGACAATCGTAGCCTTTGAGATAGAATCTGACAAAAAACAAGTGGTGCCAAAAAAGTAACCGTGCAATTTAACGTAGTACAAAGAGCATGAACAGAGAGTAAATTGCACGAGAAAGTAGGGACATAGAGAGTGTCCTCGAGCAGCAAAGATAGAGAGAGATGCACAGTTCCAATACCACGCACAGGAGCAGAAGTCCCATCAGCAATAACAACAGGAGACACCCTGTTATTTTCAAGCAAAGAGGAAAAGAAACGAGAGTTGCCAATCATGTGACAAGTGGCACCAGAGTCAATAAGCCACTTGTCAGATGAGACTACAAAAGTACAAGTAGTAGAAGAGAGAAGGGAAGCCATCCGTAGGAAGAAATCGAAAAGCAGAAAGACTAACCACACGGTTAGAAACAAGCCGCACAAGAATAGGTCGACAAACAAGGCGCATAATGAAACCGACCACAAGAAAGGTCGCAGAAAAAAGGGAGAAACCGTACGGTCACGGTGTAAACACACTAGCGGTTAAAAAATAGGCCGCAACCAAAATGCGGAGAGAGAGGCCGCAACGACAAGAGAGAGGTCGCAGTGACAAGGGGAAGAGGAGACCACACGGTCACGGTGTCAACACGCCAGTGGCTAGAAAAGAGGCCGCAACCAAAATGTGGTACTCCCAGCAAGGAAGAAACAAGCCGCAAGAAGACAACCCGCAGGGAGAAAGAAGAAACAAAAGAATAAACAACGAAGAAGTCACGCGAATAGAAGAAGCCACAACAAAAGGTGACTAACAAAAGGCGGCAAGAGCAAAAGAAGCTATACTATGAAGAAGAAAAAGAAGAGCAAGAGTCCACCGGTCAAGGTGACAACACACCAGAGGAAAGGTAGAAGCCACAACCAAAAGGCAAAACTCGCAACAAAGATGTTAAATCACACGAAGACAACAAGACGGAAAGAAGCGCGGTTAGGAAGGAAAACCGGTGAACAGAAAAAATCTGGAAGGAAGCAAGTCACAAGTACAACAAGAAGTAAGGGAGGGAAGGGAAGGGAAAGAAATCAAACAAACTGGAAGAAGCCGGATGAAGCCAGAGGAAGAGGCCACAAAGTTAAACCAACAAACCGCAATCTTTTTGAAGCAAAGGATCGGTTGGCTCTGATACCATGTGAAAAATGAACAAAGATCTAAATAAATCGCAAATTTATTGCTACAAAAAGATAATTATTACATAGGTATGCCCCATTATTTATAGAAACTGGGGGAGATGAGAGAATTACAATAAATGATGTGGGAATAAATTCAATCCATGCTACTTATGCGGTTTGACAATATCAAACCGCACACTATACAAAAGAATAACAAAACTCCCAACAACACCAAGGGAAACCGCCAGTCCCCCAGGGAAGACCACTGGGCAAGCCTCCAGACCGCAACTGCGGGTTGCTACCAGACCGCAGTTGCGGCTACCGATCAAATCACAGTGCTGCAAGCTACCAGGCTGCAACTGCGGGTTGCCACCAGACTGTAGTTGCAGTTAACCACCAATCCACCACCGCGGCTTCAACCAGACCGCTATGGCTTCATGCAGACCGCTGTGGCTAGTCAATATCAAACAACCACGGCTAAATTCTAGACCGTTTCGGCTTCCTTTAGACCGCCACTGCTGCTCCTGATCGCAAACTGAGGTTCACCACCAGACCGCTGGACCAAACCGCCAGGTTACAAGGACCAGTAGACCGCTGCGGTTAGGAACAAGATCGCCCGGTCTCCACTAGCTCCAACAGAAAGAAATCATGAATGACCTATAATGTGTTCGTAAATGTGATGAGCAAGACTAAGCATTTGTATGTGCACAAAACTGCGCTTGGACATGTGTACTCCCCCTAAATAGAGCAGTGTAACTTGTATTGAAGTAAAATGTTAGTGGTTAAACTGAATAAATGATTTCTCAGAAATTTCTCACCCTTTTGATATTATCAAAAGAAACGTGAGAACGAAACTTGTGATCAAAAATAGAGAAAATGGTAAATAAAGAGGGTAGGCGGAAGCAAAATAGGCTGAAATTACAAAGTGAGAAACAAATGTAGAACATGTGAATTAATGAATTGAAACTTTGAGTGTGAGTTAATACGAACATTGTGGAATTCATATAGTTATATCATAGTCACATACACTAGTGAACATAGTTAGAAGCATTTTCGGTCGAATTCTCATGAGAAGAAATGTTAGAGATAATAATGCAGTGTACAAGTGAAAATGATAGGGAAAATACATATGTAGAAATTTAAAATGTACGTGAACACAAAAATGTTCAAAAACCTAACCAAGAAATATACACCAATAGTCGTACTTGTAACCAAGAATTCAGAGCACAAAGTTCAAATGAATAGCCATATAAAGATTACACAAGTCACTTTACAATTCTGTCTCAGGTGCTCAACCTCACAATGCTTATGAAGACTTATCAGGAGGGTGAGTAGTGCTTGACGGAGGTTCCTTGCTAGCCTTTTATTTTTTGTGTTTTTTTGGTATTTTTGTATTTTTCCTTTTGGATTGACACATGTTTCCAAATTCACTTATGCGACAATATATGATAAGCAAATAGGACTTGTGCAAAGAAAATAAGGATAAACTAAGAGTTTCATCATGACATTTTAGTGGTTATGGTAGAACACTCACAATTCACAAAATCAGTAATGGTAAATACACATGAAAATTTTCACAATTGTGTGTGAGTGAGCATTATCATAAATAAAATATTTCTCATACTTAGAAGCATGAGAAAACAATTTCTCAATTACAACACACTAGGATAGTTGTATATAAAAGATGATAATAAAAGTTTGAATATGACACAATATTTGAGGTAACCCAATAGATAGAATATACATTGTACAATACCTGAACAAGATAAAAATGATGCAGTCACATCAATATGTGATACATAAATAAAAAGAAACTAGCAATTTCGGGATATTGCCAGGTGATATTGGATATCGCATATCAGTGATAGCACATAATTATAAATAATGCCACATCTAGTGTCACAACACCGTTTGGAGCAATTCTTCCTTAAACTCTCGAGCGAGAGACAGACCTGACGTTGGCGAAATCTCCAAATAAGGTATGATTTGGAAATTTTTGTTTCCTTTCTTTAGGAATTGGTGGTTCAAATGTATGGAGAGTAAATTTCATGAAAGTTTAAAGGAAAAAGTTTCAGATGTTAAGTTGTTTTGCTTGGATTAGGCATGAGTATCAAAAGTGATGTTTTGGGTGACATAGTTCCATGAAATATGTGTAGTGGAACCTTAGATCTAGGAAGATGAAGAAGATAAAAGCATAGATCTAAAACTTTCTTGATGGATTGCTTAACAAAAATGAAACTTTGGGGAAAGAGATGATGAATTAAAAAAAATTGTTTTTCTTTAAAATTTGTTAAGACAACCCATGAATAAGTGATTTTTGTTGAATATCTAGGAAGTAGGAATGTTAATTTGAGAGAATGCATGTTAAAACAGTAGATTGAATGATTTTTTGATATCACCGATGATAGTCACTGTCGCCCGGTGATATCGTGGAAGTTTCTAAAATCAGGTTTATTATTGTTTTCTTGTATGGCTTCAAGTTCTAAGGCCAGGAGGAGCATATGAAGTGATACACACTACGTGTATAAAACATTTCCTGGGATTGAGAATGCAAACATTGGTGTGGGGAAAGTGATTGAATTTTACCAAGTCCATCATGCACACATACACGACCTATTGGCAATGGCAGGTGTAATGTCAGTTATACTGCCAGACATGTTTTCTTCAGTTTTAATTAGGGAATTTTACAACCACTTAAGAGATCCTAATTTTACTGAATTGAATGGCGGAGTGAGATCTAAAATCCAATGACAGACTGTGGAAATAACTCACCATGATTTAAGAGATGATTTCGGGCTTATAGAGTGTGACTACGTGCTGGATATAGTGGAAAACTACAGAAAAATAGAGATTGGACTTTATTGAATATGGGTTTACATGGAAATTTCATGAAAAACCTAATACAGTCCACAACCACACTCACCCCGGATGCACGTTTAATGCAGGATTTTTTGAGACATACGGTTATGCTCAAATCCGGGGACACAAGAAAAATAACATCTCAATTGAGTTATGTGACACACATGATCCTGGAGAGGGAGCTGTTTGACGTGGCTGACTTGATTTTATCCATTATTTGGTACACGTATATACTTAAGAATCTAATGTGGAAAAAACTCAATACACTCCCGATGGGTGCAATCATCCAACGAATATTATATAAGAAATATAGTTGGATCGACCAAGAATTTTACTTTGATGACAGTGCACCTATGGTTTTCCACATGGGTACCTCATAGACTGGTGCTTGTACGTCACGAGGTGGATCCATACATAGTAGTGAACCTTCATCAAGTATCAGAAATCCACCACTACCAAGAGGTGGATCACTACGAGAGGGATTGGATGACTTGCGAGAGTCACTCGAGGAGCATAAGCGAGAAGTGAAAAAGCACTACACTGGAATACAAAAATTTATTAAATTTCTGACAAAGAGTCTTAAGATGAAGCCAACTCCCGCAAAGGCGGCTGAGTGGGAAAATTCGGTCGTGGAGCATCCACGACAGTCAATGCACTGATCTCATCAAACAAGGGGCAGCGGTCAGAGCTTCACTGAATTCCAGGAGGAAACCAGTGTTAGAGACAACAAAGACTTCTGACACTTTGGACAAAAAGATGACTTCTGGAAGATATCGCCAGGCGACAGCCAGTATTGCCAAGCGATGGTGAATTTCATTTTATTTCTTGTTTCTGTGATGAACAAGTATTGTAATAATTTTAATAGACTATGATGTGACATTTTTGTGTGTTGTTTAGAACAGATATGATGTAATATGCTTGTTATTTTAATCTTAA
Organism: Platanthera guangdongensis; assembly: GCA_039583875.1. Lineage (NCBI taxonomy): Eukaryota > Viridiplantae > Streptophyta > Magnoliopsida > Asparagales > Orchidaceae > Platanthera > Platanthera guangdongensis. The sequence continues at coordinate 116,633,062 of CM077152.1, forward strand.
TTTCTGTTAACCTTTTTATCATAATTTTTATGTTAATTCATCACCTTGAAATGTCTAGGATTCCTAATTCTAACCTTAACATTGAAAAATAGGAATCTGGAAGTAGTTTTGTGAAAATGTCCGCAAGCTGTGAATCTGTGCTTATAAAATTAACCTTTACTGAATTTTGTTTTATATGGTTTCTAATGAAGTGATGGCAAACATCTATATGTTTAGATCTAGAATGATGAACCAGATTATTAAATAAATCAATTGCACTTTTATTGTCACACCTTAATTCTATAGTTTTTTATGTATCCCAAAGTCTTCTAAGGTTTATTTCATCCAAACAGTTTGTGCACAATAACTACCTAGTGCAATGTATTCGGTCTCGGTAGTGGATAGGTCAATAGAATTTTGTTTCCTACTTGACCACGAAATAAGTGATGGGCCCAGAAAATGACAAGTTCCACTAGTGCTCTTACGATCTAATGAGCATCCAGCATAATCAGAATCATAATAACCATGAAAAATGAAAATATCATTATGTCAATATCAGAAACCTATTTTAGAAGTACCAATAAGTTATCTAAAAAAATGTTTAATCACTTTTAAATGTAATTCTTTAGGATTAGCCTGAAATCTAGCACATAAACAAACTGCAAATATAATTTCAGGTCTAGATGCGGTTAAATATAAAAGTGATCCTATCATCCCTCTATATAATGTCTGATCAACAGATATTCCACTTTCATCTTTTCCTAATTTCAAAGAAACACTCATAGGGGTATTTGCTTGTTTTAGATTTTCAAATCTGTTGGGTATTGTATCCACATTAACCCAGATTTGATGAAGTCACCATTGAACTAAGATGAATTAAGTTATATTTGATGCTTTGGTTGGGTTATGTGTTTGCAGGAATCTAATGGCAAGTGTAGACCAATGTCAGTCTACAATGTGTCACCAAACACAGGACCATACAATGTAATCCCTCATTATGTGATCCAAGGTGTTGACCCATGTGTAGTCTCTCTATTGGGATACACTTCATATTCAAGCACTAGGACTTATTGGAAAAGACTTGATGCTAGTCTCACCAAAGAGAAGAGAATTATGTCTAAGAAAATCCTACTAAGTTTTTTACTCGAGTAGTTCTATACCTACTCGAGTGAATAGCTTAGTTTATACTCGAGTAAAATTACTCTTACTCGAGTAAGGATGACAGATCCCGAGTAGTCAATTTATGGCTCTCGAGTAGTTAAGACAACTACTCGAGTAGTTTCCATATTATTCTCGGGTTTACAGATTTCCCTCTCTCGATATATTCTAAGTAAATTACTCGAGTAGTACTTTATAGTACTCGAGTAGTTTATACCTTTTGTCTCGAGTAGTTAGGTCATGTACTCGAGTAGTTCATCTACTACTCGAGTAGTTCAGTATTTATACTCGAGTAACCAAAATTTCTTCCCTTAAAATTTCCCTAAGTTAATTACTCGAGTAGCTGTTTCCATATACTCGAGTAGTTCTTATCCTCTCGAGTAGTTCAACTTCACTACTCGAGTAGCCCAGAATTACAGTTCAGAAAATATTCTTAAGTCCCTGACTCGAGTAGTTCATCTACCACTCGAGTAGCTTATTCTAACTTACTCGAGTAGTCTAACTCCACTTCACGTGTAATTCCTAAAGTACTCGAGTAAGTCTTTTTGGTACTCGAGCAGCTGATCGACTTCTCAATTTTCTTCAAGATTATACTCGAGTAGTTTTCTTCAGGTTACTCGAGTATCTGTCTCTAAGTACTCGAGTAGTTATTTTCATCTCTCTCGAGTAGTTATATAATGTACTCGAGTAGTCACTTCTTCACTCGAGTATATTACTTCAGTTTTTCTGAAAATTTCGTTAAGTCCAGTTTAACAGATTCTTTAATGAGCCTTGACGTGATTGGTCCATGTGTCCCTCATTATGAATTAATTATGACAAATTATATACGATCCTATATAAGGTATTGTCAAACCGACAAACCCTAAGAAGTTTTATCAGAAGTTTTTGCAGCCGATTTACTCTCTAAGTTTTCTGTTCCTCTCTCTCTCTCCAAGAAGCCGCCACCGCCGATTCTCATCCGGCTAGGGTTTTCATTTTCAAAGGATTCAGATTAAGAAGATCTTACAGATCGAGATTGTCATACAACTTCTCATCTTCTATTCGATCGTGTAAAGTCCAGAAGATTCATATATGATCTTGCCGAGAATTTCTTCACCTCTCTGTCGTGCGTCCGTGATCGTGCGCATTGCTTAATTCTGCTTTCTATAAATATCACATGTCTCACCCTAATTCAGAATCTTTGGATTGCTCGACATTTCAACGCCGTTTTCCGCCTTCTCCGCCATTTTCACCATCTTCCACCCTAGGGAGGTGCTCCGGGCAAGCTTTCACTGCCAAATCCAAGCCGGAGCTTCCTCTCAGCCTCCTCCATCATCTCTTGGGTTCATTTCAAGCTTCAACGTCATAGCCATCAAGCAAAGGGAAGCTTGAAACTTTCATCCGCTATCGTGACACGAAGAAGACAGGCCATTGGAAGGTGGTGACAACCCTTCTCTACCCCGGACGTAGTTGAGGATCGAGCTTGGACGCGGATTGACAACCCGACGATTCCAATCGTGAATCCTCAGCAAGACTTCGGATTCGGTCGATCTCTTGACTTGTTCTTCCTTTATTATTGTATATGTGATGATTGCTTTGCTAACAAGTAATAACTCAATGCGATTTCATTCTACATTCTAGTATAACTATATAGATGAGCATAAGCTAGATTGAATTAACATTCAGGCAAGTGCACCTATCAATCATAGTACAGGAGAAATCTACATCTCGTGTCGTATTCCACAGGGCCATTTCAAGTATTCGTACTCATCCTCACTCTACTACTGTACCTATAAGTAAAATTGATTTCTAACCTAAATTAACCTAACTATGACTATTGGATAAATTAGCATTGGAAGATTGAACATGATAACAACTCGAATGCTTATGAGCAATTACATGAAAATATTCATTCATTCACTCAATTCTATTTAATCATGAAAGCATAAGACTATCAAATTTGTTGAATTGTAAAGGGTAAATATTTATCAAATTCTCTCTCGAGCAATTCAAATCCTAAATCTAAGTTAGTAAATTTTCTCTCGAACAATTTACAATACTCAAATTTGCATTGAATAAAACACCCTATCTATTACATAAACCCACGAAATCCTATCTCTAAAATATCATGAATTCATTTATTCGTATTCCAATTATCCAAATAACATATCTCTCGATCATGAAATTCGAATTATAAAGAGACCTCACACCAAACTATGAACATGTAAATTTCATCACAAACATCTAATTTCTTAATCTAGAGATTTGCAACTCATGTAAGATAAATAAGAAATTCATAGTTAGGATTAAGATCTTTGTTTGTAAGCCTACATACGAATAAAATACTACAAATTTGATGTAAACCATGCGAGACATGATTAATAAATTGTTCAAATATAAGTTCATGCAAATTAAAACAATAAACAAAGTTAAATCACCAAGAGAAAGGAAAGATTAAAAGGGATTAATGAATAGATAAAATGCATACAAAATACCCTTCAATCCTCCTTCTCTTGGATGCTCCACTTCGGGCTTCAGCAGTTCTCCAATCCCAGACTGATCCAAAAGTTCTACACTAATTTTTCTACAGGAAATATATAGTCCCTTTGCAAACAGGTCGGACACGGGTTCCCACACGGCCGTGTGTCAGGCCGTGTGGACGGTTCCTAGGCGATTCCCCACGAACAGGCGTGTCTGGTAGTGGGCTGTGTCAGATGACACGGGTACTGACACGGCCGTGTGGGTCTTCACGTTCTTCAGACACGGGTTGGTCGGCAATCGTGTTCAAATATGACACGAGTAGGCACACAGGCGTGTTCCTACCCGTGTGAGTCTTTGTCTCCTGCATCTAATTTCTTCAGCTCCATGGTGCATAAGATACGGGTAGGCACACGGCCGTGTGTCCACCCGTATGCACCAAAGTTTTGTCCTGTCATCAGCCATGTTGACTCCGTGAACTCCTCTATTTGCTCCAAGACTTTTAGTTCCACAGGTTAGTGCTACCTGCATATAAAAGTGACGTAATAAATTAGATAACTCAATATAAGGAGTAACAAAGATCCTAACTGTGCTCTCCTAATCATGATAAAATAATTCTTTGACTTTTCTTGCGAAATTACTACAAAATGAGGTAGGAATAGCAGACATGATTACAATTATGATAGTAAAAAGCCTATCATAATCGCACTCATCAATATGTGTGTTAAAGCTTCATTTATATTGATGTTGTTGCACTTTAGATGTAAACTTTATTAGATTCATGTATATGTGATTGTATATTGTTTTACGCTTTAGTTGCTTGAGGTGCGCCATATTTCATCCACCACCATCTACCCTTGTCACACTATCAATTGCTAGTGGCGTGCATAGTGAAGTGGTGCTCACGACCCTCATTCCTCCGTTCTAACCACCTCATCTGCAAGCCTGCTCGCCCATCTGCCAAGCGATTCGGTGCATAGTGGCCCGTCTAGTCTTCCATCCCGCCTGGCGAAGCATCGCATAGCGGCATTGCATAGGAGTAGTTGTTAGATTTTTACTTTCTTTTTATCGCAACAATCAAAACCCCCATCATTACCGCCGACCTTGAGGACTTCAATCTCAAGTCCACCTCGACATTAACTCCACCTTACTGTGTTCCTTGAGAGATCGATACTTGGGAAAACTCACCCATTTTATATTACTTGTGCGACCGGTTCACTGTCGTGATCTTTAACATCAAGTTTTTGACTCCGTTGGCGGGGAACACAGTCGTGTGAGTTTTTGGAGAGGGAGATAGGAGATAGAAGCCCTTTTCCATTTGTATATTTCATGTTTCTTCTTTGCTTTAGTTTTTAGAATCTGTTTCTTGTTTTTATTTGTTCCTCTTCTAGTTTTAATTTTTCTGTAGCAGGTTTCCTATTGTTTTATCTATACTGTGTAGTTAATTGTTGCTTAGAAACTTTCTGTTGGTGAATTCTTCTTGTTGCACCATGTATTCTTATATGAATATCCGTTGCCGATGGTGCGAGGATTATAGGCATGGTAGTGATGAGTGCCCCACTGATGATTGTGAGCATAATACTCGTGGTTCTGTATATGGAGCACTGTCTTCCTATGGTACTTCATACACCCAACCCAGGTCTTATGGTCACTCCTCTTCTACGCATTCATCTTTTTCTTATTCCTCTCCGGTCCCACCTGGACCGAGGAGTAATGGAAAATGGTGTTTGTGTTGTCGTAGCACCGACCACGTGTTGAAAGATTGCGCAGAATTTCAGCGCCAGTTGGAGGAGGATGATGAACCGGGTATCCGATTCACTCTATCACCCTCTCAAATGGCCGCCCCTTTTGATTCTGATGATATATTCGCAGCACCACCTTGTCTATGGGGGGACTGTTGCAGATAGGCCCATCAGACTTTCTACTGATCAGTGTGACGACATTGTGGCGCCATCTCTCCCCATGCACTCTTCCCCTCTTGTTGATTCACCCCCGGAGGAACCTGCACATATTTTCTCTGATGCTGTTGTTCCTCCGCTTTCTTTGCAAGAATTATCTATCCCTCTTTTTAGTGAGTCGGTTGATGATGTTTGGCCGGATTGTGATTCTGAGCCTGAGGATGTGCCCATGTTTGACGAGGATATTATTTTCATTAATGGAAAGTATTACATCTTGGAACATGTGGACGCAACGAGGTGTGTTGATGAGGAGATCCTCTTTGTTGAGGAAGTTTCCACTTCCTAGATGGATGAGGAGGTCCAAACCACCACCGAGGACCTCGAGCTCGCGGATTCCCCTCGCCATGACTCATATGATGCCATCGATGATCTATGTCGGGATCCTGCTGGGAGTGAGACCGGGACCACTCCCCCTATTTCTGATTATTTTAGTTCGTCTTCTCCTTTATTTCTTGATCCCCCTTCTTTATCTGAGCCTGGGCGGGTTGAGTATCCGCAGGAGCTTCAGGAGGACTTGGAGCTTTCAGCTCGAGTCATCGATGATAGCATCCTCTCTCGCGAGGAGGTTGATTCCTCCTCTGTTGAGAAAGCTCCATTGATTGCTTTCTCCTCCTGCCTTCTCCCTATAGTAGACGATACCTTGCTGGGCAAGGATTCATTTTGTGGTGAGAAAAGTGAGGACCATCGCTCCTTCTCTTCTTACTTCCTATTTCCTCTACCTGTGTTGGGCAGGTATTACTATTTTGGTAGAGGGGTAACTGTTCTATCGCCGTATCGGTACCTGTTACCGAAACGGATATTAGGACAGTTACATGTGCATTTTTCTTTTCATAGTCCCATTAGCTAGAACCTTTTCGTAGCCGAATAAGTCGTGCTGGGATGACAATAACCCCAGTACTTATCTTTCATTTTTTGCATTTTGTTTTTCATGTCTATTTAGTTTTAGTATTTCTTTGTAGTTTGTATATTTTTGTTTTGTTTTTGCGGAGCTCACCCCTGCAGGTATTCATGGCAAATCGCATTGGCGGGGTTGTGATTCTTCGTATGGCGGGCCTGCTTCAGGTTTCCACGCATATTCTGGTATGCTCACTAGCTGAGCATTGCGTAACCTCTTCCCTTAGCACTTTACGATTTTAATTTCTCTATCCCATGCTGTGTAGTTTAGTTTAAGTCCGGGGGAGAATCAGTTTTGTTACCTTTTGCACGTGCACATCTTATGTGCATACTAGAAGCTTTTATAGTTTTATTTTGATTAGTTCATTGCACTGCACACCACTGCACCCACTTGAGTGCGTGCTTAGCTAATTAGTATGCCGCGAGTTAAACTCATTTCTTCGTTAGATTTGGGACAATTATGGTGCTGGCTTAGGATTGTGAGATAGAGTAAAATATTGATCTTGTTGTGTTTATAGTCAACTGCTCTCGTCTCGTATAGAAATTCGAGTAGATTTAATTTTTCTGTATGCTTATGGTTTTATACTTTTCTATTTGAGTAAAGATATTTTTATTCTATTCAAAAGTTGGTGAATCCGGTGTGAATCAAACGGTAGTACAAGAATGTGTGTAGCCGTCACTAGACTCATTTTGCTCGAGTTGGGAGGAAGGATCATCTTTCTCGGTGGCTAAGAACTTGCCCCAAGCTACTCTCAAAGCATCGGTATTTGGTTAGTCTAGCGTAAGCATGATGTAGGCCATCATTTTGGCCCGGTTAAGCTTTGTACTGTTCCTAACATCATATCCTCGCAAGCCCCGTTGTGCCTACCCTTCTGTTGATTCATCTCCACTTTCATTCACCAAAGCCCCATAGCCTATCCTAGTCGCACACCCAAGTCGAGTTTAGTGTTTTATATTTTCATGTTGGGATGTGATGTGGTGTTATTATTTGTGAAAATGTGGAAGTGCTCCCAAGTTTATATCTGTTGAATTGTGAAAATAAAATGAAGAAAAAAAAAGAAAAAAAAAGAAAAAAAAAGAAAATTTTTTGTAAAGAAAGAAAAAAGTGAAAAGAAAAAGATTAAATTGAAAATCTTTTTGGAAATGTGATTATATTTGGAGTAGGCAGTGCACACACCTATATGTTAAAAGTTAAGTCTGGAGCTGTGGTGTACCTGCATATATTGTGGTTAGCGGTTGGATTCTTTTTAGGCTAGCTCATTTGGGTTAGGTGCATAGCCTTTCTTTTTATCAGTGTTTACCTCACCGTAACCCAAGCCCCGTGATTATCCTAAAGTCCTACGGATTTGCGCTTGAGTCTAACTAGCGCTGTGGAGAGAGTGTGAACGGGCAAGCGTATGGTCCCCGACATTGGTGGATTCCTTTGGAGGTGATCCTGAGCCCCAATCTTTGGCAAAGCTCACCTTAGTGGACTGCCTACTTTCTTACTATGCGTGACCGGTTGATTCATCGTGATTCTATTTTTGAGTAGTAATAAAATTTTGATACGCATTGTGAAAAATATAAACTATTCCGCATACTTAGAAATTTTCTCTATTGTATTTTTACGCACGCGAGCATGCGACTTCACATGGTACTTTGTTTTTCAATTTCTTTGTTAGCTAATAATTTTCCCTATCTTCTTAGATTTTGTTTGCTCGGGACGCGCAAACAGTTAAGTCTAGGGGTGTGATGAGTCCGATTTATATATGGTTTTTCGGGCTCATCTGGGCTAGTTTTCATGCGTTTGCACTTCACTTTTAGTTCGTTATCGTATATTTTTCATCTTATCTTTATTTCCATAGGAAGTGCACACTTAGGCCCGTGGTTGTGTATTTTTGTACTTTTAATGTTTGTACTCTGTTTTGTGCTCGCCTGGAATGTCTACACATATCAGTGCCGGGTTCAGGGGTTGTGTGTGTGTTTCGGGGACATTTGGAAGCAGGAATACTGCGCACGCTCATCGGATATAGTGCACACGACCACTGGTCGTGCGCCACTGCTTGTGCGCAATGTTTCCTGATTTCCAAAATCTGCCTGGGGTAATCGCACGACCACTGGACATAGTGCGCACGACCAACTGTCATGCGACACTGATCGTGTGCATTGATTCCTATTTTCCTGGAGTCCTGTCTGGGGCAATCGCACGACCATTGAACTTAGTGCGCACGACCACTGGTCGTGCGCCACTGCTCGTGCGCATTATCCCAGTTCTTCTTCCTAATCTGTCATGCTAGTGTGCACGATCACTGGACATAGTGCGTGTTGGGTTCGACGTTCCTTCACTTGACCCGTGGCGCTTTGCTACTTATTTAAGAAATTAAGTAGCGCCCTCTCCAATAGTCCGGGCTTTTGGTGCAGTTGGGTATGCGCTTGATCCTTCAATTGGTATCAGAGGAGGTTACGGGTTCAAGACAGGGGGGGGGGGGGCGCTATTAAATCCTTATTTTTCCCTTCTACCTGTGTGGTTCCTGCGGGTCAGGCAACCGTGGACATGTGGTAACCCCACCTCTGAGCCAGGTGGGCCATGTGGTAACTCCACCTCTGAGCCGACGGGTTGTGCTGGACGCCGAGGGGGGGGGATTGTTTGGTCCGGCGTTCCGTCACTTGACCCGTGACGCTTTGCTACTTATTTAAGAAATTAAGTAGCGCCCTCTCCAACAGTCCGGGCTTTTGGTGTAGTTGGGTATGCGCTTGATCCTTCAGTGCGCACGACCACTGGTCGTGCGCCCGTGATCGTGTGCATTATTTAATTCTGCTTTCTATAAATATCGCAGGTTTCGCCCTAATTCGGAATCTTCGGATCGCTCGACATTTCTCCGCCGTTTTCCGCCTTCTCCACCGTTTTTCATCATCTTCCACCCTAGGAAGGTGGTCCAGGCAAGCTTTCACTGCCAAATCCAAGCCGGAGCTTCCTCTCGGCCTCCTCCATCATCTCTTGGGTTCATTTCAAGCTTCAACGCCATAGCCATCAAGCAAAGGGAAGCTTGCAACTTTCGTTCGCTATCGTGACACGAAGAAGACGGGCCATTGGAAGGTGGTGACAGGCCTTCTCTACCCCGGACGCAGTTGATGAGCGGACATGGATGCAGATTGACAACCCGACGATTCCAACCGTGAATCCTCAGCAAGACTTCAGATTCGGTCGATCTCTTGACTTGTTCTTCCTTTATTGTTGTATATGTGTGTTAAAACTTCATTTATATTGTTGGGTACATTGGAATATATATACCTGATTTGAAGAAGCCTCACCCTACTCAATGATATACATCAAGGTGTATTTGATGTGCTTTGAGTTTATTTGTGCAGGTTAAGTAATTGCAAGGAAAGCAAAAAAGTTTCTAAGTCCATGTGTCGACACCCAGAATAAAAGTGTCGACACTCAAGGAGGCTTGTGTCGACACCTAGAGAAGCTGTGTCGACACTTGGAGTAATTGTGTCGACACCAGGAAGGCAGAGTCGACACCAGAAGGAAAGTGTCGACACATACAGGTAGTGTCGACACACAATGAAGAATTGTCTACATAATCAGTGTCGACACTTAGAAGCAGTGTTGACACCCAGAGAAACTTTGTCGACAGCAAAATTGTCGACACTAGGAGGCTGTGTCGACACTCAGTAAACTTCAACAAAGTTTAAGTACAAGAGTCGACACAAAGGAGATGTGTCGACACTCAGCAAAAGTTTCAACACAAAAGGCATGTGTCGACACTTAGCAAGTTTCAACACAAGAAGATGTGTCGACACAAAGGAGTTGTGTCGACACTTAGCAGAAATCAACTAAGTATTGAGGAAGAAGGACTTGTGTCGACACACAGGATCAGTGTCGACACATTCTGAAGAAGCAGTGTCGAGAAGCTGTTACAACAACACAAGGAGTTGTGTCGACACCATAAAGGCTAGTGTCGACACTTAGTCTACTTGTGTCGACACTTAGTCTATTTGTGTCGACACATAAAGACTATCTGTCTCGACACTTTCAGACAGTGACAGAGATTTCAAGAAGTGACTGGATGACTTGACAGCTATCATTTCAACCGGTCAACTGCTACTGTCAGAGCTGTCAGAAGGTTGTTAGAAACCGGATCAGCCGGTCACCGTGAAGAAAGCTTATATAAAGGCTTATTCCTTCAACAGAAGGAGGGATCGATCAATGAAGTGAAAAATAACACAATAAGAAGTAGACCTTCAAGAGAAGATCTAAGAAGTTGGAGAGAGAGAGCTCCTACTAAGAAGACCAGCTGTTGAACCAGGCTGATAAGGAAGATTCAGATTGAAATCAGAATCTCAAGTCAGCAGTTGATTGAAGATCATCTGCATAGAGATACAACCCTACTGTGTTCTAATTCAAGAAGCTTTGAAGAAAGCCAAGGGAGGTTGATCTCAGCCAAGTTCTTTCAAGAACTCATCAAGAAACCAGTCAACTCATCTCTCTCTATCAGAGTTATGGTTATATACTTTGTATTTTCTAATTTCTGTAGGATCTTGTATAGATCTGAGTTGTAAGCCTAAATCTATAAAGGTTGAGGTAGGGCTTGTGAGCCTGAGTGTAGGAGAATCATTTCTCTGAGTGTAGGCCTTGTTGAAGGCTGAGGTAGGGCTGTTATGCCTGAGTGTAGGTCTTGTTGAAGACTGAGTGGTAGGGCTTGGTGCCTGAGTTGTAGGAGTGGGATCACTCTGAGTTGTAGGAACCTGTTTAGGGTTCTGAGTTGTAAGATCTGAGGATCTGAGGAGAAGTGGAGAAGTTAGGCCGAATCTGGTACACTACTAGATAGGCGAAGAGGGAAAGTGGATGTACCCAGACCTTGGGGAACCACTATAAATCCTGTGTGCTCTCTATGAATGTATGCTTGTATGGTTGCTGTGCTGTGATACTTGTAGAATTACAATTATTGTATTATATTTCTGCCTTTAAAGTTTAAAAAAGAGATAGGTCACCTATTCACCCCCCCTCTAGGTGATTAGGCACTGTTTCTTTCAAGTGATATCAGAGTGAGGTTACTCACAAAGGACATAACAGTCTGAGTAAAGATCCTGTAGGCAGCATCAAGAATCAAGAAAATGGGTTCAACTGAGAATCACAAAGAGCTAGGATCCATGAAATTGCGAATCTGCAGAAAAGAGATTTTTGGCATATGGAAAGAGAGGGTTAGACTCTTTATGGAAGCATCTGACCCAAGAATATACATCACAGTCAAAGAAGGGTCATATGTGCCAATGAAAGTATCTGTTCTGGATGAAAATTAGAGAACTCCCAAAGACTATTCAGAAATGTCTAAAGATTAAATAATTCCGGCCACTATGGACAAGAGGGCCCAGAATATTATTATAAGTGCAATTGATGATGCCACATTTCAGAACCTAATACATTGTAAAACCTCAAAAGAAATGTGGGACACTCTAATAGTTTACATGGAGGGATCTGAAGAGGTAAGACAAGATAGGAAGTCTTTGTTAAATCAGGAGTATGAAAGCTTCGGACAAGGCAAGTATGATAACATTACTGAATGCTACAAGAAATTCTATAGGATTGTTAATGAGTTGATGTCCTATGGAAGAGAATTCAACAACTATGAGCTGAATGACAAGTTTTTAAGATCCCTGACTAAGGACTGGGATACCAAGATTTGTGCCATTAGGGAAATGGCCAAATTAGCTGATATACCTCCTCCAACCTTGTTTGGAAAACTGCTATCTTATGAAATGCAGTTAATGGTTAGAAAGGAGGAAGAGAAGACTACTAGAGTGGAGCACAAGGAAAGGTCTGTGGCCTTCAAGACTGAAGCCACTAGGAAGTATAGAAGCAAGTCTCCATCTCCACCACAAATAGTTGCTGAGACTGCTTCAGAAAATTCAGAAAACCAGAACTCAGACATCAGTGAAATTGATGAGGATTTTGCTGCCTTTACAAGACAGTTTCAAAAGTTTCTGAAAAAGAAGCAGTGGAGGTCTAATCCATCCACTTCACAGCCTAAAGATGACTATTATCAGAACAGGAAATCATCAAGGAATGACAAAAGAAAGTCCAAGCCAAGTAAAAATACATCCTCAAAGATAGTTTGCTATTGTTGCAATAGACAAGGACATATAGTAGCTGACTGTCCGAAAAAGAGGAAAGAGTCAACTGACAAGAAGAAGACTCAGTTCAAGGGCAAAAAGGAAAGGTCCTTTGTTGCCAAGAAGGACAAAAGTCTGACTGATCAATCATCATCAGAAATAGATTCAGAAGCTGAAGCCTATATAGGCTTGTTTGTTGAAGAGGAATAAGATGAGTTCTTGCAGCTAATGAACTCAATTTATGAGCATGAGGACAATTAGTGCAATGGATTGATGGCCTTAACAGAAGGAGACAAGATCCAGGATCAGCCTGGACCAAGTAAGGTACAATGTTTTTCAGATTATAGTACTGATTCAGAATTAGATACATCTACATCAAGTGATGTGGGTGGGTCTGAATCTGAGGGAGATATTCATCAGTTGATGGATGAATAGAGAGATGTATTGCAGGCACTTAAGAAGAGCAAAAATCTGGTCAAAATAATAACTAAGCAGATTGCTAATCTTAAGTTGGCTGCTGCTGATTCAAATAAAGTGTTAGATCAAAAACTAAATGAAATAGCCAGGCTGAAGAACATTACAGTTATTCAGATGGGAACTATTACATTTAAGAATGATCAAATTAGAAATCTGGAGGTTAGACTTTAGAAGGAGAGAGAGATTGTTGCAAGTTTTTCTAAACCAAAATCAGTTTTACCTTTGATAGATGAGTTTATCCCTCAAAAGGGTAAGACTGGATTGGGGTTTACAAAACCTGCCAGGACAGTTAGGTCCAAGTCTAAGGGCAAAGCCCCAGTACTCAACAAGAAGCCTGCTGTAGATAAAATAGCCAGGGTTGTACCTAAACAAAGGTACAACATATTTGAGTGCTGGTGTTGTGGCAAGGTAGGCCACTTCGCCATAGATTATTGGCACAATTCTAGTGTCAAGGAGATTAGCAAACTACCTGCTAGAAGAGCTACAGGTAGTCTTGTTAAAAGTCAAACTAACCTGCACCAAGGACCCAAGAATTATTTAGGTTCTAAGGTTAAGTAATCTGTTTTGCAGGTGAGTCCAAGTGGCCATGCCCCTATATGGTACTTGGACAGTGGATGTTCCAGGCACATGACTGGAACTAGGAGATTGCTAAAGGACTATACACCAATCAAGGATGGTCCTAAAGTTACCTTTGGTGGTTCAGAAAAAGGAATCATCAAAGGCTTTGGTAACATTTCTAGCAACCTAATTACAATTACTCAAGTGGCTTATGTAAAGGGTTTGAAACATAACCTCATTAGCATAAGTCAGCTGAGTGATTTAGGATATGACATCTCATTTGTCAAGGATGGTTGTCATATCAGTAGGTCAAGTGATCAAAAGATCATTCTGACAGAATATAGGAAGAGAAATGTCTATTGTCTAGACATTATGTGTGTGAACATTGTTTCTCCTATTTGTCTTGTAGCTGATGAGAAAGTCTCACATTATGTTAAATGGCACAAGAGGCTGGCTCATCTTAACTATAAGACAATTGGCCAACTCTTTAGTAAAGAGTTAGTGAGGAATGGTCCTCAGGTTAAGTGTATAAAGGTTGGGATATGCTCAGCTTGTCAAAAGGGCAAGCGGACCAAATCCACCTTTCATAGCCTTGAGAACAAAGATGCTGTGAGGTGTCTATACCTCTTGCATATGGATCTTTTTGGTCCTATGTCAGTTCACAGCCTAGGTAGGAAGGTCTACACATTTGTGGTAGTTGATGACTACTCAAGGTATTCCTAGGTGTTCTTCCTAAGGCAAAAATCTGAAACACCAAGCATCTTGTATAGTTTTGTTAAACAAATTCAGAATGAATTGAACAGTACAGTGGTCAAAATCAGAAGTGACCATGGTACTGAATTTCAGTCTGAAAGTATGACAAAACTGTGTGAAGAGTTTGGAATTTTTCAAGAATTTTCCTCACCAAGAACACCTCAGCAAAATGGCATTGCTGAAAGGAAAAATAGAACCTTGATAGAGGCTGGTAGAACCCTATTGAGTGACACTTCTCTCCCAGAATATTTCTGGGCTGAGGCAGTCAATACTGTATGTCATGTAATCAATAGGGCTACTATCACCAAGAGCCACAAGAAGACCCCCTATGAGATTGTGAAGGGCAGAAAACCAAATCTATCCTATTTCAGGATCTTTGGTTGCAAGTGCTATATCCTTAACAATGGTAAGTCTTATCTAACCAAGTTTGCTGCCAAATCCCAAGAGGGGATCTTTGTTGGGTACAGCAACAATAGTAAGGCTTATAGGGTCTACAACTTGATTACTCAAGTTATAGAAGAGTCTGTTCATGTAGTTTTTGATGAAGCTAGACTCATTAATAATGAATTGCCTAGAAGTGTTTGCAGCTCTACATGGGTAACTGAGAAGATGGACAAGCTTACTATTGCAGAAGGTCCTACTACAAGTCAGCAAGTAGAAGAAGGTGGCTGCTGTCTAGGGGGAGTATAAGATACTCCTGAAGCTGAAGGGGATCAAGAAGTGCAGCTAAATGAAGAGAATGAAGGTGTACAACCTAAAGACAGGCTGCCTCCAGCAAATAGACATTTAAAAGATCATCCATCCAATCAAATTATTGAAGATCTCAGTCAAGGGGTACAAACAAGGAGCAGGAATCTAAGTTCAGTTCTCTACTCCAGCTTTCTATCCCAAGTAGAGCCAAAGAAATTTGAAGAAGCAATCCTAGACCCTCATTGGATTGATGTCATGCAAGAGGAGTTGAACCAGTTCAAAAGATGCAAGGTCTGGGAGCTAGTTCCTAAACCAAAAGACCACAACATTATTGGAACTAAGTGGATCTTTAGGAACAAGTTGGATGAGAATGGAATTATTATAAAGAATAAAGCTAGACTAGTTGCAAAAGGATATATGCAGGAAGAAGGTATTGATTTTGATCAAACCTTTGCTCCAGTAGCAAGACTGGAAGCAATAAGGATGTTCCTTGCCTATGCAACTTATCAAGGATTTAAGGTATATCAAATGGATGTTAAGTCAGCTTTTCTGAATGGAAACCTGAAGGAAGAAGTCTATGTAGAGCAGCCATCAGGTTTTGTAGATTCTCTTAAACCTGATTATGTATATAGACTTAGGAAGGCTTTGTATGGGTTAAAACAAGCCCCGGGGGCTTGGTATGAAACCCTGTCTAGTTTCCTCATTAAGAACAAATTCTCAAGGGGGAAAATAGACAAGACTCTATTCCTTAGGGAATCCAGAGGCAAGATTATCTTAGTCCAAATATATGTAGATGACATAATATTTGGGTCTACAGAGAATAGTCTTTATAGAAAGTTTGCAAAACTTATGTAAGGACAATTTGAAATGAGCAGTATGAGGGAACTTAAGTTCTTCTTGGGTCTCCAAGTTAGACAGACTGAAGATGGATTATCCATATGCCAGTCTAAGTTCACCCTAGAATTGATAAGAAAGTATGGTATGGAATCATCCACTACCATGAAAACTCCTATGGAGTCAAGTATGTCTCTAAGCAAAGATGATGCAAGGAAACCTGTAGATGAAACTTTGTATAGAGGGATAGTTAGCTCCCTACTTTATTTGACCGCTAGTAGACCAGATATCATGTATGCTACATGTGTCTGTACTAGGTACCAAGATTGCCCTAAAGAATCTCATTTGACAGCAGTTAAAAGAATTTTGAGATATCTTAAGGGCACTCCTTATCTAGGCCTTTGGTACCCTAGGAATGGAGATTTTGAACTGACAGGTTATTCAGATGCAAATTTTGCAGGCTGCAAGGAAGATAGAAAGAGTACTATAGGAACTTGTCAATTCCTAGGTGGAAGGCTGGTGTCATGGAGTAGCAAGAAACAAACAAGTGTGGCTATCTCCACAGCAGAATCAGAGTTTGTGGCTGCAGGAAGTTGCTGTGCTCAACTTCTATGGATTCAACATCAGCTAGAAGATTATGATATTCAAGTAAGTATAACACCTTTATTTTGTGATTCTATTAGTGTCATTTCTATTGCAAATAATCCTGTCTCCCATAGTACGACTAAGCACATAGAAATAAAATACCATTTTCTAAGAGAACATGGAGAGAAGCGGGTGCAGGAGGCTGAGGAATGGCAGGCTGCATAACGAGTCCACAGCATCCTCAGAGTCTGCCTCTACTGATAAGCTGAGTCCGCCTATGATGAGGACTGCTGCTACTAACGAATATCGTTAAGTTCATGTAAAAGTTTATTCATAATATAGAACTTGTTAGTGGCAATGGAACTTGGGTAATCCTCTATCATGCTTGCATAATTTTCAGCCCAAAGACTTCTGACATCAGCTGGTTCACAAAATATCAAAATAGTGGCAAACAGTCTTCGTAACGCAGATAGCATTCTGAAAACTCGAGCCTCGGTTAGGCATTCTCGAACACTATTATCTTGCTCAAGTAAACTGTAGTTTTCTGTAGCTTCCTTAAAAGTGGTACATTTAATGTCGTTGTCAGTCAATAAATTATCAAATGATGTAGGACCTGGAACATGATTTATTAACATATGCAGATAGTATCTCTTATTATCAGCAAGCGGAACAGAGTAAATCACAGTGCGAGGTACCTGAGAGTTTAGCTAACTCCAAAATGGGGGAACTAAAGGTCTATGTGCATAGAGTTGTGTGCGTGAGTTGCACTTGTGTGAACATAGCATTTCATGCATAACAAAGCACTACACTCATACTTGAATATAAACATGACACCCCATCGTATAAAATGGTATGAGACTTTTATACGATGGGAGCCTTGCAAAAGACCCCTAAACTTATAAGTTTGTTTGGGCATTCCTATAAGTTTAGGTTATTCTCCATTATACTTTGCTCTCTTACTTTCTTTCTTTACTGCATTACTTTTGATATTATCATATTACTGTTGTTCACCTTTATAGTTCTGTTATATCACTGATAGCTTAGGTCCTCTGCCATCTGCTTTGACACTTTTCCACCTCAATATCTTCCCTATCCTCCTTCCCCCACGGTGCCTAGGAGTCGCGGGGGGCAGGCAGGGATGATAGTTAGTTTAGTCTTTTGACTAACGGTCGGTGGACTATTATTTTTCAGGGGCTCCGGATAGGGGACAGGTAGCAGTTAGAGAGACAGCACCAGTAGAGCACGGTGCATATGGAGGTGGGCCAGTCTAGCTCGGGAGCACCCGCTTCTGGCTCCGTGAGTGTTTAGTTTTGTTAGCTTCTGCGAGTGACCTTGTAGTGAGGATTCTGATGTACTTGGCATAAGCCAGTTTACCTTTCTATTTGTCTTTTTGATACTCTTTTATTCTGGAACATGTTGTGATTCATGTTATTTACTTATATTTGATATATTTTGTGTACTTGACATTTACTGTCTTCTTTCAAAAGCTTCCGCATCTTTGGTGATTCTGTGTGCCGGCAGGGTTGGCGTTTCGTAGTGACGACCTTCCGAGCGAAGGTGTCACCGCGAAATGATGATTCTGGGCATA
Organism: Platanthera guangdongensis; assembly: GCA_039583875.1. Lineage (NCBI taxonomy): Eukaryota > Viridiplantae > Streptophyta > Magnoliopsida > Asparagales > Orchidaceae > Platanthera > Platanthera guangdongensis. The sequence goes on from CM077152.1 coordinate 116,651,089, forward strand.
AGACCAAGTAGTGTAACAAAAAAAGGGGGGGTCTTACAAGTTATCACCTGCTTGTTCCACTCTACTTTGTTGTACTCCACTTTCATCCTCCTCGCACGGTATGTAACGTCCCGATTCGCACTAGGCCCCTCATATGCATTTTTGAGTCAGGAGAGCTGACTTGGGTTCAGGGGAGTGCTGGCAATTAGGCTGCACTTGTAAATGGGAGGAGAAATCAGTCTAGAATAGGTTACGGGTAGAGACACGGGCGTTTCCCTACCCGTGTGGGAGAACCCTGCTCTCGAGTCGACGACTCGAGTATGTCCAGTGAAGGACACGGGTAGTGACACGGGCGTGTCACTACCCATGTGCAGGATGACACGGCAGGGGCACGGCGTGCCCCCTACCCATGTATGTTCAACCATTGTTCCCATGAAGGACACGGGTAGAGACACGGGTGTGTCCCTACCCGTGTCAAGCCAAGCATCTCTCGAGTCGATGGCTCGAGTTGTCCCAGAGAAGGACATGGGTAGTGACACGGGCATGTCACTACCCATGTGAAGATGACACGGGTAGAGACACGGGCGTGTCCCTACCCGTGTGTGTCGAGTGGAGCTCGACAAAGTGTCCCCAAGAAGGGCACGAGTAGTGACACTACCAATAACTTTTCATTTTCTGATCCTTTTTCTCCAGTACTTTTGTTGCTTAAACCAACGATAATATTTGAGAAAATCATTATATAAATATAGGTTAGGTTCTTGATGTTCATTGTATACTGTGAAAAATTTAGTCAACATTGTTTTGGAGTTTCTGTTGTCCGTTAATATCGATGAAATCGATTGCTTAGTATGGAATCGTATCTGATGTTGATTCGGTAGATGTATTTGTAATCATTCTACTGATGGATAAATTTGGCTCATCTGAAACTTGAACATTCTCCACAATGCCTCAGGCGGGCATAACCATCTACCGTTAATGTAATTATTGATTTCATCGTGATGGGTATCAGGTTGGAGCTGAAAAGAGATTTGATCTGGGCCTTTATATACATATTTGTATAAATATTTTATATTGTTGATACTACTGTAGATCTCAACATTTAGATGACAATTGTATTTTAAAAGTAACCACTGGTTGTATGGAACAACCCATCTGTTGTCTACGTTGAAATTTGTATTTCTGCCTAAAGTTATGTAGCGGTTGTCGTTTCTTCTTCTATATATTGGATATGCGTCATTTCCTTGAAGTGTTGTCTCTGAGTACTGCTTAGGAAAACACTTGCTACAATGTTGTTATGCATACATTTAGTATTTGGATTGTACAGTCCGTATGTCCCATGAATCATGTGCTTTAGTACAGCCTCATATAATGCAGGTTCTTGGTTTGCTATGGTATTTCATCTCGTACGATTGAATCATACTCGTCAGGAGAGCTTAATTTGTAAGCTGATTCTAGTAATACTAACATATGTACATGTGGTAATCCTCGTTTTTGAAATTCAATGACGTGAACATGCGCAACAACTTTTCCCAAGACACCTCTTTTGAATATATCTTTTTTCAGCTCTTCATATTTTGAATGAAATATTCTAGTTAATATATCTGGACGTTCATACGGAGACTGCCCTTCCATTAGGTGGTCAGTAATCTCTTTCCATTCTGGATTACATGTCATTGTTATAAACAAATCTGGTTTACCACTGTGTTGAACAATTGTCATAGCATCTTGGTATCGTTGGTATAGATCTCGTGGGCTGCCTGTAAATGATGATGGCAGTATTGTTTTCCCCACACTACCTAATAAAAAAGATTAGTAGTTACGGTGTAACATTACAGATTAACTAAGTAATACAATTGTTTAAATTAATTTATTTGATGTACCAGCATTATTTTCACCAGCATTAAAACAATCTTGTAAACCTGAATATAGTTCTGCACGTAGGTCACTTTGGTGTGATCTAATAAAGCGTAGTTTTTGTGTTTCGACCTTAACATAGTTGTCGACTACGTATTGCTAGAGCAATCTTCCGCTGCGCAAAATAATTGAATTAGATGCCTCTCGGATCTGCAGGATGGTAATTACAAACTTTAGAGTATATCCGAAGACAGTAATAGTTGTAAGTGAAACAATTTTAGCACTGTCTTATTGCCTGCAACATGTATGATTAGTAATCATAACATGTGATTTTTGAGTTGTTCAATGACTGTAAGTTGCAAGACCATCCAAAAGTACCATAAGGTAATAACAATGGATACTGAAGGGGATCGTAGAAGCCTGAGTATTTAGGGATATTCAAAAGTTGACCTCCAGTTGTTTGAATAGTGATATCTCTTTCGTGTATTTCACAATAGTCTTCTTGTCCAACCAATATAGCAGCAACTTGAGATGTAATAGGTAAATTGTATTGAAGTAGATTAGATGGACGTTCTTTTATCACCAGCTTGCATTCTTGTATATATGGTCGACGGGATAGTTGACAGAACATTTTTACGTAGGGGTTGCACAAATCCAGTATGCGTGTTAATTGTTGAAGTAACTCAGCTTGCAACATATTATTTTCTTGTAAGCGATTCGAGGTTTCATGTTCAGTTTCATAGATGAATAATTGAAGAAATCATGATCTTGACCCGTCAGGAGGTGCAAGGCTTCCAATTTGATGATAAAATGCTCCATGTGCCCGGAAACTATAAATGCCTTGGTGAAATGATGGTATGGGATCGTCCATTCTAACACCAAATGATGTGAAGGCAAATATATGGTTGTATGAGCGCAAACGTTTCCTAAAGTGTTTGCCTTCCGTTCTTTGATCAATGAATAACTTCAGAATCTCAGTGGGTGTTTGGATTTCAGGAAGGGAGATTCTGCTCTGATTATAACACATTGTGTTTGTTTCATGATGGAATAATTTAGCATGATAGTTGGAACAACTTGTTGGCATGGGTAATTCAAATTGTTTCTCGAAATGGGTTGGGTAGAAATTTCTTGCACAATTACATTGAATATATGACCTAATGCCTGACTCAACAATGTCCTCAACGTCCTTATCGTCATTGTCTACATTTGAGCCAGAGCTGGCATTATTTGGTGGAACTGCAACTAAGACGCAATAACTTTATAATCATAATAACTCAGGCAAACGAAATATGTACTTGTAATTTTACTACACCTGCTGTTATTGTTGGACACGTTGATGTTGAACTTTTGTCGTGTTGAAAAGTTGAGTGGGTGTTCAGAAATTCGGGCAATGCTGTTGTTTGTTGTTCGTGGAGAAATCGCTTCTCTCGTCTTCTCATGTTTAGTGCAGTACGCTATAGTGGAGTCATATTATTTCTTCGTATGTGGGCTGAGTTACGATTTAGTATACGTCGACGGCTTTCTGGTATGTGTACGTAATTTGTAATCAGGTTATTTTGAATAATGAACTCAATGGCTTGTAAGATGCTGTTTTCGTAATTTGTAGGACCTGGCGTTAGAACATTTTGAAGTAAATCTTCACCTGAATCCTGTTTCATTTTGTATATATACCTGATGTACCTAATATTATTGGACAAATATTAGTGGACAAATAATATTCAATATGCGCAAACGTAGGGAGCAATAGAAAAGAATCAGTGAAATGTGCAGCTTTGCAATGTCATGAGTTCTACATACAACAATGGAGTAGTGGAGTATACAGTAGCACAAATACAAGTGCTAACGAAGATGGTTATAAGTAACTGGAGTACATAGCTGAACAGATGATAATAAACACCGGGTAAATGGCAAAATAGTAGAAAGTACATTAGCATAACATGTGAACATTGGTACATGTCAGGTACATATTCAGCAGAAGTGTGAGTGGCCAAATTTTCTACAGTATATTTATATGTACTTTCTTCCATACTATACTTTAATTAATACATTGCTGATAGTATTCTGGTTTAATATCAAACAGTCATAGCTCATGGAATGAGATTTTTTCTTCCGTCAATTATTTGGCCATCTATCACATTTGCGGCAGCCTGCATCGACGCTTCATCCGCAAAGATCAGTTCTCTTGTCCCAGTCGGGTTGCCGTTGTGTCGACATCAGCCTTCATTAATAAATGTTCAAAAGGTTTGAATTATAAAACAAAGCGGTTGTAATAATTTATTTTGCAGTGTCGAGTAAGAATCTTTACGTTGGCATGCAGAAAGCCTGAGAGAGTTTGAAAGAGCGATCTTAAGAACTCAGTGGTTGTAGCATGATTAAGGTTGCTGAGTAATACAACAAAGTAATAGTAATCTCGTGTATCTGGGGGTACATTGTTGTAGGATTCAATAGACTCGAATGTGGCTGCCAGGTCATTCTCACGCGTCACGTTTGCTGAGGAGGCATACTCAGTCATCACGAATGTGTAGGTACATACTTTATCAGATGATAAAGGACAATCTGCGATCGAATTAGGTAATGATTTTAAACAGAAACTTCATTTCAAAGCTGACAGCAACAGGTGTTATCGAAAGAAGAGCTAAAAATGATGATATTCAGAACTGAGGTGGAAAACAATGGAGTAGTGGAGTATACAGTAGCACAAATGCAAGTGCTCATTTGAGGTTCGACTCGCATGTGTCAATATTAACCATAGGTATTTATGGTGATTTCTTTAAACATATTGAGCATTGGTGTCGTTAGAGTCAGGCTTATGGTTGGCCCATGACAACCAGATGAACGTGAGAACTTCTTGTTTGATACTTTTTCATCTAAGAGCACGATGCATATTAAAGCAAAATCTTGAGGGCATTTTCTTCTAGAAGCAATAACATTAAGAGCACTCATTGTTTGCTTACTTCCTATGTTAATATTTTATACTATCAGAATATATATTTATATTTAGTAGGCATAAAAATATTTTTTTTTATTTATAATAAATAAGAATCTGATATGTTAAAATATTCTTGACATGTCGTCAACTTCAGCCATCCGATATTAGAAAAAATCAACCCAACATATTACCCACATTCGATATAACGTTGGTTGGGAGGGATTGGCATTTGAATACAAACACCTTATTACATAAGCATAAACCCCTCTATTGTTTTGAAAAAAACAACATGTATATTTATATTTCATAGCATGCATACAAATACCCTTGAAGTGGACGCCTCAGGGGTATTTTTGTGCATTCATGTTATGGAATGCAAACTTACATGAGAGTAGTTTTTAATTTCAAAAGATGAAGAGGCGCACCCTGTAATTTGCGAATTCCTAGGGAAGGTTTGAGTAATTATGAGAAGATGGGATTCCTATTGGTATGATTATCGACGCTTACTGTGATATTATTTGGCATAATTTTCATAAGAATGAAAGATCAACATGGAAGCTTCAGTGCGCAGTTAACTTTCATGTACATACAGAGTTTGACATGAACATCTTTGATGTTCCAATGCGAATGTTTTGCAAGCTATGGTAGTTTGGATCTGTCATTGTAGACTTCTCCATGCGTTGATTGAGGAGAGGAGCCAAAACTACATATGGATGTTGGTTTATGGATGCTGGTTTATATCAAACTGAACTCAAAATGTCCAAGCCTTTAAATAATTGGTCCTCTAGTTTAAACTTACCTAATTCCACAGAGGAAATACATTCACCAGGGAGTAGATTACGAAGAACAACAGAGTCTGTATCAGTGTAATAGCAGTCCTCTCTTGAGATATAAGGGTACATAAACATCCTTGAACAGGATGTGATCGCAGCAGCTAGTTGGACAGCTGAGTGCTTCGGTTGGGTCCATGAATTTGATGTTATGTCGGCATTGTTATGGTAGGCTACGATTTAGTTGTTCTCACTAAGCTTATCTCCAAAGATAACAAAAGTATTTAGCAGTAAATATTTGTATTTTGATCTCAAAACTGACCTCAGTTTTAATGAAATTTTAATGACATGTCAACCTTAGAACAGTTTCATATCCAATTGGAGATGACCAAATCAAAAACTGAAATTAAATAGAATCAGTTTTCAAATCCAGAGCTGATATTAAAATCCATAACCCAAACAAACTGATATTAAAATCAACAACCCAAACAAACTGATATTAAAATCAAGAACCCAAACCTAAATCACAACCAAAAGTGATATTAAAAGCATCAAACAAAATTAAAATTCCAAACATGGAAGGGGAAGAAGAGCGCAACAAAATGCGGAAGAGGCAACGACAGCGACAGGGGCCGCGGAGGCGGCAGTGGCAACGACACTGACAACAGTAGCGGTAGCGGTAGCGGCAGCGGCAGCGGCTGTGGCTTCGATTTGGGGTTCGATTTGGGTTTGACCTGTGAAAAGAGCGGCGATAGAATGAAGGAGAGGCCAAAGTTCTGAGTCATGGGGAACCAAAACCCAAACCAAAAGTGATATTAAAATAGAACAGCAGAAGAGAAATCAAAACCTGGAAGGATCAAATCGAAAAGTGATATTCAAATCCAAGATTAGAACCAAAATACAAACCTGGAAGGAGAAGAAGAGCTGAGCAAAATGCGGAGGAGGCAGGGACAGTGACCGGAGCAACGGAGTCAGCAAGAACAATGGAAATGAAAGTGGAATCGAGCAGGTAAAAAGCGGTTCGAGGCATAAAATGCAGCAGAGGCAGCGACAACGATGGGGGCTGCAGCAACGGCAGCGACAATGGCACTGGTAGCGGCAGCGGCTTAGATTTGGGCTACAATCTGCGTTTGACTTGCAGAAACACCGGCAGTAGAATGCAGGGGCGACCGGAGCAGCAGAGTGGGCAGCAACAATGGAAATGGAAGTGGAATCCAGCAGGGAAGAAGCGGTGCGAGGCGATGTGCATATATGGCGAGCGGGAGAGGCGCATGAGTAGTGCCGGCTCATCTCCATTACAGACACGCATGAGGGCACGCGTCAGGGAAGGAAGCGGGAGCGGAGCATGAGCGGTGATGGCTCATCTCCGTTGCAGACATGAATGAGGGCAGGTGTCGCGGAAGGCATTGTGCAGAGAGCGATTAGAGGATCAGAGGGTTTGTATTGTCTTAGAGGATCAGACGGTCTGGTGGCCGGCGCCGGCTCATCTCCGTTGCAGACACGCATGAGGGCACGCATCGAGGAAGGCAGCGGGAGCGGCGCCGGCTCATCTCCGTTGTAGACATGCATGAGGGCAGGCGTCGGGGAAGGCACTGTGCAGAGAGCGATTAGAGGATCGGAGGGTTTGTATTGTCTTAGAGGATCATACGGTTTAGTGGCATTCCATGGTAAGAGCAAGAATAACATATTTGTTTATATATATATATATATTGAAAGATATTGTACCTAAACACCTAGAGGGGGGGGGGGTGAATAGGTGACTTGAATCTTTTTTACTTTTTAAGGCAGCAATCAGATTTTATCTCAGAGTTAATCTATTTGTACACAACAATCACACAGCAATCACAGAATATCACAGCACACAGTAGACACACAGTTTTATAGTGGTTCCCCAAGGTTTGGGTACATCCACTTTCCCCCTTCGCCTATCTAGTAGTGTACTAGATTCGGCAAAACTCCTCCATTATCTCAGAACCCAAAACAGGTTCCTACACCTCAGGCCCAAGGCCCTACAACTCAGCTTCTTCACAAAGCTTACACTCAGCCACCAAGGCCTACACTCAGCCACTAAGGCCTACAATCAGCCACCAAGGCCTACACTCAGCCACCAAGGCCTACACTCAGAGATTTAAATCTCCTACACTCAGCATTTATAATTACAGGCTTACAAGACTCAGATCCAAAGGATCCTACAAGAAAATATGAATACAATAATGTTAACTCAACAACTCAGAGACAAGAGAGGAGAGTTGTGAGTTTCTTGATGAGTTCTTGGAAGAACTCAGCTGAAATCAATCTGACTTGGCTTTCTTCAAAGCTTCTTGAATGTAGAACTCAATAAGATTGACCCCTTCTGTAGTTGATCCTTGATCTCTGCTACTTAAGATTCAGAATAAATCTGAACCCTTCTTCTCAGCCTGGTTCCAACGGCTGATTTCTTGGATGGAGCTCTCTCTCTCCAACTTCTTAGATCTTCACTTGATAGTTAGATCTTCTTTGAATTACTTGATGTGTTGATCTTTTGAACAACTTCAACAACAGTTTATGTAGACTGTATAAGCCTATTTATAGGCCTTCTTCATGATAACCGGCTGGTCCGGTTCATAACTGAATTCTGACAACTCTGACAGGTGCAGTAGACCGGCTGGAATGGCAGCTGTCAAGTCATCCAGTAAGTTCTTGAAAATTCTGTAACTGTCTGAAAGTGTCGAGACTTTCTGTCTTTAAGTGTCGGCACTTATAGACCAAGTGTCGACACAAGTTGACTAAGTGTCGACACTAGCCTACAAGGTGTCGACACAACTCCTTGTGTTGTAGATTTTAGATCTCGACACTGCTTCTTCTTCATGTGTCGACACTGAAATTGATTTTCGACACAAGTACTTGTACTTCAGTATTTTGCTGAATTCTTCTAAGTGTCGACACAACACCTTTGTGTCGACACATCTTCATGTGTTGAATCTGTTAAGTGTCGACACTGCTTCTTGGTGTCGACACATGTCTTCAGTGTTGATACTTGCTGAGTGTCGACACAGCTCTGGGTGTCGACACATTCTTCTTCTGTCGAGACTCTGGCTGAGTGTCGTCACATCTCCTTAGTGTCGAAACTTGTACTTAGAAATTTCTGAATTTTCCTAAGTGTCGACACAGCTCTTGTGTCGACACTTTATTCAAGTGTTGAGTCTTCAGCTGAGTGTCGACACATTCTTTCTTGTGTCGACACTTTCTTCAAGTGTTGACTCTTCTGCTGTGTGTCGACACATTGTTCTCGGTGTCGACACTTATTCTTAGTCTCTGCTGACTTTTGCTGAGTGTCGACACAGCCTCCAAGTGTCGACACTTTTTGATGTAGACACAGTTTCACTGGGTGTCGACACAACTGCTAAGTGTCGACACTGCTTCACTGCACTCTTCTTCATTGAGTGTCGACACAGCTCCTTGTGTCGACACTTTCTGTCTGGTGTCGACTCAGCATCCCTGGTGTCGACACAATGACTCCAAGTGTCGACACTGCTTGCTAGGGTGTCGACACAAGTCTTCTTAAGTGTCGACACTTTCCCTCTGGGTGTCGACACATGGACTTAGAAATTTTTCCTTCTTTCCTGTAAATACTTAACCTGCACAAGTGAACTCAAAACACATCAAATACATTTTGATGTATATCATTGAGTTGGGTGAGGCTTCTTCAAATCAGGTACATTTAAACCAATGTACCCAACAATCTCCCCCTATTTGGAGAAGTCATAACCCTTACTCAATGATATACACTATTCATAATAAAATTATAACATGATGTATAGCAGGAATATATAACAGGGCAAACATAAACATGTATTAAACAAACATGTACACATAGATAGCATCACAGAACAATTATGAAACAAATTTATTACACAACAAATTTATCACACAGACATTGTTCTAATAGCTTGTCATATTTATAATTCTAAAGTTTACAGAATGCTTTACATCAAAAGATTACATAGTAAACTTAAGAGAATTTCTATGCTATTCTTGATCAGCATCTTTGATCACTATCCCTTTTCCAGATTTTATCCTTGCTTGCACAGGGGCTTCAACATCTTCAGTTTCAGCAGGCTTCTGATTGTCTCTGAGATATCTGCAAGGAGAAAATACCAAACTAACAATTCATCAAGGCAAGTATACCTATCGATATGCAGCTAGGGGACACAAGTGTCGTATTGAAATCCGGGAACAGTTGAGTAAGCTTACTCACACGAAATCTATTATTTTATCGACGGAAAAATTAAGTTTTTGAGAAGAAAGCTGAGCGTGCTAAAGGAAGAGAACTATTTGCAATGAAAGAGAGCTATTTGCATGAAAAGTTAAAGAGAGCTAAAAGAGCGATTAACTTAAGCTTAGAAACGATGAAGGGGAAAATGCACTCGATCAGAAATCACCTCGGCAAGAGTGGTTAGAAAAATACGATAAATAAACCTAAGCTAATTAGGGTAAAGGTCCTTGATCGTGGAGGTTCCATGAATATTGACACGCTTCTCTCGAAGGTCGTGCCTAACTGAGTTTAGGAAGGTCCGACCGACTTTCGCCTAAATCGGAGGCCTAAAACTCGCTTTACGCGGTGAACCCCTCTAATGGATTTTACTCCAATCGGGAGATTTGAACGTCTGCCTCTCTCGAGGGGTGCGAATAACTCCCTTTACTCTTGAGTGCTCATTTCAAACTTTCGGCCTCTCGGCTAGCCCAGAATGAAAGCAAAGGTGGAGAGTATATATCGATGATATACCTCCAACCCGTGATAAATCAAGAGTAATTCAAAGCTAAACCTAAACAGAAAGGTAAGATTCAAAGCATCATAACCTAATCACTCGAACCTCAGATCATTAAGATCGAGTACATGGAGGATTAGTTAATCATGGTGAGGTGGAAGAGGGGGGATGAGTAGAAGAATATAGTGAAAACAGAGCAGAAACGAAAGAGGAAAACAACACTTTTATTAATGGAAACAGAGATCTTACAGCTTGAAAACTAGAGATTACAAGTGCATGGAAAGGTAAACTACGCTATCATTAACATTATACTACAGAACGAAGCTAGGAACTAATACAGGGAAAGCATAAAGCTAGAGCTACGAACTAAAAATGAAAAACATGCTTAAAAAGTTCAGAAATACAAAGGACAGAACCTCCCCTCTCAAAGCAAAAGGTGTCCTGAACCTTAGAGTTGGGCTCTATTTATAGAATTTTTCGGGTCGGGTCACGCCCCCTGTCACGCCCTGGTCGGGCGTGACCCTGTGGCGTGACACATTCGGCGCGATGTTTTCGGGCAGGAATTGTATTCTGACGAAGTAGTTGAGGTACACGCCACAAGTCACGCCCTGGTGGGGCGTGTACCTGGGGCGTGTTCTTTGCGGCGTGACTTTGTTGAGCTGAAATTGAATGCTGGAGGTGACGGGCGGAATTGCTGAAGTACACGCCCATATGTCACGCCCGGGTCAGGCATGACCCTGGGGCGTGACACTTTCGGTGCGACGGTGGAGTGGGAAAAAACGAGCGCGCTGCGGCGATTCCTCGGAAACCTGGGGACACGCCTCTAGAACATGCCCGTGTCGGATGTGACACGGGCGTGACTGAGGGCGTGTACACTAAGTTTCCACGGAATGCAGTTTCGGACCAATTGCTTCATCCTCTGGGTTACACGCCCTAGGTACACGCCCTGGTAGGGCGTGACCTTGGGGCGTGTCACAGCAAAATTCGGCTGAAAGCCGTGAAAACCTGCAAAAAGCAGAAAAAATGCATTAGCGACAAAAATATATACAAAGGGGAATCAAAACAAGTACTTTACAAGACATGATTTGCTTTAAAACCCCGAAAATATCCTAATAAAATTGACTGCAAACCGTATTATCAAATTCCCCCAAGCTTAAGTTTTGCTTGTCCCAAGCAAAGATATAAAACTAGCTAATCAAAAAAGTGACTAATTCAAAAAGTTTTATTTTAATCATACTTATACAAGTACTATGCGAAATTCTTGGCAGGGAGAATGTAAAACGTAAATCTAAAACAATTATTTAGGTATGGTTTAACTTTTATAAACTTTACTTAATAAAAATAAATCATCCAGAATTTTGATGAAATTCTTTAAATAGATTTAAGCAAGGCAATGAAAATGAAAAGAACGTATTGAGTTATTACTAGATCCAAGCAACGCATTATAATTATATCAATTAAATAACAAAAATCTAAGTTTAAATCCAAAACTAAAACTGATTTACTTTTCTTCTTTTCTTAGTTGTTAAATAAAATTAAAAAAAGGCGTGAATCAAAAGGACTTAATAGGACCGAAACGTTTGTTTAGGAATATGAATAGGAGTGGAATTCAAATATAAACATGGAGGCTTAAAAATCACACTAAACCAAAACAACGAGTTTCAAAAAAAAATAAATTTATTTTAAACAAAATATGTACAAATAAATTTATTTTTTTCTCTTTATGATTATTTATCTCTTTTTTTATTATTATTTTCATTCATTTTTGTTTTTTTTTCAATTTATTGCTTTTGAGTACACCTTTTTCAACAATTTCTCCAAAGATAACACAAAATTTCCTATCAAAAAAATTAGCGTGATTAGATAGGTAGGAATTTGGGCTTTGGTGAAAATGAAATGGTGTGTGGAGTTTATCAAATGAATTTGGAAAAAAGGCTCAAAAGCGGCTAACTAGTGGTAAAAGAGTTTAGGTTGGCAGGAAAGCTCAAACGTAAACAAAAATGGCCTAAATCATTTTCACGCTTTTTTTTAAATTTATTTAAAACATAGAGTCGATAAATTTCAAAAAGCAAGTTCGAGATAATAAAAGAAGATTGATGAAATTATCTTGAAAATAAAAATAATATGTGACTTGGATCGTTCATATCTACTACGTTATTCAAAATATGTTTTACAAAAATCATCTAAAGATGAAAAGAAAAATAGTGGATGATAAATTTTAGAGAAAGTAAAGAAAATAAAGAATGGAAAACCATAATAGAAATGCACGTTTTAAAGAAATATTTCACTTTAACATGCTACCGTGAATTAGAAACACAGCATGGCCAACATTTTACTTGTGAAATATGATTAAAAAAAATGATTAGAAAAATTATAATTAACTGCGTTGTTTATAAAGAAGTTTGCGAAAAACAAAACATAAAAATGGTGTACTATTGAAATACCAAAATGTAGCTATATATATAATAACTTTTTTGAAATTTTTTTTTGTGAATTTTTTTTTGGATATTTACAAAAAAAGGAGGAACTCATCCCCCAAGCTTAAAATCTACATTGTCCTCAATGGAGAAGGAGGTCGGAGAACGAGAGAAAAGTAAAGTACAGAAAGGAAAGACAGAATTGAAAAACAGGTACTTCCCGGTTTTATTTTGCAGGGAAAGCTGAGTGATGCCGCTCCTCCATGCCTGTGCTGTGGATCTGCATGAAACGTCGCCCGGTGGACTTGGTCATGGAAGCAGACCCGTTGGAGCAGGCGATCGCAGAAGTTTCAGCTTGCCGGAGCCATTCGGGGCAAAAATTGTAAAATAAAGAAAACAGAAAAAGATAACTTGGGTTGCCTCCCAAGAGCGCCCTTTGTTTAAAGCGTCGTTTGAGCTCGACGCATCAAAATAAGATTGTCTCAAATATTGTTTTAAAAATAAAGTTCGAATAAATGTCAAAGTTTGTGAGTAAAATAAAGTTCAGATTAATCAAATGTCAGGACCGGAAATATAGAGTTAACAGGGTTTAGACTGACATCATCACAGAAATACAGTTTAAGACGCTGACCATTCACTTTGAAAGTACCCTTATCAGGGTGAGAAATTAAAACAGTACCATAATAAAAGACTTCTAAAACAGTAAAAGGCCCAGACCAACGTGATTTTAATTTACCCGGGAATAAACGTAAACGAGAATTATAAAGAAGCACTTGGTCGCCCGGCTTAAAGATTTTGGGTGACTAAGATGTCGGTCGTGTAAACGCTTCGTCCGCTCTTTATAAAGTCTGTTATTTTCATACGCGTAAGAGCGCCACTCGTCGAGTTCGTTAAGTTGAAATTTTCTAAAATCGCCGACGGAGTTGGGATCGAAGTTTAAAAAACGCAAGGCCCAAAAGGCGCGGTGCTCTAACTCTACGGGTAAATGACACGATTTTCCATAAAACCAACCGATATGGCGTACATCCGAGGGCGGTTTTGTATGCTGTTCGGTAGGCCCATAGAGCATCGTCTAATTTGGCGGACCAGTCTTTTCTAGATGTTGAAACAGTCTTTTCTAAAATTCTTTTTATTTCCCTATTGGGTACTTCGACTTGTCCGTTAGTTTGGGGGTGGTAGGCAGTGGAAAGCTTATGAGTAACGCCATATTTAGTTAGGATTTTGAAAATTGTGCGTTACAGAAATGGGAACCCCTATCACTAACGATAGCGCGCGGCGTACCGAATCGAGAAAATAATTTTTTAGGAAATTAACTACAACTCGGGCGTCATTCGTAGGAAGAGCTTGGGCTTCGGCCCAACGCGAAACATAATCAACGGTAACTAAAATGTACTTATTCCCGAAGCTAGAAGGAAAAGGCCGACAAAATCAATCCCCAGAGGTCGAAAACTTCGCACTCTAGGAAATAATTTTGTGGCATTTCATTTTTATTCGAAATATTCCCCGACCGTTGGCACACTACTCACAAACCTCACTCACTAAGCAGCAATGCGCGTCTCTTAAACGGTGGGCCAGTAAAAACCCGCGCTTAACACTTTGTGAGCGGTGCGAGCAGCTTGATAGTGCCCACCTGTCGGTCCTTCATGCAAATGTTTAATAATATCTAATCCTTCATCAAAGGAAACACACCTCCTGATCACTTGGTCTGCACAGACTTTAAAAAGATGCGGGTCCTCCCAAAAGTAGTTCTTCAATTCAGAAAAGAATTTCTTCTTTTGCTGAGACGAGAACTCTTTTGGGAGCACACGAGCCACTAGATAGTTGGCGATGCGGGCAAACCAAGGAGAAGTAGATGTGTTAATTATGAGCAGCTTCTCATCAGGGAAATAGTAATGAAAAGAATTTTCGTCTAATTGCTCTATAAACGGGTTGTCTAGGCGCGAAAGGTGGTCGGCGGCCAAGTTCTCGGCACCTCGCTTATCACGGATCTCTAAGTCAAACTCCTGGAGGAGTAAGACCCAGCGAATCAAGCGAGGCTTGGCATCCGTTTTAGAGAGAAGATATTTGAGGGCCGAGTGGTCCGTAAAAACAATAATTTTCGAAAGAGTAATATAAGGGCGAAATTGTCAAATGCGAATACTACAGCTAAGAGCTCCTTCTCGGTTGTGGTGTAATTTTCCTGTGCAGATGTGAGTGTTTTACTAGCGTAATAAATGGGGTGGAAGGTTTGGAAATACGTTGACCTAGTATGGCTCCCACCGCATAACTACTCGCATCACACATTATTTCAAATGGAAGATCCCACACCGGAGCTATCATGATTGGCGCATTAACTAATTTTTCTTTTATTAAATTGAAGGCAGCTAGACAGAGGTCATCAAAGATGAATGGGGCGTCTTTTTAAGAGATGGGTAAGGGGCTTGGTGATTTTGGAAAAGTCCTTTATGAAGCGGCGGTAGAAACCCGCATGACCCAGGAAACTTCTTATGGCTTTTATGTTCGTAGGTGGCGGTAGTTTCTCGATAACTTCTATTTTCGCAACGTCTACTTCAATACCCCTTTCAGAAATTTTATGTCCCAAAACTAACCCTTCCCTTACCATAAAATGACATTTTCCCAATTTAAGGCGAGGTTAGTTTCTTCGCATCGCTCTAAGACTTTTTCAAGGTTCTCTAAGCAACTATCGAAGGAATTCCCGAAGACGGAGAAATCATCCATGAAGACTTCCATAATGCTTTCTACGTACTTGTCAAAGATGGCGAGCATACACCGTTGGAATGTAGCCGGCGCATTGCACAATCCAAACGGCATTCTTCGGTAGGCGAAGGTGCCGAAGGGACAAGTAAACGTAGTTTTCTCCTGGTCCTCGGGGGAGATGGGGATTTGAAGATACCCGAGAGTCCATCGAGAAAACAATAAAAGCTATGTCCGGAAAGTCGTTCTAAAATTTGATCAGTGAACGGCAAGGGGAAGTGATCCTTGCGGGTGGCGTCGTTCAACTTACGGTAATCTATACACATTCGTCATCCGGTCACCGTCCGAGTCGGGATTAATTCATTATTTTCATTACTTACGACCGTTATCCCTCCCTTCTTTGGTACTACCTGAACTGGGCTAACCCACTTACTGTCGGATATAGGATAGATAATTCCTGCGTCTAACAATTTCATAACCTCGCCCTTAACTACGTCTTTCATGTTTGGGTTTATACGGCGCTGAGGTTGTATAGAGTTACGTGAATTATCTTCCATTAAGATTTTATGAGTGCAGAAAGAAGATGGGCTTATGCCCTTAATATCAGATATCTGCCAAGCAATAGCTTGGCGATGCTTTTGTAAAATTGAAAGAAGTTTATCCTTTTGTGCATCCGTGAGGTAGGCCGAAACTATGACAGTCAGCTTGGATTCCTTTTCTAAGAAAGCGTATTGAAGGTGCTCTGGTAGTTCTTTCAGTTCCAAGGTAGGGGGGTCATCATACGAGGTTTTGGAAATTTGTTCTTTTTCAAAAACTATGTCCTCGTACACTTTTATATGTAAAATTAAAAGGGGTGTTGCTAGCGGCCATGGAGGCTTCGTGCAGCGATTCAGTTGGAAAAGTAGAAGAGGAACAGAAATCAAAAAATTCTTTTTTCAAAATCAGAGGGGCGAGTGGAGGATTCTTCACTTAGGTGTAGAGATTCAGTTGGAATAGTAGGAGAGGAACAAAAATTGGAAAATTCTTTGTCAAAATCAGAGGTGGGAGAGAAGGATTCTTCACTTATGGTATCCATGAAAAAACAGGAGTCATCATTAGCCAGTGTGTTCTTCATCGAGGGGGTGATAGAGAAAGTTACCTCATCGTCGCCCACTCGAAGGAAGAGCTTACCATTGCTTACATCAATGATAGCTCGGACGGTGGCAAGGAAGGGTCGGCCAAGGATCAGGGGAACCTCGACGTCTTCTTCGATGTCTAAAATGACAAAGTCCACCGGGAAGATGAACTTGTCAACTTTGTGTTGGAGTTACCATGATGATCTGGAAGTGGTCAAACATCTAATCTCACTGCCAACGCAATATGAGCCTGCAGGGTCGCACATAAGAGATGTGGAGAAGTTGGATGACTGACTGTGTTGGTAAAGGTTACCAATCACCGACCTGAATAGGGTTATGGGCAAAGTGTTGCCTTATAGGATCATCGGGTTGGGCAAAGGTTGCCTTGAAGGGCTGGTTAGGTTCGTCGCCCGAGGGTCAAAGACATTAGTCGAGAATGGTCTTCTGATTCCCGCCGATCGACGAGAATCACCTTGCTGATTCTCGCCGATCGACGAGAATCGTCGAGAATCAATTATTGATTCTCGACGATCGACTACCTTGACAATTGTCGTCGACCGCGGCTCGATGATCGTCGAGTATCATTGTGAATCGTCGAGCGAAGCTCGACGATCGGCGAGAATCGTCGAGTATGGTACTCTGATTCTCGCCGATCCTGCATGATACTCGTCGACTGATTCTCACCGAACCTGCTCAGTGATTCTCGCCGATTGTCGCCGATTCTCACCGATTCATTCTCGCCGATTCTGAACCCCAGTTCTGGGTGGTCTGCGGATAGCGATTTTCCTGAGTTTATTTTATACTTTAGGTATAAATATAACACTTAGGGTTTCGGGTATGTATGCGATCAATCCCCTCTGTGCGAATCGAACCCGACGGAAGAGTTCCGCTCGTTCGCTCCGCCGATCCCGATCCCGCCGCCGGAAGTGTTCCGCCGCCGCGTTTGCTCCGTCGACCACCTTCTTTCCGGCGATCGTCGCTGGCGCTGCAATCCCTGGCGCGGACCTAGCAGTCCGTGGGAAAGCAAAGGTGCGGTCTTCTCCTTCCCGATCTTCCGTGCGACGGAAAGCTTGGCGTTCTCCCGCTCGTGTGGACTTCTGCAGAAACGTGGATACTATTCCACGTAGAACTCGCCACTAGCAAGCAGACAAAATTTGGAGCTTCTCCGTTGAGTTGTGACTCAACGCCGCCGAGGTAATTTTGACTAGTTTTGCTAACTTCTTGATTTCAACTGTTCATGGCCCGATCCACATCTCTTTGGGTTTTTCTTGATGTTTACTTTTCCGCTGCGTGCACAAGTGTTGTGCCAACCCCATAGAGAAACCCAACAGTGGTTATCAGAGGGAGGTTTGCGGCCATGAATGTTGTTTTGGAAGTGTTGGTCATTCAGTGCGTGTAAACCTAGAGATTAGAAGCGTTCTAAATGTCTAGATGATTAGTCTTGGTCTCCTCACCAAGAACGATTGGAATTCGGTGGCATTTTAAATATTAGAAATAGTTGTCTCCTTAGCAGTAACCATCCCTCGTGTATGTTGTGGATTTTGAATCCAACATAGAGAGATGAGCTTGTCTACTGCTTAAGTTGAGTTGTCTTTGCCTTCTGTCCAATGCATGTAAATCTGAGCATTTGGAAATTCCGGATGTTCAGATTTTGCCCTTCCTTCTATCAAATTGTTGATGGTGTCAGGATGTGCACATAAGGGATGCATGGGGTGTAGGATGTGGTGTTCTTTGGATGTGCACATTGATCAAATGTTGATCATGGTTAATTGTTAACCTAAAATTGAAATCCCTTCCTTTAATATTAAGTGTTCGGATGCCTTCCGATGGATGACACTCTTCCTGCCTCAATCGATGAAATGTGGGCTTGCCAAAGCAAGGTGCATTAATCTATCTTGGTAAGGGTGCGAGCGGATAATGTGATATCCACTGTCGACATCGGGTCCAGCTTAACTAGGTGACCTCAAAGGTTGAGTGCCTAGAGGCATAGGGTTGGCATGCACCATATGATGGATGCGAATAAGGAGTTATTCACCAACCATACAGAATTGCATGAGGATTGCATTGGCCAGCGTTGCCTACCTAAATAACCGCATCGTGAGAGGAACGCCAAAGCGGACTCATTGTGTTGGTGAAATACAGATCTTGTCCATAAGAGAGTAGCTCGCATGAACTCTCCGAATTGTTAGTGAGGGCTATCATTCGAATAAAATAGTGGGAGTATTTTAATTGAAGTCCTAATTAGAATAGATTGTAATTGAAAATTTAGGTACTGATTTTATTCTGCATAAATTCTTGTAGAATTCCATGGCAAGCGTTTCACACTCACGCGGGTCTCTGAGAGCCATCCTTGAGAAGGATAAGCTCAGCGGGACAAACTATATGGACTGGTACAGGAACCTGAGAATGTTCTCAGGCAAGAGCGAAAGCTCTATGTCTTAGAAGAAGAAGCCCCCGAGGTGCCGACCGGGAACTCTTCCCGTGCTGAGAAGGATACTTTAAGAAGTATACTGACGATGCTTTGGATGTCGAGTGCCTTATGCTGCCACCATGAACTCTGAGCTTCAGAAGCAACTGAGAACATGGGGTGCAAGGAGATTGACGAGCACCTCAAGAAATGTTTCAAGGGCAGGCTCGTCAAGAGAGGTTCGACATCACTAAAGCGTTGTTTCAGTGCAAGATGGGAGTTCGAGACTCAGTAGGGACTCACGTACTCAAGATGATTGGGTATATAGAGAACCTTGAAAGCAGGTGGGTTTTCCTCTTGGTCAAGAGTTGGCCACGGATCTGATCCTGCAATCGTTGCGGACAGTTATGAGCAGTTGTCTTGGAACTACAATATGAATGAGATAGACAAGACACTGCCCGAACTCCTAGGCATGTTAAGAACTGCCGAAGATCAACATGAAGAAGACCAAGCCTGCCAGCCCCATACTGATGGTGCACAAGGGCAAGGGCAAAGCCAAGGGCTCCAAGAAGAAGACAAAGGTGGGACCTAAGTCATATCTTGAGCCCAAGTCTTCAGCACTGATCAAGAAGAAGAGCACGGTGAAGGAAGGGAAATGCCACCACTGTGGCAAGGCTGGTCATTGGCGGAGGAACTGTCCTTCGTATATTGAGGGTCTGCAGAAATTGAGGGGAGGTATGACTTCCGCTTCAAATATTTTACGTTATAGAGATAAACCTTTTGCTCCTTCATCTTGGGTATTGGATACCGGATGTGGTTCTCACATTGTACAAATGTGCAGGAACTGGGGAAGGAGAAGATTGCTGAGTAAAGGGGAGGTGGACCTCCGCGTCGGCAATGGAGCAAGAGTTGCTGCTGTAGCCGTAGGAGTTTACCGTCTTTCTTTGCCCAGTGGGCTTGTAATAGAATTAGATAACTGTTATTTTGTTCCGGCAATAACTAGAAACATTATATCTATTTCATGTTTGGACATGATTGGATTTTCTTTTATAATTAAGAACAATTGTTGTTCTATATTTTAGAATGATGTTTGTTATGCTGTAGCCCAATTGGTTTAATGGTCTTTACGTTTTGAACTTGGACCATCTGATCTATAATGTAGAAAATAATAAAAGACTAAGAACAAATGACTCGAACCCTACGTTTCTCTAGCATTGTCGTTTGGGCCATATCAACGAGAAGCGCATATCCAAGCTCCATAGAGATGGACTTTTGGACTCCATTTGATTATGAATCATTTGAGCGATGTGAATCTTGTTTGTTAGGCCAGATGACTAAAAAGCTCCTTTCACTGGTTATACTGAGAGGGCTGAGGATCTCTGGGGTGTTGTACATAGTGATGTATGCGGACCCATGAGTTCCATGGCTAGAGGAGGGTATTTCTACTTTGTTACATTTACTGATGATTTCAGTAGATACGGATATGTGTATCTTATGAAGTGCAAATTCGAGACCTTTGAAAAGTTCAAAGAGTTCAAGAATGAAGTAGAAAACCAGTTGGGTAAAAGGGTTAAAGCACTCCGATCTGATCGAGGTGGCGAATACCTGAGTCATGAGTTCGTGATCATCTGAAAGAGTGTGGTATTGTATCACAGCTCACTCCACCTAGAACACCACAACATAATGGTGTGTCTGAGATGAGAAATCGTACTCTGTTAGACATGTACGTTCGATGATGAGTCATGCAGACTTGCTGTTTCCTTTTTGGGGTTTTGCTTTAGAGACTGCTGCAATGACATTGAATCGCGCTCCAACGAAAACGGTTCTGAAGACACCATATGAGATATGGGCTGGGAAACGTCCTAGTAGTCGTTCATTAAAATTTGGGGCTGTGAGGCATACGTAAGACGTCAAATGCCTGACAAGCTGGAACCCAAATCAGATAAATGTTATCTGGTGGGATATCCTAAGGAAACGAAAGTGTATTACTTTTACCTACCGTCTGAGGGCAAAGTGTTTGTCGCAAGGACTGGTGTCTTCTTGGAGAAAGAGTTCTTATCAAGAAAGACTGAAAAGGTAGAGCTTGAAGAAGTTCAAGAACCACATGTAGTGAATGAACCGGAATTGGACTCTGAGACAGGACTACAAGATGTTGTAGCTAGAGAACCTGCTCAAGGAACACAAGTCCTACGTAGATTTGGTAGACCGAGATTTGAGCCTGAGAGATATGGATTTCTCGTGTCTCAAATAGGTAATGTGTTGCTTAGGATCATGATGATGAACCAGCAACCCTACCAAGAGGCTATGAATGGACCGGACTCCGACAAATGGCTTGAGGCTATGAAATCCGAAATGGACTCCATGTATGCAAACCAAGTTTGGAACTTGGTGGAAACCACCTGAAGGGGTACGACCCATAGGGTGCAAGTGGGTCTTCAAGAAGAGAGACATGACCGACATGGATGGGAATGTACAGACATTCAAAGGGCGACTGGTGGCTAAAGGGTTTCAAGCAAATTCGTGGTATTGACTATGATGAAACTTTCTCCCCTGTTGCCATGGTAAAGTTCATTAGGATATTGCTTGCTATTGCTGCGTATTATGACTACGAGATCTGGCAGATGGATGTCAAAACGGCTTTCCTTAATGGAAACCTCCTTGAGGAAGTGTATATGACACAACCCGAGGGTTTTGTATCCCAGATGAAGCCACTAAAATATGCAAGCTGAATAAGTCCATTTATGGACTGAAACAGGCCTCTCGAAGTTGGAATCTTCGTTTTGATGAGAAAATCAAAGAGTTTGGTTTCATCAAGAATGAAGATGAGCCTTGTGTTTACAAGCGAATCAGTGGGAGCATTGTTGTCTTCTGATATTGTATGTAGATGACATACTGTTGATCGGGAATGACATTCCTACCCTGAAAGTTGTTAAGAACAAACCTAGGGAACTGCTTTTCAATGAAGGATTTGGTGTGAAGCGACTTATATACTGGGTATTAAGATCTATAGAGATAGATCGAAGAAGTTGCTGGGTTTGACCCAGAGTACGTACATCGAAAAGGTGTTGAAGCGGTTCAACATGCTTGAGTCCAAGAAAGGATTTTTGCCCATGTCTCATGGTGTGAATCTCTCTAAGGACCAGTGTCCAAAGTCTTGTGAAGATAAGGACCGCATGAAGTTGATTCCATATGCTTCGGCAATTGGATCAATCATGTACGCGATGTTATGTACTCGACCCGATGTCTCCTTTGCTTTGAGCATGACTAGTAGGTATCAGTCAGACCCCGGTGAGTGTCACTGGATTGCAGTCAAGAATGTCCTGAAGTACTTGAGAAGGACTAAGGACGTGTTCTTGTGTATGGTGGAGAGGAAGAGCTCGTTGTAAGTGGGTTACACGGATGCTAGCTTCCAAACTGATAGTAGGGACGACTCCAAGTCCAGTCAGGTTTTGTGTTTTGCCTGAATGGAGGAGCTGTGAGCTGGAAGAGTTCCAAGCAAGAGACAGTTGCTGATTCTACAACAGAGGCCGAGTATATCGCAGCAGCTAATGCAGCGAAGGAGGCTGTATGGATTAGGAAATTCATCGGCGAGCTTGATGTAGTTCCTAGCATTGTTGGTCCCGTAGTTCTCTACTGTGATAACAATGGTGCAATTGCACAATCTAAGGAACCTAGATCCCATCAGCGCTCCAAGCACATACTCGGCGGTTTCATCTTATTCGTGAGATTGTCGAACGAGGAGATGTAACATTTGCAGAGTGCCGACTGAGGAAAAATATTGCGGATCCGCGGACAAAGCCTCTCGCGCAGAGAAAGCATGATGGTCATACTAGATCGATGGGTATACGATACCTAAATGATCAACTCTAGCAAGAATCTTGTGGGTTGCATGTTATCTTGTATTTTGTTGGCTGTTTGTTCATATGATGAACTGTGTACCTAGTTTTTCTTTATAATTAATGGCAAATTCTTTTATTATGTCCTTTTCTATATGATAGTTAAATGTTAACATAATAGATACCCTTAGAATGTTCGCTTCCATAGGACATCAAGTACGTGACTTGAATGTGAGAGCCTATGATTTATTTGAAGCTTCATTCTTTAAGGTCCCTGGTCGGTATTATCATAGAAGCTAAGGGTGATGATGATACATGAAGGCTAGCACGTGTTTTGACTGATGACTGGTTCTCACAGGTCATGATATTGTGATATCAAGTCATCACGTGGGTACTTGTTAGTGAACAAGTTGTACTGGACAGACCCAACCTGAGACTACTCTGTGGATTGTCATCCAATGTGTCACGAGTAGGTCTCAAGTGACAATGGTGTTGTGTTCTTTGACCTGAAGTCACAGCATTCATCAAGTGAGGAAGAGCGTGCTTTGATGCCATCTAAAGTCTTCCTTGAGAAAGGTTGATGATAAGGGTGGTTGTTGGGCATGTTACGAATCATTTGGGTGTTTGTGTGTGAGCAGAATATGGGATTTGTCTTCCTGTATGACAGGAGTTGCATCCATGGGCCCCTTGATGATGGAACAGGACTGAGAAATGCATGGCCATGCTTGGTTGAGTCAATATGTGATATTGGACTCACCATTCTCTGGAAGTCCGTCCTGGATCAAGAAAAACTTGGATTGAGCTATTACGAGGGTGACACGGTCCATGCCTCTAGTTCTTTCCGGATGTAAGGACCAAAGGGACAAAGACAACGCTGATACATTGGTCATAAAGGCTTATGAGTTATTAACTCTTATTGCTTGGGGAGCAATGATGCATTGCTAGATGCCGCTCATTGTTTGTGAGGTTTTTGGTTTGATACTTTCGAGATCAACGTGAGAGTCTGTTGGAGTTACCATGATGATCTGGAAGTGGTCAAACATCTAATCTCACTGCCAACGCAATATGAGCCTGCAGGGTCGCACATAAGAGATGTGGAGAAGTTGGATGACTGACTGTGTGTTGGTAAAGGTTACCAATCACCGACCTGAATAGGGTTATGGGCAAAGTGTTGCCTTATAGGATCATCGGGTTGGGCAAAGGTTGCCTTGAAGGGCTGGTTAGGTTCGGCGCCTGAGGTTCAAAGACATTAGTCGAGAATGGTCTTGATTCCCCGCCGATCGACGAGAATCACCTTGCTGATTCGCAGCCTGATCGACGAGAATCGTCGAGAATCAATTATTGATTCTCGACGATCGATACCTTGACAATTGTCGTCGACCGCGGCTCGACGATCGCGAGTATCATTGTGAATCATCGAGCGAAGCTCGACGATCGGCGAGAATCGTCGAGTATGGTACTCTGATTCTCGCCGATCCGCATGATACTCGATCGACTGATTCTCACGAACCTGCTCAGTGATTCTCGCCGATTGTCGACGATTCTCACCGATTCATTCTCGCCCGATCTGAACCCTAGTTCTGGGGTGGTCTGCGGATAGCGATTTTCCTGAGTTTATTTTATACTTTAGGATAAAATATAACACTTAGGGTTTCGGGTATGTATGCGATCAATCCCCTCTGTGCGAATCGAACCCGACGAAGAGTTCCGCTCGTTCGCTCCGACGATCCCGATCCCGCCGCCGGAAGTGTTCCGCCGCCGCGTTTGCTCCGTCGACCACCTTCTTTCCGGCGATCGTCGCTGGCGCTGCATTACCTGGCGCGGACCTAGCAGTCCGTGGGAAAGCAAAGGTGCGGTCTTCTCCTTCCCGATCTTCCGTGCGACGGGAAAGCTCGGCGTTCTCCCGCTCGTGGTGGACTTCTGCAGAAACGTGGATACTATTCCACGTAGAACTCGCCACTAGCAAGCAGACGAGAAATTTGGAGCTTCTCCGTTGAGTTATGACTCAAACGCCGCCGAGGTATTTTTGCCTAGTTTTGCTAACTTCTTGATTCAATGGTCATGGCCCGATCCACATCTCTTTGGGTTTTTCTTGATGTTTTACTTTTCCGCTGCGTGCACAAGTGTTGTGCCAACCCCATAGAGAAACCCAAACACTTTGACTAGGACGCCTCCACTATTCTAACGGGTATTTGACTGATTGTCGGCGATAGCTGGATACTCATGCGTGTGGGGTTGAGACTACCAATTCCTAACTTTTTAATAACGAGAAGGGCATAAGATTAATACTCGCACCTAGGTCGGCTTAAGCGTGTTTGACAAGAGATCACCAAAGGACACACGGGATAAGAGAAACTACCCGGGTCACTGATTTTTTCGGTAATCCGTTTGTCAAACGACGAGCACGCGGCATTTAACGTGATATGAGAAAGGTTCTCTAAACTTCTGTTGGTTAGGAGGTCCTAAGGTATTTTGCGTACTTAGGCATCTGGGATATGGCTTCGGGAAAGGCAGATTTATGTGGATTTGTTTAAAATTCCAAAAAACGGGTGTATGATCATCCTGTCGTTTTATTAAGTTCGGAAGGTATGCGGGGATGGACTCTTTTTAAAGGTGGGTGGTGGAGTGAGTTCTTTTCTAAGATAGGGGTGATAATTCTTTGGCAGAGGGTGGAATTTTTTAAAACGGGAACGGAGCTTTGATTTTTTAAAACGGGAGTGGAGCTTGCCTCGGTTCTTCACTTACCATACAGGAACTTTCTTCCCACTCCGAAGAGTTATAGCTTTCGCTTTCTCTCTCGGGTTGGGCTCGGTATGGAAGGAAGAGACCCTACGGGTCGCTCAGAAACATTTTAGCGAGCTGTCCTACTGGTTTTCTAAGTTTTTAACACTTCCGGTTAAGTCAATCGTAGCGTCATTAGCATTCATGTATTTGAAAACACTTTCATTTGGAGTGGAAAACTTTGAGTAGGTGGTGGTGGAGCAGAAAAATCACTTTGCGGTGGCGGCGTCAGATTCGATGGATTGCTCCACGAAAAATTCGGATGATTCTTAACCAGGATATAACTATTCGGTTAAAAACCAGGAGGGATTAATTCGCCGCAGAAAAATTATTAAAGCAGATAGCATATATTTACTAATCAAATGTTCAGCGGAGGAGTGCAGATTCCCATACTGAGGGGCGGAGGGCAGCAGTCATCTCCGTAAATTTTTTGCTTAATATTCAACTGCAGTGCGAGTTGTGAACGTTGACTTCAAAGTGACTGCAGGTTTGTTTGGCGGGACCTAGGCACTTCACTGGAAGTGTTCATGGCCATGTCTTCAAACAGTCTCAAGAGCGCTCCGGGGTCTTATGGTTTAAAGTACCGCCAGAAGCTGCGTCTAATTTGCTTCGTGCTGATTTAGCCATTATTAAAACGTCTGCACCTGCAACATACAGGCAGAGCATGATGTAGGCATCGTTCTAATAATTGAAATCTTTCCAAGTTCGAAATCTCAGAGTTTTTTGTCCAAAGGCAGAAATGTCATTCCTAAGTTTAGCAGTTTTAGCAGGCGGAAAATACTGGCCAAAAATTTTTCTAATTGCGTCAAAGTTATGCTATTTTTAGGAAGGTTCAGCCACTGCTTAGCCTAATTCTAGAGAGAAGGAAATAATCTTAGCCTAATAGTCATTTGTGACACATTTATCTTGAAGGTGTCACAAATCTCAAGAAAGCGGCTTGTGTGCGTTCGGGTCTTCATCTTGAAGCCCGTCAAATTGCACTACTGCTGCACCATTTAATTATGCTAGGCTCAGTTCGAAATTATTATATTTATTGCAGGGCGAACTATACTAGTTCTGTACCCTCAAGATTTGGTCGTGATAATAGGACATAGGCTATGACGGCTTCCTACGTTGGGTTTGCCATTCTGAAAATGACTCGAAATCCTCAACCGGACTGGGTAGTAGGGCCTTGAAATCGCGATCTTCTCCGAAGAGTAGGCTCTGTTCCAGGTCCAAAGTAACCGACGGACTACCGCGGGTCTACAATACAGGAGAAGAAAGACTTAAAAGAGCTAGTGAAGTCCATTTTTTTGAAATAGATTTTTTATGTGTCCCGAACTTCCCAAGGGCTAGGTGAAGGGTTCGCAGGTACTAGACAAGATAGTGGCATTTAGAGCTTTGACCTTTTTCGAGAGAATTAGGTGGTGTAGATTTGGATGTGTGTTTCTATTAAGTCGGCGGTAATTAAATCAGCCATTTAACTCTGAGCGAGTAGGCGGTAAAAGCTACACTCACGCACTCGACAGTCACTCTACAGAAGTTACGAAATAAAGCCTGCCAATTAACTCAAGTGAGTAGCGGTAAAAATACACACACTTGCTTGTAAAGAGCCAATTAACTCAAGTGAGCAGGCGGAATTAAATACGCACACGTAACAAAATCCAGCATTTAACTCAAGTGAGTAGCGGTAAGAAGGAGGCTGAGAAGAGAAGTGATAAAATAATATATTCGCATTTTCAATTTATCAACGAGCGTGCTTCCCGGCACGGGTGATTGTGATATCTACAAGGGAAAATACCAAACTAACAATCATCAAGGGTATGTAACGTCCCGATCGCTCTAGCCCCTAGTGTGTGTTTTGAGTCAGGAGGGTTGAGCTTGAGTCCTGAGAGTGCGGGAATTGGACTGCACTGTGGAGAAGTGGAGAATCAGTGTAAAAAGGAAGTGACACGGGTAGGGACACGGCCTGTGCCTACCCGTGTGCGTCGAGTTGAGCTCGACGACCGTGTCGAGATCGTCGAGCTGTGTCGACACCTAGGACACGGGTAGGGACACGGCCGTGTGCCTACCCGTGTGCGTCGAGTTGAGCTCGACGACCCGTGTCGAGATCGTCGAGCTGTGTCGACACTAGGACACGGGTAGGGACACGGCCGTGTGCCTACCCGTGTGCGTCGAGTTGAGCTCGACGACCCGTGTCGAGATCGTCGAGCTGTGTCGACACCAAGGGACACGGGTAGTGACACGGCCGTGTCCCTACCCGTGTGCGTCGAGTTGAGCTCGACGAGAAGTGTCGAGATGCAACCCGAGAAGTACACGGCCAATGACACGGCCAGGCACACGGCCGTGTCATGTGAACACGGGTGGGACACGGGCGTGTCCCTACCCGTGTCAAGCATTGAATCGACATGGAAACCGCCACGGCCGTTTCGCAGAAGCAGGACACGGGTACGGACACGGCCGTGTCCCTACCCGTGTCATATTTTATTTATATAAGGGACAGAAAACCCTAGCCGTTTTCATGCTCATTTCATCCCCTATTTCCAGTGAGAACCTGTGAGAGGGAAAACTGCAGGAGCAAGTCCTACCGAAGGAGATCCGCCATCGCGTGAAAGAGAAGATGCCGCCGAGGAGAACTACGCGATCCATGGCTAGAAATGGTGGTACCGCTGGAGCCAATGTGAGTTTCCTACCCTCTCCCTTGGTGCTAGATCTATAGTTATTTTCCTAGGCGAGACATCGACTCAAGAGAGTCTGATGGTGAGGAGGAGTTTTCTAGGAAAGGTCATGCTAAGACTTGTGTCTTAGGTTTTAGATCTCTTCAACCACGCCCTTTTTCAATGGATGATAAGGGATGGTTTCGTGAAGGGTTTTGGCCTCTTGAGGGTGAATAAGGGAGGAGGTTTTCTGGAATGATTTTTGGAAGATCGCCTTGAGGAGGAAGATGAACCGATGTCGTTCATCCTTAAGATGCGTGCAGAATCTGTATTCTGCGCGCAGCGAACTTCGTGACCATTTTTAAGTGTATTATGGTCAGATCTGGGCTTTTGACTAAACACGAAAGTTGAAGCCCTTGAAAATACCTTTCCAACGATGGTTGCACGACTTCTAGCGAAGTCTGTAGCCACGGGAAAATCCAAACGAAAATGTTTAATAAATCCTGCATGCAGAAACTGTGTTCTGTACGCAGCGGACTTCAAGTCCGATTTCAAATAGGATAATGTCAAATCTGGGTTGAGCTCTGAATATGAAAGATGTAGTCCATGGAAATACCTTTCCATCGAGGGGTTACACGACTTCACCGGATTCCTGTAGCCTCGGGAATCTCCGGTCGAAGTTGCTGACCAGATTCAACCTGCGCCTAAATTCTGGGCTTAATGAAAAATGGATTTTGTTTCGGTGGAATTATTAATGCAAGATACTTGCCTTGGATGAACCCTTATGATTAATCATTGTTGTGTGATTGAAGTATCTTATTAATATATTCATATTACCAAATTGTGAAACAAACTTGTTTAAAATTTTACGAATGAACTGGTAGGAATGGAAAGATTGAATTGGTGCACTTCATGTTTAAGTTATGATATTACTAAAAAGGATGATGTGATACCTCTATATGCGCATCACGTTATTTACATTGTCATCATTTGGGAAGTCATATAGATGAATAGACCATGGCCATGGATATGTTTGACTAATGAAATGAGTCTAGTGGACCAATACTTAGAGCGTGTCTCCCTACGGGTAGTATTGTGTAAGTTGTAAGTGCGATGTTGACCGCCACTTGTTTTGGTTGTGTTGAGATAGGGTGCGGATGGATGGTTGGGGCTGTGCCCTCGTGTTTACTTCCGAGGCCCCTTCCATGTTGTTGATATGTGTTTTGCATGTGGTGTGAGTCGACACGCGGTGTCGTAATCCCGGGTTAAGGATAGTGTGGCAGGTCTACGGGCTCGCCAGTCGTCACACCGACGGGAGTTGGCAGTTAGACTTGGTCGGTTTGGGCTGTGTCCTCGGTGTTCACTTCCGAGGCCCCTCCGACCATGTGAACGGTTGGGCTGTGTCCTCGTGCTTTCTTCCGAGGCCCCTTCCGGGTCACGCAAGGCCAGTTCGGGCTGTGTTCTTGGTGCACATCTACCCAAGACCCGCTGGGCCATAGTACGCATGGGCTCCGCTGTTGTGTTCTTAGCGTTGAGGCGTACAGAGGCCTAGGTGAAGTAGTGTGATACCGCCTAGTAGTAGAAGTGCCCGTTCTACTGTCACCGCCTGGCCACGGCGGCTGATGCCTGAGAGGTTAGCTACCTGCTCGAAAGTGGGAACTACAGTCTGTGTCGACATAGCAATTGCATGGGTGTGCATGGGTGAGTCATTGCATAGCATTCATAGCATTTCATAACATTGCACAACAAGATCCTCATCGTATAAGTTTGTATGGGCACTCTTATACGATGAGTTACTTTATGTAACCCGATCCTTAACTTATAAGTTTGTATGGGCATTCTTATAAGTTAAGTTACTTTCCTGCTTTTACTTGTTATTATACTTGCTAGCTCTTAGTGTTAGTTTATATATTGATAGCTTTGTAGAACTGCTAGTTATACATTGATTATCATGCACCATGTCACTGCTTGTACTTCCTTTACACTTATATGTTATTGTTACCCTTACTCTTGTTCTTTTTCTCCGCCCGGTGCCGAGGAGTCGCCGGGGGAGCGGATGTGAAACCACTTAGTCGTTTCGACTAACGGTTGCTACGTCTTCATTTTTAGGAGGTCACGCCGCAGGTAGAGCAGCCGCAGACTACGCAGGACAGCCAGGCCAGGACGACAGGGCCTGATGTGACGGTGCCGTCGATACCGTCTGTTACTGATGTTAGTTTTGATTACTCTGATGTAGCCCGTTTGGGCAATGTTTAGCTGTACTCTGATATATAGTAGAAGCATGTTTTAGCTTCTCTTTATTGATGTTTTGGACTTTATATAAACTTAGTGTGGATTTTGACTTCTGTTTGTTTACTTATTTGGTTGGGTTGGCATGTTATATTGATATGGTTGTAGCCGGCGGGAATAGGCGTCTTGTGGTACAGGTTAGCCCGTGTGCTAATGCTACCGCAAGGCGGCTGTTCCGGGCATAAGACTCCCCCTTCGTGCCGTGTTTTGGGATCCGGGGAGGGGGGGTCTTACAAATGGTATCAATGCCACGATCCTCAACTAAGAAGTCATTCAACAATGGTGCCACCCCCGTTTGGTTAGTCAGTTTGGGGACAAACTGACTTAGCGGAAGCAGTGGTGTGCCCATATGTAATTCACATAAGTTTGTCCAACTTTGACCTTAAGTTTAGCCAACCTGACCACAAATTTGTCGTGTATGTGTAGGTTCCACTGCATGTTGAGCCGATGGGGGGTACTCCTACCCCTCCCATACCCACTCAGTTCCAACAGTCTGAGTTGGGGCAGACGCTCACCGCCATTCTTGATGCTTTTAAGGCACAGCAGGCTCCGGTGCAACAACAAGCCCCGAGCTCCAACTGGCTGAGCACCTTCCGGGCTCTCTCCCCTCCCGTCTACCTTGGGACGGAGTCAGCCATACGTACAGAGGAATGGCTAGACACGATAGAAGAGTTGCTGGCTGGTATCCGTTGCCCGGCCAACATGGCAGTGACATTGGCAGTGTCGTCTTGGACTTACATGCGAAGAGGTGGTGGAAGTCCCTCATGGGCTCTACCTTCCAAGGCCGGATCTACACAGAGATAAGTTGGAGTGAATTCTCGGGTGTTTTCTTGGAGCACTTTATCCCTACATCGGGCCCGAGATGAGCTTGAGCAGAGGTTCCTTCTACTAAAGCAGGGATCAAAGTCGGTTACAGAATACAGCGGGAATTCCAGCATCTCGCAAGGTTTGCGGACTCTTATGAGTTGGATGACAGAGGTTATGCCAAGCGCTTCTATAAAGGGCTGCGAGATCCCCTAAGGCAGTCCCTTTTGTTTATAGCGGATGGTAGCTTGGCGGAGATCATTGATATGGCGAA
This sequence comes from Platanthera guangdongensis, assembly GCA_039583875.1. Classification (NCBI taxonomy): domain Eukaryota; kingdom Viridiplantae; phylum Streptophyta; class Magnoliopsida; order Asparagales; family Orchidaceae; genus Platanthera; species Platanthera guangdongensis. The sequence continues at coordinate 116,682,622 of CM077152.1, forward strand.
AAGATTGGAGGCGGACCACCTGGGATGTAGTAAGAGGCCTGCGGAGGACGTGATGGAAGCCGGCCCAAGTAATAGAAGGAGACGGGACTTCAGAGGAGGAAGAGGTTATCAAAGAGGTGGGAGGGCGTGTCCACCGAAACTATAGGGTGGAGCATCCAGTTCCGCAGCCGCCTGCGTTGCCTCCACCCCCACAGCCTCAGCGATTTCAACAACCTGAGGGCGTCGTGGTCTGGTGTGCTTCGAATGCAACCAGCCGGGCCACAGTCCGGCGTTTTTGCCCGCAACTATATGGGAACGCCCCTCCTGCTCTCCCTCCTGCTCTCCCCTCCCGCAGCTCCACGAGGGCGGGGATATATGCGCGGTCGAGGACGAGGACCGCCAAGAGGAAACCCCGGACCGGTCCGGGATCAGGTGTACGCGCTTGACATGGCGCAGGAAGGAACCCACAAGATGTGATTGCAGGTATGATTTAATTAATTTACATATTTGCATGATCTAACTTGAATTGATTAGAACTTACTAGCCACTAGCAATAAGTTTTGGTTGATGGTACTTAGGCACCGTGATTATTGGCGGGAAGACAGCCTATGCGCTGTTCGATACGGTGCCTCACACTCCTTTGTGTCCGAGGATTTCATAAAAGACATGGGGGATGTACAGTACTTCACTGGCATAGCCCGACGTGTACGCCTTCCGGACGGCTCGGAGATGATCGCAACCGCCAAGTGCGAGTTGGAGTTATTTATTGATGGGAAGGCCTTTGATACGCCGGCCACGGTTCTGAGGATGCCGGAGTTTGACATCATTTTGGGCATGGCATGGCTGGACTGGCACTTCGCGAGGATCGACTGCGCGGAGAAGCGGATCTATTTGAGGCATGGAGACTCTGACGTCATCTTCCAAGGTATTGGCTTCGCGCCACGTATGATATTATCTTCTATTCAGGCTGTAAAGGCTCATATGAAGGGGGATGAGGTCTTCATGATCTGGTTCGAGTTGAAGGAAGCAGCGTTGGAATTAAAGGATGTACGGGTAGTGCGGGATTTTCCTGAGGTATTTCCTGAGAAGCTGCCAGGATTACCTCCGCATAGAGAGGTTGACTTCCAGATCAATCTAGTACCAGGTGCCAAGCCTGTATCCAAGGCTCCGTACAGAATGGCTCCGAAAGAACTCGCGGAGTTTAGAGTTCAATTGCAGAACTGGTGGATTCAGGGTTCGTTCGCCCCAGTTCATCACCATGGGGAGCCCCTGTGTGTTCGTGAAGAAGAAGGATGGAACCCTGCGATTGTGCATAGATTATCGGGAACTCAATCGATTGACGGTGCGGAACACTTACCCACTACCGCGGATCGATGAGTTGTTCGATCAACTAGTGGGAGCACATTGGTTTTCTAAATTGGATTTGCGCTCCGGATACTATCAGTTGAGGATACAAGAAGGGGACATCAGAAAACGGCATTCAGTTCGAGATATGGTTTGTATGAGTTCACAGTAATGCCGTTTGGGCTCACAAATGCCCCTTCGGCCTTCATGAGCTTGATGAACAAGGTGTTTGAACCGTATTTGGACATCTTCGTCATTGTTTTCATCGACGACATCTTGGTCTACTCAAAGACGGAGGAGGAGCATGTCGAGCACCTGACCTTGGTTTGAAGAAATTGAAGGAGCATGCCTTGTATGCCAAGTTTAGCAAGTGTGAATTCTGGCTTAAGGAGGTAGCCTTCTTGGGGCATGTGATCAGTGGAGCAGGATTAGCGGTGGATCCAGCAAAGGTGCGAGCCGTGAAGGAGTGGTCGCCCTTGAAGTCGGCGGCTGATGTACGAAGCTTTCTTGGACTTGCTGGGTACTACCGCAAGTTCGTGAAAGGATTCTCCAAGATTGCCCTTCCTCTTACCTCCTTGACGAAGAAGGGTGTGCCATTTGAGTGGACACCTCAATGTGAAGCGGCATTTCAAGAGTTGAAGGATAGGCTTACCTCCGCCCCCATCCTTGCACTTCCGTCGGGGAAGGAAGGATTTCAAGTTTACACGGACGCTTCATATCAAGGGATGGGAGCGGTATTGATGCAGCATGGGCACGTGATCGCATATGCTTCAAGGCAGTTAAAGAAACATGAAATTAATTACCCGGTTCATGATTTGGAGTTGGGAGCAGTGGTGTTCGCTTTGAAAGTCTGGAGGCATATATTATATGGCGTGCACTGCGAGATCTTTTCCGATCACAAAAACTTGAAGTATGTTCACACTCAGAAGGAGTTGAACCTGAGGCAACGGCGGTGGTTGGAATTTCTATGCGACTACGAGTTCACCATGAACTACCACCCCGGGAAAGCGAACTCGGTAGCCGATGCCTTAAGTAGAAAAGTGCCAGGCTCTAGCCCAGAGTCTCGGCTGATGAGCATGGAGTTGGCTCGGATGATCGAGGAGATGGAAATTACTCTAGTATTCAAGGATCCTTCGGCAGAGTATGCGGAGTATTTGGCCAACATGAGCATAGTTTGTGATATCCGAGACCGGATTCGGGTGGAGCAAGGAATGGATGCGGCCTTGGCCCCGGCAATCAAGGCAATTGAAGATGGGACCACCGATGAGTACATACTCAAAGACGGCCTCATTTATTTTCGTGGCCGACTCTATATTCCCAAGGGCGGCAAAATTCGGGAAGATATATTGAGAGAGGCGCATTCCTCTCAATATTCAGTGCATCCGGGTATTGCTAAGATGTACGCCGGACTGCGGAAGACCATGTGTTGGCCGGGAATGAAGAAGGATGTCCGCTACTATGTTACACATTGCGAAGCTTGCCAAAGAGTGAAGGCTGAATGCAGGAGTCCCGGTGGTTTGTTGCAGTCATTGCCCATCCCCGAATGGAAGTTCGAGGATATCTCCATGGACTTTGTTCATGGTTACCTCGTTCCCGCTCCGGGAATGATTCAGTATGGGTTATTGTGGATCGACTGACAAAGGTGGCCCGGTTCATTCCAATGAAGAAGGAAGCACACGTGGATGCTTTGGTACGCCTTTTTGTGGAGCAATTTGTACGGTATCATGGCGTGCCCAAGACAATTGTTTCAGATCGGGATGGTCGGTTTACATCCAATGAGTGGAAGGCAGTACAGGCGTATTTGGGCTCACGCCTAACCTTTAGTACCGCATTTCATCCACAGACGGACGGGCAGTCAGAAGGACCATCAGAACACTGGAAGATTTATTGAGGTTATGTGTGCTGGACAGAGGAGAGCCATGGGAAAGGCTCTTGCCACTAGTGGAATTCTCCTATAATAATAGCCATCAGGCGAGCATCGGCATGGCGCCCATGAAGCCCTTTATGGAAGAAGGTGCAGGACTCCCTTGTCTTGGGTACAAGATGAAGATCCGAAGGCATTGGGAAACGAATACATAGATGATACTGATGCGGCGGTCAGATTGATACGGGATCGCATGTTGGAGGCTCAAAGTCGACAGGCGAAATATTACAATAAAAAGCATCGGATGGTGGAGTTCCAAGTGGGAGAAAAGTGTTCCTCAAGATTCGGCCGATGCATGGAGTGTCGCGGGTGCGTGGAGTGAAAAAGCTCAGCCCAAGGTATGTTGGGCCTTATACTATATTGGAAAGGATTGGCCCGTTGGCCTATCGGTTGGAGTTACCACCAGAACTAGAAAATCTCCACGACGTGTTCCATGTGTCGTCGCTTCGAAAAGCACTGTTGCGGCCCGACAGTATATTCCCACTACTGATGGTGCAGTGGCATCAGATAGGTCTGTGCGACTAGAGCGGTGCGGATTGTTGACAGCGAGACAAGAACTTTGCGCCGCAAAAGTGTTCCCTTAGTGAAGGTGCAATGGATGAATCATGGGAAGGAGGAGTACACTTGGGAGCCAATGGATTTAATGCGGCAACGCTACCCGGAGTTGTTTGCTCAAGGTAATTTTATTTAAAAGCATATGTTAAATTTCCTGTTATACACTTCCCCCACAACCTAAGCCTGATTTCGGGGACGAAATCTTTTATTTTGTTTATAGGATTTGTAACGTCCCGAATCGCTCTAGCCCCCTAGTGTGTGTTTTTGAGTCAGGAGGGTTGACTTGAGTCCTGAGAGTGCAGGGAATTGGACTGCACATGTGGAGAAGTGGAGAATCAGTGTAAAAAGGAAGTTGACACCGGGTAGGCGACACGGCCGTGTGCCTACCCGTGTGCGTCGAGTTGAGCTCGACGACCGTGTCGAGATCGTCGAGCTGTGTCGACACCTAAGGGACACGGGTAGGGACACAGCCGTGTGCCTACCCGTGTGCGTCGAGTTGAGCTCGACGACCCGTGTCGAGATCGTCGAAGCTGTGTCGACACTAGGACACGGGTAGGGACACGGCCGTGTCCCTACCCGTGTGCGTCGAGTTGAGCTCGACGACCCGTGTCGAGATCGTCGAGCTGTGTCGACACAAGGGACACGGGTAGTGACACGGCCGTGTCCCTACCCGTGTGCGTCGAGTTGAGCTCGACGAGAAGTGTCGAGATGCAACCGAGAGAAGTACACGGCCAATGACACGGCCAGGCACACGGCCGTGTCATGTGAACACGGGTGGGGACACGGGCGTGTCCCTACCCGTGTCAAGCATTGAATCGACATGGAAACCGCCACGGCCGTTTTTCGGAAGCGGGACACGGGTACGGACACGGCCGTGTCCCTACCCGTGTCATATTTTATTTATATAAGGGACAGAAAACCCTAGCCGTTTTCATGCTCTTTTCATCCCCTATTTCCAGTGAGAACCCCTGTGAGAGGGAAAACTGCAGGAGCAAGTCCTACCGAAGGAGATCCGCCATCGCCGTGAAAGAGAAGATGCCGCCGAGGAGAACTACGCGATCCATGGCGAGAAATGGTGGTACCGCTGGAGCCAACGTGAGTTTCCTACCCTCTCCCTTGGTGCTAGATCTATAGTTATTTTCCTAGGAGAGACATCGACTCAAGAGAGTCTTGATGGTGAGGAGGAGTTTTCTAGGAAAGGTCATGCTAAGACTTGTGTCTTAGGTTTTAGATCTCTTCAACCACGCCCCTTTTCAATGTGATGAAAGGATGGTTTCGTGAAGGGTTTTGGCCTCTTGAGGGTGAATAAGGAGGAGGTTTTTGGAATGATTTTTGGAAGATCACCTTGAGGAGGAAGATGAACCGATGTGTTCATTCCGCCTTAAGATGCGTGCAGAATCTGTATTCTGCGCGCAGCGAACTTCGTGAATTTTTAAGTATATTATGGTCAGATCTGGGCTTTTGATAAACACGAAAGTTGAAGCCCTTGAAAATACCTTTCCAACGAGTGTTGCACGACTTCTAGCGAAGTCTATAGTACGGGAAAATCCAAACGAAAATGTTCAATAAATCCTGTATGCAGAAACTGTGTTCTGTACGCAGCGGACTTCAAGTCCGATTTCAAATAGGATAATGTCAAATCTGGGTTGAGCTCTGAATATGAAAATGTAGTCCATGGAAATACCTTTCCATCGAGGGGTTACACGACTTCACCGGATTCCTGTAGCCTCGGGAATCTCCGGTCGAAGTTGCTGACCAGATTCACCTGCGCCTAAATTCTGGGCTTAATGAAAGATGGATTTTGATTCGGTGAAATTATTAATGCAGATACTTGCCTTGGATGAACCCTTATGATTAATCAATTGTTGTTCATGATTGAAGTTGCTTATTAATCATATTCATATTATCAAATTGTGAAACAATCTTATTTAAAAGAATTGAACTGGTAGGAATTGAAAGATTGAATATTGTGCACTTCATGTTTAAATTATGACATTACAAAAAAAATGAGTTAGACCTTATATGCGCATTACGTTATTTACATTGGCATCATTGGGAAGTCATATAGATGAATAGATTATGATCATGGATATGTTTGATTAAGAAATGAGTCTTGTAGTCCAATACTTAGAGAGTCGTCTCCCTACGGGTAGTATTGTGTAAGTTCGTAAGTGCGATGTTGACCGTCACTTGTTTGGTTGTGCTGAGATAGGGTGCGGATGGATGGTTGGGCTGTGCCTCGTGTTTACTTCCGAGGCCCTTCCATGATATTTGATGTGGTATTTGCATGTGGTGTGAGTCGACACGCGGTGTCGTAATCCGGGTTAAGGATAGTGTGGCAGGTCTACGGGCTCGCCAGTCGTCACAACGACGGGAGTTGACAGTTAGACTTGGTCGGTTTGGGCTGTGTCCTCGGTGTTCACGTCCCGAGGCCCCTCCGGCCATGTGAACGGTTGGGCTGTGTCCTCGTGCTTTCTTCCGAGGCCCCTTCCGGGTCACGCAAGGCCAGTTCGGGCTGTGTTCTTGGTGCACATCTACCCAAGACCCCGCTGGGCCATAGTACGCATGGGCTCCGCTGTTGTGTTCTTAGCGTTGAGGCGTACGGAGGCCTAGGTGAAGTAGTGTGATACCCGCCTAGTAGTAGAAGTGCCCGTTCTACTGTCACCGCCTGGCCACGGCGGCTGATGCCTGAGAGGTTAGCTACCTGCTCGAAAAGTGGGAACTATAGTCTGTGTCGACATAGCAATTGCATGGGTGTGCATGGGTGAGTCATTGCATAGCATTCATAGCATTTCATAACATTGCACAACAAGATCCTCATCGTATAAGTTTGTATGGGCACTCTTATACGATGAGTTACTTTATGTAACCCGATCCTTAACTTATAAGTTTGTATGGGCATTCTTATAAGTAAGTTACTTTCCTTCTGCTTTCTTTACACTTGTATTATACCTTGATAGCTCTTGTAGAATTGTTCTTTATATATTGATAGCTTTTGTAGAACTGCTAGTTATACTGATACTCACCACCATGTCACCTGCTTGTACTTCCTTTACTTGCCTTACTTGTTACATCTACTATACTTGTTTTCTTTTTCTCCGCCCGGTGCTGAGGAGTCGCCGGGGGAGCGGATGTGAAACCACTTAGTCGTTTCGACTAACGGTTGCTACGTCTTCTTTTTAGGAGGTCACGCCGCAGGTAGAGCAGCCGCAGACTACGCCGCAGGACAGCCAGGCCAGGACGACAGGGGCCTGATGTGACGGTGCCGTCGATACCGTCTGTTACTGATGTTAGTGTATTTTGATTACTCTGATGTAGCCCGTTTGGGCAATGTTTAGCTGTATCTGATATTTTGTAGAAGCATGTTTAGCTTCTCATTATTGATGTTTTGGACTTTATATAACTTAGTGTGGATTTGACTTCTGTTTGTTATGTTTTTGGTTTGGGTTGGCATTTATATTGATATGGTTTGTAGCCGGCGGGATAGGCGTCTTGTGGTACAGGTTAGCCCGTGTGCTAATGCTACCGCAAGGCGGCTGTTCCGGGCATAAGACTCCCCTTCGTGCCGTGTTTTGGGATCCGGAGGGGGGGTCTTACAACAAAAAGTATACCTATCGAAACCAGCTTGAGGTTCTGAGTTGTCGATCTGAGGATCGGGAAACAAGTGAGGTTAGGGCGTAAGCTACTCACACGCAATCATTATTTTATCGACGGAAAAATAAGTTTTGAGAAGAAAGCTGAAAGTGTGTTAAAGGTGGAAACTCTTGCAAATGAAGTGAGCTATTTGCTGAAAAGCTTTAAAGAATTGCTAAAAAGAGCGATTTAAATTAAGCTTAGAAAGTGATGAAGGGAAAATGCACCTATCAGAAATCCCCCCCCCCAAGAGTGTTTAG